>SJOL01006382.1:101754-198553 GCA_004794785.1 Opisthorchis felineus | reverse complement strand
GGTTAAGCTGTCCATAAATACGAGCATGTTCGTCACGCAAGAACGGTTTGAGAGAAATTCGTGTTGAACTGGAGGTACCATGTTGTTGGAGGTAAGGTGGTCTAGGATGGCTCGCTTCAGAATGCGTTTCATCACCTTGCACGGCACTTTAGTGAGGCTTATAGGCCTGTAGCTGCCAGGCGATAGTCGGTCACCAGTTTTGTAGATTGGTGTGACAATCGCTTCCTTCCAAGCAGGGGGAAGGTGGCCTTCGTCAAGCGACTGACGAAACACCAGGTAGAAATGATTTGCCAGTGTGTACGACGTTCCCTTCCGGATTCCTGGATGGGCTTCGTCGGGCCCCAATGGGCCCCCACAGAGTTCAGTTTATGACTACTTGATCATACCGGCCGGTAGCCGCCGAATGATCCGTTGGAAACTATGATGTTTTTCTGGTCATTACTTTTTAAGTATGAATGTCTATGTTTAAAAACTTTTCCTACGACCTCCCGGCATAAGTTGGTTGTGTAAGAGAGCAATTTTTCATGGTCACCCTTGAACTAGGAGTGTTTAATGAAATGTATCAGTTTACGGGAATAGGTGAGTCTTTCGACGTCGCGGCGTCTTTCGATGGACGCCGCGGGCATTTCTGTTTCCAATGCCATTTACGGGAGCTGCTACATCTTACAATTCACTCGCCGATGCCAAGTAGGCTGGATTATTGATGTGCATAAGAATAAGAATAAGGTTTATTCCCGACTGATGGGTGGCGTAACATCATGTATGATCATGAAGATACAGTCGGAATAAAGACAAGACTGATGTCACTTGTGTGTGTCCAGCAATGCACGAAAACATGGCAGTTACATAAACGGTGGGTATTACTCCGAACAGATGGGATCATGCCTAAACGGGCATGATCTAGTGCATTGGACAATAGGGAGAGAAAAGCACAATAATAGGTTTTTATCCAGCTTTTAGGGAACATACCAAATTGGAGCTTGATCAGACCGCTACAATTCAAGAATGGCAAGCAAAAACAAAAGTGGGGGAAGACAGAATCAAGGGACTCCGCCTGACTTGTGATAAGAAATTGTAAATTGCATCGAATGAGTAACTAGAACAATGAGTCCGGAGAAGCAAGCGTATTTCAGTGATCCGGTCTGCCAATATGAACTTAAAAGAAAAACACTGCTGGGGCTGCGTGGCCTTGAAAAGTTGAGTTAATGGCCAGGGTCACGAAAAGCGTAAGTGGGGATGATGGGGCGGAGCGATTTACAATGGGGATAAATGGTAACCAGCACTTTAGAATCATTGTGTACAGTGAAACTGAACAGACTCGCTGGTGTTGCTGTCGGAGCGTAGTCAGGTGTTAAATTTTCTTGGGAGGATGAGGTAGCGCTAGCGCATAGGACGGAACATGAACTGCGAAGAAAATCACTGAGTTTTTGGTGAAGGCAAACTGATAGTGCACCAAGATGGTTAAATCTGAGGGACCGTTCGAAAGGATTGGAACGGAGTCGTTCCAGAGTTGGTCGAGTCCGGGCAAGCGGCTTGTTCGCATTTACAACAACGGTTACGAGAGGGCGTGACGGGTCAGTCCAGCGTATGGGAAGAATAGTTGCAGATGGGCCACCAGACTGGGTGTGGCAGTGCCGTGCCATCATTGCACTTCGTTTTCTGGAAAGCCTCGTTACGGAGCTTCATGGTTTTGTTTATCTGATTTGCAAAGTGCAATTCAGTAGGTGGCGGAATTTTTAGTCATCCAAGGAGATCCGCACAGGTAGAACAAAGCCGATGCAGGTATTTTCGGTGCAGTTGGGGGTCCATGTGGATGTAAAGCAGAGAACAGGTGGGATGGGTAATGACCATACGGGGCTTTCGGAGCAACTACCGCCGAAGATCAAAGCTCGGAAAAAAGAGATGATGGGGTTAAGTTGGCAAAGCGTGGCAATTGTGAGGAGATAACGTATAGCATGGAGTCCATTATCAGAGAAATAACGTAGTTTGTTACAGCTGAGGAAGTGTCAGCGAGTTGTTAAGTGAGCCAGGTTTGGGGTAGAATGTTTGCTCACTAATCTATCAACTCGGTACTGGACAACCTTGTCAATGTAATGCTAATATAGTACAAGAGGCAAACAGCAAAGCAGCACAAGTGTGCTCATTGTTATCGACTATGTAGCTCACTCAAATGGCAATGCAAGAGGCCAGCACTGATGGTAAATTGCGCCTCGCACATTTACACAGCGTCAGTCAACCATCAGGCGCAAAACCAGGGCGAGTGTGCTTGCGTAAATTTTGGCAGGGTGTGTAGGTAGCCGATGTGCTAGCGAGCTAGCATTATAGCCGTTAGCCTGGTTGATAGGGGAAATTACAGGATGAGATAGACAGGAAGTGGTTTTATTAGCTGATTCCGTTAGAGTCCAATTAGAAGGACTCCATTATGCAAAGAATTACTGTGAAAAGGGACAGCAGACACATGAGAACTAATTGAAATAGAACTTCCGAGATGATGGAAAAGGTCCGGTTAAACCAGAAGTTGTGACGCGAGCTGAAGTACTATAATTTAAAAGGAAAAACGAAGGTTAGGGTACGGATTATTAGCCCCCTAATCGCTGCTGTCGACTTCAATCTACAAGTGGTGCGTGGCGGAAAAGCCCATAGGCGCTAGCCTTGACTGCTTTTAGTGGAAGCTTAGGAATGTCTTTATATTTTTTTCTTTGTAAGTGACCACTCCCGAGAGCAGCAGAGAGGAGCGCGTGCGCTATGTTTGGCTGACAACCTGAAAGTGATGCGGTGCAATCCCAAATAGGAGTAAGGTGGTAACAGCTTTCAAGGGGGTGTGCTAGGCCGAACCCTCTTCCTATTCGAAACCAACGACATTTTCGGCGCCGTATCCCATGGTAAACCCTTCCTTTTTACAGACAATCTATAAATCGCTCGCACATTTCCTCCCTTTGGTAAAATTTTTGACTTTCACCAGATCCAACAAGACTTAGACTCACTGACTCGCTGGTCAGATACTAACCAACCAACCAAATGGAACGAATTCAGACCACAAAGCCAGCAGAAAACGGCCCAATCACAACGGAGAAACACTGGTTTCGAAATGAGGGCTCCTAGTGAACCAACCATATATAATGGAATGGAGCCACGACGTAACTCAAATTCCCAGGTGACCAATCAAATAGCGCAAAGCCCATATCGAGGCCAACCAGCTATTTCAGGGCTGTTAGCTACATTTTAGAAGCTATATAAATACAGGCAGATGAAGAAGAATTTACCCACTCAACCTCCGGCGTACACTGTCGCCTCGATAAATGATGAGACATTTTCAATCCAACTGCCAAACAGACTAACAACCAAGATTACAGGGTTTTTGTTTCGAGCATTTAGGTGACGAAAAGCCATGTTTTAACGCAGTATTTATCCTTTTTCACACAATGGCCTTACAGAAACTATCATATGCCAGAAAATTATCGTCCCCCGTGATTTAAAAAGTGAGTCCGTTATAACGGTATTCAACAACTGGCTGTTTGTCAACACCTCAGGGGTGATTACAACTTCAATCCAAGGTATGCACCCTGCAAGGTTCCCCAACTACTTGGCAAACCTTGACTACGATTGTTTTCTATTTCAGACTACATTAAAGTGTATCTCTTTTGGAGCAAACTACAATACTACGAAAAGCGGAAACCCCCGCCTGGGTACTAAGGCCGCGCATTCTGACTATCGATTATAGGATGATCTTGATCCGGAAAGTAGGTAAATACCATTAGGCAGGCGATTTCGTATCCCAACAGCTGAGCGTAACTGGATCAACCAACTTGGGCCTGCAACATGTTCTTGTCAAGAAAACGCAAACGTAAGCCCTGTTTATTAGTGAGAGTTTAACGCCTGGCATATTTCCACACGAAGAATAGATACTGACCGCTACTCAAATGCAAATTTTCATGAAAAAATGCGTACCACGTCAGAGAACGTTCGAAAGGACCGTTTGTGCTTGAAATTGGTATAAATGCTATGACGATGCCTGTAACAGTTGAGCGGTATCTTTGAGAACGCGTAATACAAGAACCCCCGAGAAGGTAAACAAAGTCGGAGCTGGGTTTCTATACGGTACTATTAATGTAAGACATCAATTCACAAAATATACAAACCTCGATAGTAGATACTCGTCCAAAACAAATGGCCCAATTGGACCATAAAAGTACGAACCAAAAGAGCAAATGGACTTCCACGTGAGATAGTCGCATGTGCATTGGGCCGGTCACAAATTGGCTGGAAAACCTCAAGGTCATATGAGTGAACTGGTAGGGACAAACAGATGCCAGTTCACACGCACGCGTTAAACACAAAAATGGAGCATGTGTTACAAACAGAGACAGAAGGAACGTGGAAAACTTCAAATATTAGAGTGCTGGATGTTACAATGCGTATGAACTATTTCCGGCTTGCCTAGTCTGGGAACCGGTTAAGAAAATACATCAGAGTTCTGTTCCACGTTCATCAAACCCTAGCTTGTCGGAAAATGACAGCTTCAGCAGTTTGCTTAGTTACACTACACCACAGCGACACGAAAACGCCCATTCCCCTGCCAAAACGATTCCCATGGGCCGCTGTAAAGTAGGCCATGGGGCGATGTCTCTAGTAACTGCTAGCAGCGCTAACGTATTCAAAATATTATTTTGACTTGATGGCAGGAAACTAGAGAAACCGAACGATGCGGACCATGCCGTCCTCCAGACGTTGAAGCTTACACATTGTGATGCTCTTGCACTTGTATACACCTATCAGTTACAGGGGAGACCACTTGAACGTTTTGGTTTTTTTAGTGGTGTGTGCCAGTAAAATTGCTGGTGAAATGACACGTAGTTCTCTAGATAAGTTAGTTTAAGAATTATATGCCTGAAAACCACGGTGAAAAGATGTCTGAGGCCAAAGATCGAGGCAATTAGTTGGAGCTATTCTATTGACGCCACGTTCATGTCCTTTGGACGAGGTAGTGAATCGTCTAGAGGAGAGCATTACTACTGTGCGCTGTCTTAACCTAAGTGAAGTCTTTATTTCACTCAACCGCCGCTTTTTTGTGTTACACTACTGCGTTTTAGTATGAGTCCTATAGGCGACTGACAATCGGGTAACGCCTTAGGCAATGAAAGTTTCCAGATTGTCATGAGTCATCCATCGTAATCAAACCTAAACAGTACTAGGGGGCCGTTTTAGGGACCCATACTGAAGCCACCGCTGTCTTTAGTCATGTAGTAACGCTGTTTCTTCTCTATCTTTACCGAAGTTATTGGGATCATAAGCGGACCTAAATCTGACGAGTTTGAATGCAACTCGAGCATGGAATTACACTACGTGAAAACCTGGAACATCCTGTTCCTATCCGATTCCTCCTTACACGCCGCATCTGGAAGACACTCTGCCGTTTGCACTCCTAATAATGTCCCGGAAACAAAAGGCTTGGCTGTTCTCAATTACAGTAGCTCCGAAGCGAGAAGTCGGTGTGCTTTTATAGTACCCAAAGTGCACTATCTAACTGCTGTGTTCTGCTCCACTGCCATAGTGTCGGAAAAAGAATCTCTAAAAAGAAACACAATTGGTTTATTGCAAACACGCGCTTGAAAAGGTTACGAGGGGCCCTGCGGCATCTAGAAGGCACTTTTTACATTGATCCAGGCTTGCTGTTTGGCGTTTATCGAACACCAGTCATAATACTGCTAATGATAACTGGTGGGTGGCATACCGTCAGGCATGATCATAATGCTACAGTCAGAATAAAACAGTAAATGGTAGGATTTATGGGCACAGAGGACTGCGCGGAAAACGGACAGTGTCGTAAACAGTGGGCAATAGCTGAAGTAGACATGGTCACCGGCCACCTGGATGAGTATATGTGGCCATAGTGACCTTCCACTGACTGCAGCACAATCAGGCGTCCGGTCTTCCGAAGTTTTTCCAGTACCAAAGGCAGCTCTTGTGCCAAAATAAAACCAAACTGCGTGGCAGCTACTTAACAGAGCTATTCAATACTTCCGGCAGTAGTTGTATATGTCCTGAGTGCAAGGATCTCGCCGGATTCAACGGCCACAAACTGCCGCACTTCACGCAACGGCGTTCTATACTTCAACAGGCCATTGTAGGTGCCCAACTCCTCTTCGGTTAGCCGTCAATTTACCCAAAGCCGATCGTACGAAAACTTCGAAACTTTATGGTTGTGTTCAAGCCAATGAAAGGTGACTGTAAGATGGTGCCCTGCTCCCTTAGACAATACCGCACTGGACGGCCGGTGCTTCACGTACAGTCTCTTATCATAAAACACGCTCAGCTTACTATCCTCTTCGAATTCCTCGACTTTTTGTTTGTCTTGCAGGCCGCCTGCCTGTAGTGCACCCACTCGTAACCCAAAACGGCGTTAGTGCTCCGCTTACTGGATGAACAGACAAATACCACATAGTTATCCTTCATGTATTCGTTTAACGCCTTCTCCAACACCGTGAAATTTGAAAACGATGCAGCCCCCAAATTCCTTAACAAAAATGCCACTTCTGAGGCCATAGCACAGCAAGTTCAAAGTTGAATATGCGCCAAAAATTTAGAAAGGAAAGTAATTCAAACAAATCGCGAAAAATGATTGCAGATTAAGGTGTTTTTGGTCTGAGGTCATATGCATCACAATGCTACATTTTGACACAAAAATTTTATTTCACTCGCAAAGGCTTCACAGAAAAAGAATTCTGCGTGCGAGGAGCGGCCGAAGAGGTAGATCTAAGCCGGTGTAAGATTGCAGGTATTTTTTGGTCCGGTTGCGATCCCTGTAAACGCAGATCTCGGGCCAGGTGGTGTGGATAACAGCCAAACAAGGCACCCAAATCGGGTGTTGCCGAAAGTCAAAGATTGGGAAAACAAGGGAATGGTCCGAGATCAGCAAAGCCTGGTGAGTTCGAATAGGTATCAGATAAGATATTGTGCACTGATAGAGAGAGAACTAAACGTTTACCGCAGAAAGTGTGGTGACAACAAGTGATTAAATGAGACAGGATGGGGGCAGATTTGTACTTAGTAGACTAGTGATCAAGCAGGGGCTGAGTTTGCTAATATGTGATATTGTAGTACAAGTGATCTAGAGCAAATTGGTGTGAGCAGGCAGATAGGTAGTGTGGTTGGGGAATCAAGCGTATAAGGACCAATAGGAGTGGAATTTGAGATGATGAACTAGTTCATCTGGAATTTATTACGCGATTTGGACAGTACCCTACTCTAGGAAAAAAGTGAATGTAAGAAAACTGGCCACCGATCCCTGAAGCACTGCTAGCAGCTTCAGTTATTAAGTGGTGCGTGGCGAAAAGAAGCCTTTGGGTGCTAGTCTTTTATGGTGGTAGTGGAGGACTAGGGATCTCATATATTTATATATTTATTTCTCATTGTGTGTCCACTTTTGGGAGCTTTAGGTAGGTGCGTTTGTTTTGTTTGGTTGACGAAATGGGCTCTGGTGCGGTGCAACCTCAATAATGACGAAGGCAGCTGCAGCTCTGCACGCCATGGGCATCACAGTGTCTTCAGGCTATCCCGTCTGTGTTTTTCAACGAATTTCTTTTTTTAGAAGACGAAAGATTAGTTTTTTTACCGACTCTAGTATAAAGCGTTGCCAGTTAAACGACGCAACCGGGACGAGTCCAGCCCAGCAGCAACAGACAGAAAACAACAGTGCTCTTTTTTAGATTTCATGAATTAAATGTCATGCTCAGAACCGCCGGCGGTGGACGAAGCACCCATGCTACTGGAGGGTGACAGGTATACGAACGCACCGTGGTGCAAAGAAAAATGGTGAACCTCCCTGCAGGACGTACCGGCCCCTTCACGAGGTTTTAATCCCTCATGTATGCTGCCAGATCTGCAAGGTGGCATGCCGCCAAGCAGTCTTAATTAAGGCTTGTGAAATAATAAATAACTCCAGCTACCAGTCATTTTATCCAGTCTGGGGAAAGCCAGGCCAGGAAAACAAGTCATTCACTTCGAAAGAGCAAACGCAAACGGCCACTAGAAAAGGCAGGTCGCGGAGGAGGCAGCGGAAGCTGCAGCTACCACTGGAAGAAAGAAAACAGCACGGAAATTTCCAGAACGTGTGAGACATGGCTAAACAATGACGGAGTGTGAGCTACCAAGTCAGTCAGCCACCAAGCGTACCACAGTGTTGTGTGCGTGTGCTTAATGGGTTGTGTGGCGTATAATACGTTCTCAGGTATGAGAAACTCTGACTTTTGTTTGGTTAATGTTGGTTAGGGCTAAGCAAGGCGAAGCATCACTCAATAAACAGAGCGGATAGAGCAGCCTATGGAAAGAACCTAGCTGGAAGGAACCTGGTATAAGTTGCCTCGGGAAGAAGTCGGGCCAGTAATAGAGCACACACCGATCAAGTAGGCCTTGTGGGTAACTGTTGCCTCAAGTAAGTCAGAGGTAACCAGATATAGTAAGCGGGTGGTTTTATTTTTTTAATTATTGTTTAAATTATTTTTTTCTTTTTTCGTTCGTTAACTATACCTTCGTTAAACTTAGAGGTAATTTGGACCCATATAAAATGCCCAAACAATTTCATCACCGGCCGTGCTGTGTGGCATGCCTGAACACTCGCCGGCCGCCAGCGAATTGATTGATCACTTGAGCATCCGATCTGAGGCGGTATGGTCTGGCCTCGATGCTTGACGGCTTCTCTACAGCGATTTTTGTGAGTAAGATTTTCTAAGCGCATTTAGGACATGCTGGGTTTATTTTCCGGAATCTGACCTTCCTGGCACAGCGCAACGACAATTTTTCCCAGGCCGCGAAACCAATGAGATCTGTGAAAGCCGTTTTTGCTTCCTTATTGCCCTACTTCAAGTTGTCTGCGCAGATTTTACTATACCCCACTGAGCTGATATTGCCTCTTTAGGGAAAGCACAGTGGCGGTGACCAGGAAGGCGGCCGGGTTGAGTGTTTGCAGCTGTCCGGATATACCGTGAGGGACTAGACGCCTACTGTATGAAAAGGAGACACTGGAGACCCGGGCGAGGTCCATATAAAAGTTTCGGGTTTTAAGAAATTAAAGCAAGCTGGCCTCTTTAAATTGCAAGTTAAGTTAACACAAATTGGGCACAAATCGACCCATATCACTAAACTGGCCAACACCATCAGGGAGATAGACGTTTTCGCCAATACAGCGGGTAATGCTTAAGGCGAATTCACGTCCACCGCAGCAATGACAATATTCACTGGTTTATCTCCCAGCTTGTGACATGCAAACCAACTTTCGTTTAGGTCACACCAACGTAAGCATAACGTGTTTGGAGAGGGACTAACCCAACGCTTAGACAAAACCAACCAGATATAATAGCTACACCTCTGCGACTGATCGAGAATCGTCATTTGTAGATCTAAAATAGTGAAGCTCTTCCGGGATGGGTATGTTAAAAACAAAAGTATGACCGCCTGGACTAAAAGTGAACATCACATTCAAGAACGGTTGACCTTGAACGCTTTATTTAACGGCTTGGTTTATGGATAACAAAAATGTGCATGGCAGACTATACTTGTCTAGGGTAGGGAGGAACAAAACCACTTATCCCAGAAGTATCGTACTGAAAAGATGTGTGATGCAACCCTGGCTTCCAGTTTGCAGAAGAGCCCGTGACGGGGCTCTTTTGGAAAGGTGAACTGTTTCCAAGCTGAACGGCGTGGTTGACCCTGTAAAAAAGACCAGAGATATGGTTTCAAAGGAGAAAGCGGCATCAGCATGAGGGACAGGTTTAGCGCACTAGAGCCATAGGCTTATCTTAAGGACAGACATGTCAGGGTCAGGGGCTTGCTGATTTTACCTATAAGGCGGACGAAAATGAGATGCCAAGGAGGGTGTGAGCGCGTATTTGCGGCTTTTCTACGAAGACTTCATGTGGTTTAGTCTATATTCCACAAAGTGGCTCAGGCGGACGGGTGGGAGTTTTACCAGGAGGCTTTCCTGGGCCGTCAGTTGCAGTAATTTAAGCAGCACGACCCAAAAGGCTGAAAACAAAAAACACAGAATAACAAAAATAGTAAACGTAAAGGAGGCCAATAAGGAAAAAGAAAAGGGCAAAGATTGTAACAAAATGGAAGGAAAATACGAAGCAAGCCTTGAGCGTTGTCGGCATCTTGAAAGTTTATTTTTTCCTTGAATTCGTTTGCGATTAACTTCGCATCTTGAAGAGAATTCCAGACAGACCCTTATCAGTTGACCTCATACCGTACTCCTCGTAGGTTTGATTCTGTTCGGAATTGCCGGTAGCTAGTTCTTCTGATTAAGCTGGGCAAATTATTTGCAGCAATGTACACCATGGTAGCTCTTTTATTTCAGCTGTTGTTATACAGAATCTCAGTATTTCAAATTTTCTCCCGCTCCTACGACGTAATGGCATACGCCCAGGGCATTCCCACCTATCAGCCACCTTCTCGGAGGTTGGTTCATCAGGTTCAGTAGGCGCATGCCAGGGTAGAAGCCTGAATACTGGTATACAATGATTGGATAATAATGTTTGATAATTATGCCCACATTTTCGAGAAGAGCGGCTGAACATGGAGGCGATTGCTGTCTCTCAGGAATGGCGGTGGTGGGCATCACGTGATTAGTAATATCTAGCACGGTACGATAGGGAATAAATACAACTCAACGTGGTGAGTAGTGAGTACATGTCTCCCAACCTGGGCAGGCAGAAAAACGGGTATGTTGTTGGTCAATCGCTGATAAAGCCAAGTGGCTGGGTGCCGGACAAATGTATGGCTACTTTTTAGGGAGAACGGAGACCAATAAGCGGCTGGTGGAGAGCAGTCAGTAGACTGTAGGAACCATGGTGGTGATACGATGAGAACAACCTGTCCACAAAAGGCTGACAAAATATGCCTACTGAGTTTACCCCAAAAATACTGATTCCCGGCCGAGAGGACTAGAAAGGACTGCTGGGTGTGCTAGCTGAGTACAGAAGGGTTGGTGGTGCAGTTAGAGGACGATGAATGTATCGTATGTTTATAACAATGATACGGTAATAGGGGCCTTGGCAAAATGGAAGGGCCAGAAAAATGCCGGATAAACGAATGTGAACATTGGGGGGAGGGTCCCAGAGGTGGGCAGGCGTACTCAATATATGATCGGGGCCGGCAGTCAGTATTTTGGGGAAACAGTTACAAAACTCACAGTTCCCGGGTTCGTTGAAGGTGTGACTGTTTCAGCGCAAATTGTTAACTTGAAAATCCTGCACCATAAAGTGGCTACACTGGGCCAAAAATAGCGGATTTATCTTTTGCGACCCTTCTGGAAGGCCTGATCTTGCCCGGACAGGTATGATCACCATTAGTCTGAAAATAAACGAATTACTATTATTGTGGCCACGGAGGACAACACGAATGGCGTCAATGAGGCAGCCACAACAATGGTGACACTTTTATGGTCATTTTTGTCTAACAGGTGGCACAGGGATGGAAAAATCCTAGTTGATCAATAGAAAGATTTTCCAGGATGGTCTCATCGAGCCTGGGCCAGAGAACCCACACTGGTCTATAAAGTTCTAGAAGCGGTCGCTCAGAGGTTAACCAAAATGTCTATCATGGGGCGCACATTAGTGAGGAGGGGTTGCTAATGTGAATAGAATGTAGAATACATTCATTGTGGAATTAGACTGGGCTTGCAAGGTGCTAATTCTATACATTTACGTTTGCTGTTCCTGGGACAGCCGCGTCGAAGCCCAACTGAGGATAGGCAAGTGTCCCCAGGTGAATGGTCGTTGTGGTAAAGTCACGAAGGATGAATCAGTGAGAGAAGCCAAGGGACGAAATGCGTGGCAATAGGCTTGGAACGAGCATCTCTCCTCGGCTGGTGGAGACAAGGGAGAGGCTGCTGTTTGTAATGACTCGCTCTTCCGCGAAACCGGCCTTTTCCTCAATGTGTCAATGAACGAGAGCGGTGAAAACAGCTCGGTGCTACAGTTGTGGCTAGGGAAAATGAGCGACGACGCGAACACTTCTAGCGTGACAAAGAATAGTGAGAACGACACAAAATGTAACCTGAACTTGGCTTCTCAGACCATTACATCTGCAGGAAGCCAAGATGCAGTATGTCATAGTAGCGATGTAGAATACGTGACGTATTCCGGGAAGCTCAACTGAGTGACGCGCGAATTCACGAGCCTAAAATTATGAAGCCTTGAGATTTGTCAACAAAATGCGGTGCTACACGTACAAAATGTGTATATGAAAGGGACACAAACCTCAAATTATGGGGGTTTCCGTCTAAATGTTGCACGAATTGGTGCAAGTCCAAAAAAAGCCCGGCAAGAACGGCAACACGATGTGAATTACCGACAAACGTGCGTGCACAGCACGTAGTAACTCAAAAGGTCAAAATGCGAGCGCGAAAAGTTTATCAGCATTGGTTCGACATGTTAAGGGTCAAAAGTTCATGAGGGGTTGTGGGTGAATGTTGAGTACACGGGGTAGGCGCAGTAAACAGTGGGTTTGAGAAAGAAAATGGGTTGACCAGGAGAAAGGAGGTACAAGAGAAGGAAACAGCAGTATTAGGTACTCCCTCAGCTAAGAGGAAATAAATCTCTTATTATTGTTGTGCATGCTAATGCAGTCTGCACCACGGTGCGCTGCATATAACTGCACGCATCAAAAACTTTGTTTGAGGTTTTCAACGAGCCAGGGGTCAAGCAGTGACTTCGCAGCGAGGTGTGAAAGTCATTACGGGGAAACTCAGCAAGGCTGGTGATTGCCTCCACTCTAGATGGGACCCGGAGACGGAAAACCTCAAAGTTTAGAGATATTGTCAGAAATGGCCGATTGGGCGCTCAGTGGCACACATGCGTCCAAGCGGCTTGCCTCCCGACATCCCTAATGAAAAGTTCAGCTATATACCCCACACCCCTGAAGAATCGGCGAACGAAACGTCGCAGACATAAATACTGTACGGAAATCGGGCGGCAATTTTACAGCTGATGATGACTTATAACTCTCCTGCTTTTCGTTCCGTCTGAACGGCCTCATCAACGCAAGCAGTTCTGTAGAGTTGGTTTGTTCAGGCCAAGCAAAAGCGGTGACGAAGATGACTGAATCAACACGTTTTGTGAGGAGCAGGCTGCAAGTGAAAACGTAGAAGTGGGTTTTGAAAGAAGGCCCTTGTCCCGCGGACGACGTAAAACTGGTTGGCAGGTTGACGTGACAAGGTGGCAAAGGATGCGATGTGTAGTAACCCGGAGACGAGATAACTGGATTCCGGGGAAAGATAACAGATGGAGAGAGAACCTGAAAATACAAACCATGTCACGCTTGACATAAGTGTAAGCACCCGATGGGTTACATGTAGAACGGGAGCCGCATTATCGAGGTAACGGGCTTGAAAAAAGTTTGGGTGGGGAAGTTCGGTTTTTTGGGCAACATGACTGGAGCTCTGGTTCAACTTTGGTCTCTGTATTAGCCAGCTGAAACTGCTGTACAAGTCGTAACGGTGTTTTGTGCTTTTGGGAAGCGCCTGGGTGCTGGCAATTTTGGAGTAGTATGTCTTCGGCTTGCCACGGGAGGGTTCCCTTGGTGAAGGTCTGATTAAGCAAACCTGTGGAGCTGGAGGAGCAAGATGTTGATTTCTGGGACTTGAAAGGTAGGGTTGAGGCGACATGGAGCAGCGGGATTACTGGAAGGTTTAAAGTGCGATTACAACTTCGCTCTCTTAGAACATAGGAGATATAGGGACATAGAAACACCAATGCAAACCTGGTGATGCCCAGCGATTGGGCAATCACAAATCGCTCTGCAGCATGGGCGAAGATAATGCATGTTGAGTGAGCGCTGGTTTAGTTCCTGTTGAAAGAATGGACTACTTTGGATACCTTTGGATGGAACTATATGCAGGCTATTTTCATACAGGAAGATACTCAGAATGTTGCCGAAAACTCTTCGAAAACCCACAACCAGTTTCACCCTTCTCGTAGATCATCAGGTAGGCACAGCCCCCAAATGTCCATAAACCTTACTTACTGCTCAAACCAAAATTGGATTGCTAGATGCTATTTCGAACAACCAGTTGATCGCTGTCAGTTTGGGACCGTTTCAAGTCAAAGGAGATAAGGTTTATGGACGTATCTTCCATATCAGCACTTTTAAATGCAACAGTATCGAGGATCTGTCTTGATATTTGCCCCGTTTCTCTAGTATTTTGAGGCTGGCAGTGCTGCACAGGCTCCTTTGAGCACAGTAACCGGATGAATTGTGGGATGACAGTGTGATTGGTTGAGAGCTAGGTGGCTCTTCCTAGTGCAACCAGGTGAATAGCAGGAAGCAGGTCAATTGAAAATTCCTCTTTGAAGTCGTCGGCCTCAGTGCGTGGTGAAGTTGGTGCTGTCGAAAATGTGTTCTACGTGTGTCAGATGGAGCTGGAGTTATTGGTAGGAAGACTGGTGGTGAGGATTCTCAATATGTAAACACGAAGCAGTGACACCCGCCATGTAACGGAATCCGCAAGCAGAGAGCACTGAACTGGTCATAAGAAGGGCAGGAGCATTATTTATGATAGTGCGCTGAACAGCCGTCACACGATATTCATATTTCTAGGTATACGCCACATTGCCGCTTGCTACGAGGGTTGGATTACACATTCATGACCCCAGAAATACTCTTTTAAACAAACCACAACAAGAGAATGTAGCTGGGTTTTCAGGCAACAGACCAGGAAGCAAACGTTTGCACCGCGTTTTTCAAACCTCTTAGGCAAGGACATCACATAAACTGCCAAATCTATGTTGGATAAGCTCCAAGCCGATTTTCCGGACTCACTGCAGAGGCCGCCATACATACAACTTTGGATTAACTGGAGAAACATTATCCGCCAGACCGCACGAATACCAACCTCCCGTCAAGCGATATTACCAGTTCTCGCGAATCTACGAGCATGGAGAAGAAAGACGTAGACTCAAGAAGGATAGTAATAGCAGTAACCAAGGATCAACGTGGAGTTGTGTATGCGCGGTAACCAAATGAGAATGCAATCACCAGATACATGGAGATTTACCCAATCAACAACCTCTAAAGAATGAAGGTCGTGGAAACCCTCAGGCGCAAAAACGCACAAGCCCGGGAAGCAGCCAGTAGGGGCCACCAAAGGGACACAAAAAGCCTGGCAAAACGCAAGAACATCGGAATGTCCACCCAAGCAGAGACCAGATGATTCACAAGATATGAGATGGAGGGTACGAAAAACAAATATATATGCCACTGACAAGTCAAGAGCCTTCAGGAAGTAGAAATGGCAAGTGGACAATTCAAACCGAAAGAAAACTACTGAAAATAGAGGGTGCTCAAATGAATAGTCAAGTGGCTGGAAGACTGGTCGGAACGAGGTTCAGAAGAAAAGCAGAATGGACGAATACAACCGAAGGTAAAGAACCAACTCATTGGAGTTATTCAATGAACCAGCCAAAGGAAAGATGGGCAAGCCACAGCGGAACGCCAATCCCGTAATGACAGTTCAGATTGAGCATCAGAAAACCAGTCGCGTGGCTGGCACTAAACACACTTTTAAAACTATATAGACACGAGCAAAGATGGAGGACTTACTCTCCCAGTTCAGCACTGACGATGGGTCCCCTCATGGCGACGAAACTTTAGACAGCCAACTGCCAAGTGTGGCTAACAGATCAACCGTCACCTGAATAACAGTCAACTAACTCCTCCCCGAGCTACCGATGTTCAGATATTGTCTTATCTACTCTATATAGACAACGCCATATTCTGACAGCAGAATCCGTAGCCCCCACTAAATGGCAGAGGTTCGCACCAGCACCAACCATTTAGAGTTACTGCTGACACGAAAACCCACGTCCAAAGTGCATCGTCGGTAGTCCCCTTCAGTGCGTTGGGGCCAGACGAGTTCCATCCAAGGATCCTGAACGAAACAACGCTTAAACCGGGAAAGCCTTTCTACCTGGTGTGTCGTCGGTCACCCGACGAAGAAAAACGTCCGTCAGCTTGGAAAAGCAATTGTCATGCCAATCTGAAAAACTGGCTGCCGCCTTCCTCCAGGCAGCTGCGGGCCTATATAAGACTCACTGGCACACCGCGCAAGGGGATGGAACGCATTCTGAAGCAGGCCATCCTAAATCACGTCAATACCAACAACTTGGTACACACAGCGCAACAGAGATTCCCTCAAATCGTTCTTGAGTGATGGGTGTATTCGTATTCATGGACAGCTGAACCCAAGCTGAGCACGAAAAGCTCATATCGTATGCGATATTTTTTCAACTTCTCAAAAGCATTTGATCCAGTCCCACACGTCTCGCTGCTCAACAAACTCGGGTCTTATGAGATTCAAGGAGAAATATTACGCAGGGTTAAGGCGTTTTCATCAGATAGAATACTCCAGGTGAAAATAGGCTCGGCCCAGACTTATTCGGCACTGGTCTCCATTGGCGTTCCACAAAGCTCCACTTACTTTTCTGCTTTATGTCAATGATCTTCAAGATGTGCATTCAGGTCCATATCCTCTTTTTGCGGACGACTTGAAACTCTGGAGTTCCAGCGCCAGCGAGGAACTACGTCAGACCGCTTCTTGAAATATGCAAGCTAAGTTGTCTACTCAGGACGCAATAAAGTCCTAACCCTTGATGAGAATGCCCAATGAGCTGCTACGAAAATGGTTGCCGGCCCTTAATCCGTTGATTATGAAACAAGTCTCATGGTGCTTGACCTCATTCCCCTGTAGTATCGTCGCCTCCAAAGGGACGTAATACTTACGTATGCTCTGTCTGAGCAACATTTGACCAACAGGTTTTTCGCCATTGGCCCAACAAATACAAATAATGGCGGGGATATGGTAAGAAGATTTTCAAGCTCAGAGCGCACATTTTTATTAGGCAACATTTTTTCTCAGTTTGGTAGTTGGTGCGTAAAATAACCTTCCTTCGACGGTTGTTCGCGCTGCAACCAGTACCCAGCTCAAAGCACTTTTAGACGCTCTTTTATGTGAGTCCTCGGGCTGTCAAACCTAATGCCAACGCTGAGAGCTTAAAGCGAGGTGCCACTTCCTTTTTCTCCTGTATTTTCAGTTTAACAAAAGCAGTTGAATGATAACAATAAGACCGACCCGGAAAGCTTGGGCGAAAGCCTCGATCCTGTGTATCATTCCGTGAATCCGCAAAATTACGTGAAATCTTCGCCCGAGCCTAGTACTTTTCCAAGCCTCAGGTACACATGCGCAGGCGTTCTTTCGGTTCCGAAAACCACAGTAGTGTAACAGGCAGAGACAAATGATGCAAGAATCCAGAAAAATAAACCTTGTCATCAAATTTTGGAAACTGAGGTGAGTTTGGTCGTTCAACTTAAATGCGCTCTTACTTTCATTTTTATGGCGGGCTTTTGAGTTATTTTCGAGTGACGGTGCGTGTATTTCCGGATAAATGTTAATTGGCTCATGAAGTGAAGGGACCCTGGAACAAACACGGCAGTTATGGAAGCAGAATCGCTTCCCGATTTTAGCGCTTTCGCCGTTCGTCAGGTAATTACCTAAGTGTAAAAGTTATACAGTTTATTCCTGATTTATACTCTAGGCCGATCCCAGATTTAGAAGTCCTGGTATTATGAGGAAGCACCTAGGAAGAGAAGCCGTTGCTGCACACACTGTGAAAAAATCGAGACGAGCTAAGTCAACAGTATGTTGAGACCTGTTGGTTGAGGAAGCTCTATTCCAGGAACCGAGTCCCCTTGATCCAAAAGATCCCCAGACTATGCCAGAAGATAAAGTAAGTTTAGAGTGGATAATATTGTTCAGTTTTGAAGGATACACTGCAACCGATGGAACCCACCGACGAAGCCTCCAAGAGATGGTCAATGAATGCGAAAACACAAGAAAATGTTGGTTCTCTTTCCTCATAGCTTGAGTATTGTAAATTAAGATGTCAAAGTCGGAGCTCATCAACTCATACCGTTTGCTAATGAACGAGAAGTTGCGGCTTGAACGGTTCCTATCAATCATGTCAAAAAATCACGAGATGGTAAGTCGGATTCTTTTGTTTTGCGAGTTTCCTGATTTGTAGCAGCCTAATTTTTGAGATAAATGGTGCCCTCTGTGAAAGCCATACTGCTGATATTCCCGAAGTTGTATTATTACCCTTCACTGATGCTTGTCATATGTGCTTTACAGCATTACATAGACGTTCGTGAACAAATTATACCAAGATTCAGCTTCGTAGTACCCGACCGCATAAGTTGCATAGGTTATGAGGTGAAGCTGCTGACTCGGACATTTCGGACTTGTTATGAACCGCGAAATGATGAGGGACTTGGGCTCTTTGTATTTTTAGGAAGGCTTATTCCGAAGAAGTCTTATCGTTTTGATAAACAACTCGGGAAAATGTTCTTGTGAATTCAGGTAACCTACCATACAGCTTGACCCGCCCCAAGAACATCTTCTTTCATGTGCGATAAGAGATAACGTTATAAGGATTTTTCTACTGTGCGACATAACCTATAATCTTGTAGAGAATGGCTCCCTGAAAGCGCTAGTCCTAGAAATAGAATGCAGCTGTGATGATCCACCAGGACCCGACCCTAAATCCAACACACGATTTTCATTGATATGTGTTCAATTTCGTCCAAGGGAGGTGTGAGAAATCCTACATCATCTGGAGGAGCAGTCTGCCTCTGATTGAATGGACTTTACCTCGTGCCCTTAAGATAACTGGCAGCCTAAATATATTCTCTGGTTGTTGTTTGGCGGAAATCGATTGGCGAGAAGGATTACTATGAACAGGGAAGGAGGCAAGTTCGTGAATGACCCGCAAAACCACCAACTAGTGAGTTTCAATCCATTGTAGGACAAAGTAATAGAAGTTCGAAAAGCATTTTGCTGGTTGTGACTTGTGGCGTGAAGAGTGGTGTGTATTTCTCAAAAACCACACGCTTACTGCTTGCCAAACGTGGGTGAGCGCAGCTGATGGGGAATCCGCGTCATCTTTGTCGTAGGCGTACTACCATCTTGTGTGTTAAGGACCGATGATGGTGATGATGATGGACACCGACCAAATGGTTTTTCGGTTGACTTCAGCAAAGCTTTCCAATGGAACGTCAATGAAACCGTTTTAAATGAGCTCCCTCACTTTGGAGTTTAAGGAAAGACGCTTGATAACCTGTTTTTTAGAAGGACTATGGAGATCTTGGCTAAAGACAGTCACAAAACCCACCATAGTTACACGCATAATATCACTAAAATTGTTTCTCAGGCCGCTACTTTTGAGTGATTCCTTATCTTCTTTGGAACGACAATGTTTTATTTTGACGGGTGCTAGGTGCGTCCAAAGATCTAGGATAGATTATGCGATAGGATCTGGATGCCCAGCGCAATCCGTCCGTCATGTGTGTATGCCAGTCAATTGCTCCAAATGTTGTATTTATCCCATCGATTTAGTTAACTCTGTAGTCCACATATTGATGGTTACTTGCTGGGCAGGGTTCATGCAGTCAACTTGAATTCATGCTGTCCTTAACTCTGTTTGATTTGCAGTGGATAGCTAATGCTACAGTTCTACTTCTTTGAACCGTCTTTTGATATTCTGTCAAACATCCGCCGGAAAATTTTTGGATATTGCTTACTGTTCATCTACGAATAGACTCACTTATGAACGGCTGGCCACAATACCACTTGGTAAGGTAGCAGCCTGAACGGACGCAAAAGTACGGAAAATCGGTTTCAAGAATGTTACAGGGATTTGTTAAGTACACCACTTGGGCCATAGAAGGATATCAAACTTACACTGTCTCTAGAATAGAAAGCTCCACGAAGATCCCATTTATAAGATACGTGGTTTGAAGGGAGCCTTGGGAGGGAGTGCTGCCTAGAAAGGAATATATATTTACGTATATACACTGAATCTAGCAAAACCAAGGAACGATCGACTTCTTGTGCCCATAAGAATGGCAAACAACAGGAAAAGCCTTCCAGCTCAAGTTATTAAGGCTCGAACCAAGGAAAATTTTAAGAAGCTGCTTCAGAAGCTTCTACTCTTAAGTGCGGAATTATTTTACGGTCGTTGCCACCAAACAGGTTATCTAGGGCTGGGAAGTGGGTGAGCCTACATAGGCACTCAGACTCACTGACTAAAATAGCCTGACTGGCATAGTTGAAGCTTGCGAACAGGAAGGAAAGGACTGTTCGACAGAAACAGCCAGTATACAATAGTCACAGAGAAAAAGATCGCACTGATAAAGGGCCACTCCAAATAGGGGCTTGTATCAAGTTTTTTCAGCCAAAATTATTCTGAATTTTTGAAGAGCCAACCCCATCGCTCGTAGAATTTGCGATTTTGCTCACCTAGGAGTGCTTCTATCTGACCAGTTCCGAAGAACGGTTCCATGCGCTATGATTTAAAGGAAAGTGCAATTAGAAAACCACACCCCAATGGCCGTGCAGTAGTCCTGCAAGAAAGGAAAGCCTGCCCATTGGTTACTCGAAACCCTGTTACACCAGCTAGAGAAATTTGACTCCGACTCTGGAATGCTATTGTTATCTCTCAAGTTTTAGCTGATCCTCATATTGCAAATGGAATTCGGATGGAGTCGCATCTTTCGCAAATTACTTCTTTTAGCTCCTAGTTTCTAACAATCGTAACATTATTTATGTTGGAACCTGTGGAACATTTGGGTGCTGATGATCTCTTATCATCATCAACAATAACGTAAATACTGTCGTTCAGATACCACACAACGGTGGGAAACTAGTTTCATCCTAATAAACAGAAAGGGTGGCGGAGGATTGAAACGCCTAATTAATGCCTAAAATCCATAGGAGAAACGGTTTATAACGAGGGGCTCACGCCAAATGGCACTGAAGCAGACACAACTAGACATTTTGACGCAGCAGAAGGCTATCAGCGGGATTAACTCAGCATCTTCGAAGCTTACCGATTACATACATGACGCACAATATCAGTTCAAGGTCAACTCATCAGTCTGACTAGGAAGTGGCAGTATGCAGACCAGTAAGATCGACCTCAAGCCAGGCCCTGTAGGGCTCCCAATTAAATTCAAAGGTTGTCGCATCAGCTTGAGAAAGGAATGCGCGAAGATCCCGTGATACTGTTTTTTAATGTGGCTGCTTCCATTTCGCGTTTCCGTACCACGGAAATAGTTTCGGCAGTATGTGTTTTGAGTAGAGAATTGCGTTTTATTTGGAAGACGGCGGTTGGAAATCTGGCGATTCTTCTAAATGCTGTCTCACGCACAATGTCATCGCAGATATTCTACAGTCATCTAAAGCATGCTATGCTAAAAAGATACCATTGATATAGTAGTTAAATACGGTACAGATGAATTGTTTTTCAAGCCATGACAGACTTCAGCTTCGACACTCTTCTGCCATTGTACGTCCAAAGATCATTAGGGGTGACAATTTCTGAGTATGTAAATAAGGCCTAGGTTTGAAAATGCCTGGAATGCGAACTTTTGGTGCGACTTCAACCTACAACAATGATTGATATTAGAGTACCAGCTGGCTTTGGATTCTGCACAGTACCCCGAAGAGAGCTTACTCCCAAAAGAAGCAAAAGAGCCTATAATGTATGGTGTCATTGGGGTAATCAGTGCATTGCTAACAGCTGAAGGCAAAAATATGAGAAACAAATATGTGCGGCGATAGGATTACATAAAAAATGCCACCTGCGAACAATATTTTTCTGGTGAAATGTGAACTGTGGTTCAAAGCGAAACACGTTTAGGTGCACCAAAGCAAACCGTCTGGAGATCACTACACGATGCCACTCTAAGCAGGCTGATTATTCCAGCTTTCGATAAAGGAAGGAAAGCGGGGAAATCCAGGCGACCGAGAAAATATGGATAAATTAGGATAAAAGCGACGCACGGAAGATCACAACAATTAAATATTGACAGCAAAGGGACAAGCCGATTCTGAGGAATTGCCGTCATCCTGCGGTGAACAAATAGACACATTCGTCGTTTTACTGATTTCTGAATGACCAGGTCAATGTTGTTGACCCCCTCATCACCGTGCTTAATGAATCGTACGACGGGCTGTGTGACTGAATAACCGAGCGCTCATTGGATGAAAAGTCGAATGACCAGTTGGCTAAGACATTAAAGTAAGATTAGCATTATCATTGCAAGCAACACCGTTACATCAGTGTTCAACACTGATGCTTCACTGTGGTACAACCGTGACAACTCCTTGACACAGCAGAACTGCATTTAATGAAACCGTGTTGTTGCTCAAATTTGCGAAGGATGATAGCGTGCATTTGTGTTGCTGTACAGCCTGTAGGTGTGATGTAGCTTTGTCCGCAGGATGAAGTGAAAAATACGACGTGTACCTGTAACAAGCCAGCTATCTATTAAGAAAGTAATGGCGTCATTCCATTTCGACTGCGTTGTGATGAGCGCCTGAAAACGCAATATACCGAGGAAAAACTCAGAAGCACCGTGAACTACCTCAGAAGACACCTACGACTTGGTGTTTTCTTTGGGATGCCCTAAGAACCGGATACCATGTACTGCATAGAAAATGTATGTACAGTACACACAGCTGCCTAAGTTAAATCAGAGGTATGGGCAACATCATGATACAAGTCTGATTTGTTGGTACAGCTAGTCAAGAGGTAGCCGTTGACGTTAGCTGGATGCCCTTGAGTCTACGTAGAACAATTCATCTGACACTGAAGTGAGAAACTTAAGCGGAATGGTAAACAGAGGGATATTGACGAGTTTTCGTAAAAGTGCACAATAAAATTCTAGTTTTGTTTCAATGCCTATTGTTCGTCTGTTTGACGCAAACTGTTGACAAACTTATTGTGATGTAGTGAGGCGCGGTTTTCCAGCACGCCAAAGGATATCTCGTACGTGCGACTTGCTCCCGAAGATGACAGTAGAATTTGCTAGTTATGCGAAAGCGTTGTTGATGAAGGACTTGCGGATGGAGGCCAAATATGACTGAACTTTCGCAGCATAATCACTGGTACATTTTTACGCTGACACGGTAGTGACAGTCCTTTCAAAAACCGATGACGCCTCGGCCTGTCCACGAATCTTCTGTTGGCAATAAAATGCATTGATGTTTAAATGACACTGGGTGCTGCTCTCCTTATGCCAGGCTGTGTATTTTCAAAGATGACCCAAACTTCCGAAGTGAACTGTGTTATTCGTTTCTTAGTCAACTGATTTCCACAAGCTCTTACGGCTGCAGTTCTTACTTGGAGATGTTTACAAAAAGTTCGACATAGCTCAAGCTCCGCACAAGACAAACTCTGTGAGAATCATGCCTATTGAGGGGCCATCTTTGGTTCGACGCGGCCGACTGCTAGTCCCTTGGGCCTAGTTTTAATCGCTGTCTGCGCCTTGTAAAAGATGAGTTTGTTTCATTAAAGAGTATGAGCGATGTGACGAATGTATCTGGGAATAGGAATACTGATTACCGCTGGGCTCCATCCTCTGGAGTTTGATTCATACCAGGCGAATCCATTGAAATCCACAAATGTGTGCTGTGTTACTCATAACGCCTAGGTTTACAGTGGCGGCTCAAATGATAGTTTTGACAAGTGTATGCTCACTTCAGCGTCGGAACTGTAGGACATTGTAGAGCAACTACGCATAACTCACAAATGGGTAAAATAATTCAAGGCAAGAAATAGCTGAGTTAAAATAATTTAAAAGAACACTTATTTATTCTGGGATCACCGGCCTACGGTAAACCCACCTAAAGATCCTAACAAGGCTGAGGAACACCGGTTGACCGGCAGTTTAAATCGACCATTATTGAATACCAAAACTAAGATCGGGAATGCACGAACTGGCAATTTTGAATGCTGTATTCGATACATATTCAATATCGATGTAAAAAACCAAGTAGCAAAAATAATGACTTATATATACATATGATATAGGATATCGTAAATCTGGTGACGAAGATGTAACGATGCTACCGCTGCAATCACCATCTGCGTCCGACCATAACAGGTAAATCATTCCATCCGACATTCAGAAAACGTATATATATATATATAGTTTACATTCACATCACTCTTTTGAACAGTCCTACTCCTGTCCAGGCGTAATTATTCTGGCGAATCCACACCAAAGGGGGGAAGCACTGGACTCGTGTTTAGCTCTTATTAGAGCTCATCAGCAGTGCATATCCTTGGCAGTGCCGGGGTTTGAACTCCTATATGCGAGGCGAGCGTGTTACCACTACTCTACCAGTGCACGCTGGACGCGATCCTGTCGCTATTCCTAGACTACGTCACTTTAGGATGCCAGTGAAGCCGAATCACCCTCTTCCAAGGGACGGTTAAATAAAGCGAATCGTCGGAGAGCTACAGTGGGATAAAAATTAAATATTATTTCTCAAGCACTCACTGGTCGCTGCAAGATGACTGCGAACACTTCTGCTGTGACGCCTGCCTTTTGTCATGTCGAGGCACGTTTCAGGCATGAGGATACTGCGTGCATTACTCTACTCTTTGGGTCAGGAAAGGCAACTTTAGTGGAATTTGGATGATTCTGCGAATAGTTCCCTCAAAGAACATCAGCTATTTTTATTTTCCCGTGTTGAAGGCACTCACTCTAACAGGAGGATGCTGCCTTCGGAAAATGCTAAGTTAGTGAGTGCGTGCGGCGCCACCGTGTTTGTTTTCGCAATCGTGGAGGCACTTCGCAGGCACCACATTGATTTAACTTACCGGGCTGTATGCAACTTGTCATTCCCGGTTGTCCTCCTTGCTATTATTCGTTACTGAGCGAATAAATATTGTTCATATACCCGTACTTTGGATATAATTATGTACATTTTCCCACTCTATGACCGCAAATATAAAAAATAAAAATTTATTCTCAAAATTGGCGTTGGTGAAATCAGAGGCAACTGTAAAGAAGTACCGTAGAAGTCTTCCTCAACCTAAAATACGTTATCTCGGTGACATGATGTATAAGGACGACCCATCCAAAATCAAGTTATATGGCAAAGACTCCGATCAAAAACAGTCAACATAATTGAGAAGCATCTAGGTAAACAACAGACTTTTACCTTATCCGCCTTCACACTGTAGAGTTGAGAGACCTAGGATAGAAAGAAGCTGTCATATATGGTAATATGAAAAGGGTAGCCTCAAACAGTGGAAATTTTATAACCTCCCGTTTGACATTTCGGGACTAAGCGATCACTTCATCGCCACATCAATCATCAGACAACTAATCGAAAAACGGAATATCAAATCTGGGTTATTATAGCATAGAGGCTGGCCACCTGGTGGCACTCTGTGAGCCGTGTGAACCGCTCAAACACAGCTCCGAAACAAATCAGGCCCTGCCATAGTCAGACATTTAAAGGCCATAGTACATGAATGATGGATGTTTTACCTGCTCTCACTGTCGTACATGACATCTGTATTCTATCCTGGATCTCCCTTCCCACGGGTCCAATAGTGGTCTATGTGCTATTCAGATGTTTCTCAAGTGAAGGCATTTCGTTTCAGTCCTTTTCGTAAACTCTGCTTTCAGTTCACGATCGCTTATCCCCCAGTGTTTGGTTATATAAGCTGAAATCAAACTTGATGCAATTTTTTCATCTGTCTAAGGGTGTAACATGAGACAGCGCCTAACATGTAAATTTGTGTGAAATTCATTGGAGGGTCATGACCCAAGAGTCGCCAAAAGTGCGATTTTCCGGGGAGTTAGCAAGACGAAGTTTATTGTTTGGCTGACTAGCTAGGTAACACAGAACCATCATCCACAGACTCATTATTCTCCTCCACTAAGTGTGAAAATTTCCATGGTTCACACAGAGAGTATGGGTGACGTGCATTCAGTTTCAGCTTTGCGGGTCAATCCGCTGGCGAACCCCTGCGCCCAGTGGCTTTGGTTTGCACTAAACCGCCTGCGCAACAACCTGAGATCCAGGTACTTACTTTAAACCCGAAGGAATAAGACATCAAGACGGATGGAATGAACAGTACTTAACTGATGACCCACACATAATTCGTTAAAATTCGTAATTTATACTAAGGGTAGCCTGGTAGTCCGCAGCACCCCTAAGATGCACTCAGGACACATGTATGGCTAGCTGGTGATGACCAGTAAGAGGCTTGGCCTGTATAACAAATTTAATGCGAAGTCAACTGTAAATGAAGAGAATACGTGTAGCTCATATTTTGATGATGGCCATGGTTTTTCCCGTGAGCTGGGCAATTTGGTTGCAACCAAATCACTTTTGGCATCATTGTGGACTTCTGCCTGCGGAGGTAGTAAGACACACTATTAGGAGGTGTACAAAATATATCGAATGCCACGCAAAAAGCGCAGTGTAACAGAAGTTAATTCATCACAGCACAAAAATAAGTCAAGTTGCCAATAAAAACAAAATGATAAACTGACATGGTGTAGCGAACCACGGAAGGCTCCTGTAGGCCTAATTAATGCTACTATCTCGGACGACAGCAAGGGGGCCTACCACGGAAGGTGAATATGAGGCTGCACAATTAAACGTGATGTTTAACCTGCTTGGGCTTCTGTTTGAACAACTTCGTATCTAATCGGGCGAATTACCCCCCATGTAAATGAACAATTTACTGGTTTTCGATCACGTGTCTGCTATCTGTTTGCCGGACTAAATAATTTGTTTGCAAAAATTTTGCCACCAATCAAGGGATAAAAAGTTCGCAAGCCAATGGCCAAGTTAAAAAAACCGACTAACAGCCACCTGAGCAACAACCATTAAAAGCAGCCAACCTATAAAATTTCCGACATGCCTTCAAGTTGAACAGTTTCCTAACGTGTTTTATTTTATGAAGTAAACAGTAGCAAAGTATTCTTCTGAGATCATCACTCAATTCTATTTCACACTGTCGCTTACCTGGGTAGTTGAACTAAATCTTGTAGGCTTGTGAGGATTTCTATGACAAAGGTCTTTTTTGTGACCGCTCATTAGGTTGCTTGGTACAACTGACGGCAAACTGAGCCAAAATCTCTATGAGACTTCAAAGCCTTGGACTAGAGGTATTTGGTAATTCCATGTTATTCTATACTGTTGTAAAAGTATTCTGCTCTCTACAGCAAATCTGCTTCAGTTTTATGTTCTACTGACCTTAGTCCTTTCACTCCTGTGAGCGTGAGGCAAGCGCAAAATAAATAATATAAGTTTGGTTACAAGTTTCTGAAAGAACATTTTCCAGAAGCCCCTGAGCGGCAGCGAAGTGTATCCTATTCTCAGTGAGTTCACCTCCCAAGTTATTCATCCGTTTTCGACTCCAGGTACCCTGTTGCCGCGCACACCGAATGAATAATGTATTTGCACTGGCTTCCTTGAGACACGCAGATTGATTTGCTCACAAAGTAAATCACTGTATTCCACCGGGGGACTAGAGGAGCACCGCGCACCTATTGTTCAAGACCATATTTTGTCGGTACAAGAGGATTTTGCAAAGTAAGAGAGCAAGGGTGTTTTTCCCTACCCTCCGAATGCAGACGGAAGTTTGCCGATAGGCGTTATCGGTTACGTGGGAGGTCCGCTGCCGCTCGCATACACCTTGTACTGCTGCGTAGAGTTGTATTCTGTCCACCACTAGATGGCTAACCAAGTGTCTACGTATTTTATGTAAACAAGTGGTTGTAAACGGGGTTAGGAGTGTAACTTGGATTAAGGTGACAAGTACTCCACCGTGTGTGTGTTCTGGCAAATGAAAAGTTGCCAATTCCTTGTCCAATATCCAACGTTGATAGAGCACGATTGTCCTCGAAGGCATCATTGTCGTTTTCTCCGACCTTCAGAGGTTGTGCTTTCACTCCTGAATATGTGTTTCGGCGACTTATGTTTTCTTCATTCAACTCATCATGAATAGCTGATGAATAACGAAAATGCTGGATTGGAACGATGGAGTTGGTCCATCCAGGATTTCGGTGCCGTTTTATTGAGACCATAAAAACTCCTAAGCTCCTTAGTGTTAAGAAGTACCTATTATGTACCGTTGATTTCGTGCTTCCATTGCCTCTCTCTTTCACCGGATACTTGTGGTATCGGGAATATTTTGATGCCTGTTATATGGAAGAAATTTCGTAGTCGAAGGTTGGTGAAAGTGAAAGCGTGAACTCTATTTGGTTTACCTTAGGGATTTTACCTAACGCAACCCAAAAGAACACAAAATGGCATCCGGTTTTATGTTTGAATTCTTTAAAAAAAAACAGGCACCTGAGGTTTTGAACCTCAATATTATTTTTGTTTCCCCAGATGACAGCCTCACTACAATTAATGACCCGACATGACTGAATACGTCCATTTTTCTTGTCGCCATCTCACATAACGTATGATCACTGATGCGGATAGCGATTTTTGGTAATGGGAAAAGTAGTCACATTCCAACTCTTCTCTGGCTAACATAACATATTCGGGACAAATAGGACAATGTAAACCGCTTTTAGATACCCTCACCAGGTATCGTCGCAAAGTTTGCAACAGTACTTTCGTTATTTACTTAGCGCTTCATTTTGGAACGAATAATTATTCTTCGTTTCCACACCAACGATGCTTTTGATGGCCCATATGTTTGTCCCTCTCGGGTGGCAACCTCCTCACTCACGTTCGGCTTCTTGAAGTTGAATCCTTCCACTCCTGGTTGATCCATTAGTTGGTCGTTTCATCTGAGGAGACTTATTTGCTAATTGGAATATCTGTTGAGAGTAGTCGGAATGTGGCTGTGGGCTTACACTCTCCACAAACAGTGGTTATCGCTCTATTTTACTAGTCTACTGGATTAACATCATCGCCCACTCAGAAATATAAGGATTTAGGCTCATTCTTGATAGCTCACACTGTCATCATACTTCCCCTAATGGAGCTGCTCTGGTTAATATCCGGATAATATCAAGGTCAAGATGCCCTACATGTCATCATTTAGTCACATTAGCCAACTGAGATGGATGGGTTTCTGCTTCTACTGCTAAGTGATTTGGATTGTTCCATCCCAGCCAGCGAGAAAAATTCGGATTGATCTGTCAACTTATAATGCACATGTCAACTCTACAATTCAGCTTTGTTGTTGTAGGTATTTATGGGCAAGTGAAAAAGACGGGAGTCAGTAAGTGAGATGTCACTAGCATTGACAGCTCGCTCGATTCCCCCTACAGTCATCCCTCGTGAGGTTAGTCGTACGCATTGAGTAAGCAGGGAAGACAGCATAACTAACGAGCGCTAGATTGTCACAACTGCTCAGAGTAGCAATGGCAGTTGACGCATTTCGTGCAACGCCACATTAGAGCAGACAACTTTTTTGTACCTATATTATAGCCTAGATGTAAAAAAGGTAGAAAAGGTCGGTCGAAATAGAGTCGAGTTTGGCTGGTTTAAGCCGGGAACTAATGGTTTCTAGCTGTTTGCTCTGATGAGTCGTGTAAGTCATATGAAGACAAGCAGCCACTACCCGGTCATGTGTGCGATTATCCTTAGAGGATTTTCGGACTCAAGCCAGAAGGTTATAAGTGTGTATGACGGTAATTTGGATATCGCGTATACTGTTCCAAACAAAACTTGACGATATTCCATAAAATTTGGTTAGTTTAACTTCTGATAGCCTTGTCGTCAGGCGCCTCCTCTGTATACTTCACAGAATGGAGTGGTGGCACCCAAACACCGCTTAAGGTTGACCGCTGTTTTACTGGCTGAAAATAATAGTATCGCGTAGAATAAACACGTCCGATGAAAAATTCTTTGAGTAGGCTGTATGGGAGGGTTTTGGGATTAGTCTGTCGAGCCACTTTTTGCATGCGAAAAGCATATTATCCCAGGGAGCTCCAGATGCAACAACAAAGCACTACATCTTTTGATTGGCACACCACATTTCAATAAATTACCGGTGATTAGGGAAGTCTGTTAGCCTTTAGGGGACACAGGTAAAGACTAGATCTTTAATGGAATGAATGTCATCAAAGTTACTTATATGCCATCTCCATGAGGTTGTATGTCCAAAAATACATCCATTGTATATGTCCATGGACAATATTTACAGTGAAATAAAATCATTGACCACATCCGCATCAACTCTAGAGGAATTAATTCAGGACATTGCTGTCCCTGTCTAATTCAAAGGTCACTTGGCGGCTGATTCTAACGCTGTGGCTTTCGGCTGCTTCGCTGCCATTGATTGTGTTGGGTGCCATTCTATGGGCGATTTGGCCACCAATCAAGTACTACCCAAATTCCGATTTTTCTGTATTTCCGGGTATGTTAAAAACAATATTTTTTAGTGAATACTGCTCTGCTACACTGCAAGAAACGTCGGTCATCTCTGTATTACAGACTGCACTCACAAACACCCGCAACGTCTCTAGTCGGGATTTAATTTTCTAAAATACCCAGAAGTACCGTAGAGCTCTTGCATCTTCATTAATAATGGTCAAAAATGGGCAACTCACGAGTCTCTAGGATAGTTGAAAAGCGACGAATATTTGACCACTACCTTCCCGGCCGTTATTTTGTAATTAGCAGTATAGCGAATATAGGTCCAGTGTTCTTCAGTCACGCGGTCTACCTCACACGTTGAGTGACTCTAGAATTGGCGACTTCTCAGATGTAAGATCCACGCATCTTGTGAGATGCTTTCTAAGCGAGTTGCTTGTATTCTTCCTGCGTTGGTTGTGTGGGTTCAACTGTACCGAAGTCAGTATAAGATGCTCGCAGGCTCACTTTCAAATAACCTACCTCCAAAGTGAAACAGGTTAATTTCCTAAAAATCCAAGATTGAGCTGTATATATATATATATATATATATATATATATATATATATATATATATATATGTAGGAATGCTTCGTACTCGGACATGCATGACTCACGGCCACTAATGTGCGAATTTGTGTGTACACATTTACCAACCAAGGAGTTATGTTCGTTTTACCTTTCTCCAGGATAAGGTTTGTTCAACCGCTAGAAAAATTCTGTCCTTTGTTGTACAATGTCCATATACATGAGAACAAACTTCTACCGACCAAATGATCTAGCTTTCCGCCACGTGCGGTTTTGTCGTTGGTGGTGCAAGCAGAGTTCAGCGAGAGAGGAGTGAAATTTCCATGCATCCCAATTTTCTTATATAGAAAGAGAACAGCTTAATTTCGAATGCTGCTCTTGGCGCCTGTGCGTTTCTCTACCTGGGCATCAGCTGCGTGCATTTCGATCATGGTAAAACTCACGGGTTCCATGCATTAACTGGAGTATCATTTTCTTTCAGCGGTTTATCCAACTGGATCGAGCATATATTTTCAATAGATTTGCTATTTTGAAATGGAATCATTTGCTTACTGAAACGAATGGATCTCATTGGCAGGTAGTCGAATCCCTCACATGTTGGGGCACTTCGATTTAATCTTTCAGACATTCGGTTTTCACTCAGAAGTGTTTAACTGTAGCTGCTTTCGAAAATCGTGTACTGCTAGAGTGATATTGGTTCCTCCACTTAGCGTCAGACACTTTCAGGCGTTGGATGCTATTGTCGCATAAATTTTATTGCTTCCTCTAGCTTCACTTTGATTTCCACTGCCGCTGTACATATACTGACTTTAGGTTACGAGGTAGCTCTCTACAAGCAGGACAGGAGCTTAATGGAGCATTAGAGGAAGGCATGAAATGGACGATCGGAAAACTACTTCGTCTCTACATGCCTCAAAAAACGAATACGGAGGCATCGGTTTGGTGCATGCTGTGCACTTTAATGTCAGACTATTTGTCCACGTTTATGGGAACTTTAACGTAACCAGTGGTCTACTCCGAAGTGCCATGCTTTAGACGGGGAATGAAACAGGTTGGATAGAAATGCTAATGCTACGGTTACCGTATTGGTTTAATTGGAACCGCCCACTCGAGCAAAAGCTGTCTTTGCTTTCCATACGGTGTAAACCTTTCTGGACATTCGAGTTAACAAGTCACTTCATAATATGCTGCAGAACACAACTGCCGCGTTCTGTGTTTTTGAATACGAAGGATATTGCGATTAACTGGCTACTGTAACTGTCAACCTAAGGTTATGGACTAAGAACTGAAAACGCTACATGCAGCATAACTTTGGGCTACGTACTAGCCCTTAGTAGGTATTCATGTGAGGTTGTCATAGTATGTCTCGTCACCTACAAATACATTTGCTTATTGGCATTCGACTTTATTGACTGAAGTTAGTTGAGTTTTTGGCACTCAAGGACTGTGATTGAATACTGGGTGGTGGTGCGTAGTTGGTGACCAACGGATACATCACATGTGTAATTGGAGAGTTCAGCTGTTTCAAGAACCTTGATGTACCCATGTTTGATTACTCACACGAACAGTGAAACAACAATGCACATTTCGAGTCTAGGTTAACCTTGGCATTATAGGGATTGCTGGTAGCTCAGGTTGCTTAGTTGGTGACTGATCAGTAAGCCTGACAATTTCGTTGCGAGCGTTTTATTACCGATGGAAGTTGCATCATGTGAAAGTTACTCTGCAGTAGTGTGATGCATCAGTATTTGTGCTGCATATTGTAAATGTGCTTCTGTACTTCCTTCTAATGGGGTCTGATTTTTCCTTATAACTGGCTGTTTGGGCGACCACTCCCATTGCTTAGCTCGCTACCTGGTGTCCATCAGGCCCTTGAGTTGATCACTCCGACTTACACTCCTCAACCTCTGTATGTTCGTCCAGGGGTTGGTTCTGTTGAATTTACCTGGTTCAGTCGCTTTTTTGCTGGCAGAGGTAGATTAACTAAATGCAATTCAACTGTATGCTCTTAAATTCCTCACCAGCGTCCATACACGGTAAAATCCAAAAGGGAGACTGACGGGAGCCACGCTACCAGCACAGGACATGGTTTCTTGTAGGACAAATTTAGTGTGAAATTAGAGAGTAGATATGCCATTATTGTCAGGCAAGCTGTGGTTGGGCGGTTTTCATTTTGGTGTTACAGAGTTGCTTCATACACTACGGTCACCCTAGCTCAACTGAATCCATTTTCGTCCGCCAGGCAACACGAGCAGAATGTATTAAATCGTCTTTCCAATGAAGGATGCTTTATTAAGGTAGGAGGTAAATATGGATCACTTCTGCGTCGTCTCCATTTAAACTTGGATGCTTTCATGAGCAGCTGGCAAAGCGTGATGGGCTTGGTCATCTTAACTGACGTGTATGCTCAACAATTCAGTTCATTAGACAGTGAATCAATACGCTGCATGCACGTTATCGCAGCCCTTCATCTGGTTGGATAGCATAACCCAAATAAGAACCAAAAACAAAAGTGGTTGTGGAGTTGTGTTATAACACTACAAAGTGGTAATAATTAGTAATAACTGGGAGCTCAATTAGTGTTGAGTTCTTTTGTGCCACTTTAGCATACTACCCAACTTCAGTAGCTCTGATGTGTAGTACAACAGTGATAAATTTTCAGCAGTACCACTTTTACTGGTCAGGCCAACTCGAGCCTTGTCTCTAAAATCTGGTGGCGTGCCTGGACGTTGTGGTAGTGTCAGATTCATCGGCCATCCTTCGTGGCAGTTGACTCATAGGTCCACGTGAATCGCAAAGGAGATCCCCAGTGTTATTTTTTGCCGATCTACTTTGCTTTGGAGCGCTTCCAGAAGTTCTGTTGCTTACAAAACAATATTCCTGTCTTACGAGTCATCAACGCTAAACGATTCGATTACGAAAATCTCCACGTAAATATGCTGGATATAAAACCAGTGGGAATCGAATTATTATAGTGCACCCACTAACACATTACAAGGAGCTGTCACACTACACTGAGTAGTCTGCTCCTATCTACAGGGCTTGTGGAAACTAACTCTTATCATTACCGAGCAATCAGCTAACGATGACGCCATAGTTGATGGTGAATAGTGTCCTGTAATGATTTTAGGGACCATTCAACTGTTCAACTTTTCCCTTTTTTTAGCTCGCCACTCAAAATCCTTATAGTCAGGTAAACCTAAAATTATACTGAAACGTGGAGACTCACGTCAGCATACTTAGTGAAATTACGAACGGAAAGATTGAAACGTTTCAGCGTTGCGATTTGAACTCCACTCTATGTTGTATTCTGATTATACCAAGTGGGTATGAATTTCGGAAGACCTGATTCATGCCACTTCATTGGGCTACCATTTCAGACCATGCGTGTTCAACGGGAGTATTAAATGTAACCAAGTAATAAATGGGGTACTTTCGTCCCATTCCCATGCCTTCCTGAAACAAACCTTGTACTTTTGTGCGGCAGTAAAACGGTGACTGCGCGTGGTTTTCAGGGAACTGCCGAATGCATATGAACCTATTTAGACAAATGTATTAATATGGTTAACCACTCATCCAGTTAGTGACTGATAAGTTCGCTGCGATTTTTCGCGGCGGTACCAAGGAATATAAAGTAGTTTTTTTTTACCTAAATTGCTCTCAGGTTTGGTCATTATTCGTACACTATTTAGTTGGACGCGAATGCCACAGTTAGATAATTAACGCCGAATGTGAAAACCGCCAGAGAATAAAACTTGGAATGGGCTATCAGCTCAACACGGAGAAAGTATGACTTAATGCCGATTACTGAATGGAAGAGAGCTCTCGGGTGTGCGCAACAGTAGATTTGATCTCAAGCACTTTTTCCCGACTGGATGAGACAAGATGCACCATCCACAAGGCGGCAGATGAAGACAATAATATCGTGTACCACTAAAGCACCTCTCGGGGGATAAACTGGGATTGGAGCAATTTGAATAAGCTGAGTACAAGATTGGTCATGTTTTTGGCTGCGGCCCGTTTTTGGTTTGCCTTCTTTACAACTTGGGAGGTACAACACTGGCGGGTCAACCACTACTGAGTATTCGTGAGTGCGTACACACTGCAGATGTTTTCATGTGGACACATTTTGAGTCTACTTCCTGCATTAAGCTGTAGAATGGCTGTCGTTCCACTAGATACATGATCTCACCGTGAAATTCCCTGAAATTTATGTCAAGCTGAGTTTGGTTGTATGAACTTTATTAAACTAATCTTGGATCTGGGTGAGCTATTGTCAGGTGTTTTTTGGATAACGAGTAACGTCTTCAAACCTGGTGCACCCGTAGTTCAAAGCGTTTTCCCAATTCAGCTCCCCTTCTGAAATTTGTGCTACGCTTAGCTCATGTTTGGCCGCATCCGGCTTTGGTTATCTTTGCTACATTCTGCTTTCATGCTGAGGGCTAAATATGTAAGAGTATCCTTGAGTTCATTCTGATACAACTGGTTTGTACTGGCGTGATCCAGTGTCAACACGTTCTCGTTACTATCCGTAATCTCAATGGAGTGTTTAGCAGTCATACACACCATTCTTTTCTGTTATTGAGAATAAACGGAAGGGGTCGATTTAAAACTCTACCTTAGAGGTTGGGATGCTGTAGTAGGCGTTTTTGCCCTGTACACATCCGATAATCAGGATAAACGTGCTATGTCACTTACGTTTGTTCCATTCTTTTATGAAACGCAGTGGGCTTGATAGAACACAAGAACAACCCAGCTTTTGCCCTTTACAAGGGGCAAACTCATACAATATTTACAGAAGCGTTGGAAAAAACGACGTGGAATAAGTCATTCTGTAGAGGGGACAGTCTAGAGGGTGCGTAAATCCCTTCATAATACTTTGTTAGGTTGAGCGAGACAGTTGTCTTTCTTGGAACTCCGCAACTGCTTGTGGTCGCGGTTGAAGGAGAATTGCTTGTTTCATTCTAATTCATTTTTATATGTATCAGGGGTATCTTTGCACCGGCTGTTATTCTTCGAAACTCTCCTTATCCGGAGTATTCGATTCGCTGAACGCCCAATCTCCTGAACTGACTAAGGTTTTGGATATCTTCTAAGGCTATCTGAACATGCTTCGCTGACTTAGTTGCTCCACGTCCCTTTACGATAATAATCTCCACGACTGACTCTGATATGTTGTTTTGATTGATGCATTTTTCACTGACATACAAAACTTACTGTTTTATACTTTCAGATCCCTCTCTCCCGCGGCTCCTTTTAATCCACCCAAAACTACTATCACCTCACCTAACCTCCTCTCAGTTACGTTTGCCGCTATGAAATGGCGCCTCCCTAGTTAACTACCTTATCGGATTCCTTCACACTCTTCAAATATGATAGCACGCATTACAACTACTAGTGAGAATGAATAAATGACCAGCAATACCAGACGTTGCACTCTTTCTACTGTTTTATTCATTACGGCATTATTACGTTCTTCAATCGTGGATTTCAATGAAGCCAATAACTTTAAATAAATTTTAGTCACTTTGAAGGCCTTTCTAACTTTACTTTTATTAATTGGTGGACATGCACTTAATAATGCTTACTTTCCATAGTAACGCTAACCGTTTTTTGTATCTCTTACGGGACGGTATGTTCCCATGGATATTGTAGGGGTACACGATGATCTGTAATTGTTCAATACGCAGCTTAATAGCCTACTTTCTGCCAAAACCAATGATCGCAGTTTTAGGCCAGACGTTTCAGTACTTCACCATTTCCGGCAGAATTCGGATAATTACTTTTGGCTCTACTGGTCAGTTTGTGTGTAACGCGGTTTGATGAATGTGTTCAAGGCATCGGGCGTTTTCCACTGGGTTTTTCGCCTTTAAACCCATTCTACTATTACTTATTATTGGTCCAAAGACCCTATGCTAACCGGACTCCTCACTTCTAAAAAAGGCTAGCCACTAGCTGGTGTGAATGCAATAATTATGTGTCAGTCTGCTCTGGTCGGAACCGCACGTCTGTCTGTGAATGCACCCTCGAAAGTGAGTATGACGTTTATTTGGTGAACGACGAGCACAGGTTTAGCCAACATTCGTTTATTTGATCACATGTTCACGGCTTAACACACGGAGGGCACCGCATGCGCACATACATCAGTGAAGACGTGCTAAACGATTCATTTTTGGGGCTGAAGTTCCACTAGCTCAACCATTGGTCTATGTTTTGACTGAAGGCTGTGTATGCTGCTACGACGTGGCGGATAAGAAAGTTTTAACTTCCTGGGTTGCTCTCAGTACTATTAAATGCATAGTCAACGTCCTTGGGCCTCCTCTGATGATGGAGTGCTTGGAGCTATCAGCACGAACGATGAACTTGACGAACACATCACACAAGTTGCCCACAAATTACTATCCCTCGTGCCTAAGGACCGTTGCTTTTCGTTGCTTAATGTATGCCACCCGTAATCAGTTCCCCTTATCTCATTCAGGCTCGCAATCGACTTGAATCAGATTTGTTGGATGCCATGATGTGTATCGAGGATTTGAAGCAGGCTTTGGAACTTCGAATGGCTCGGGTAAGTGACTAGAAAGTTTTCTTTGCAGTCATTTGGGGATGAAATTTTCCCTCAAGTTTGGTGTGCAGCAAAGTTCTGGTCATCAGCCACAAATTTCTCCTCATGCTTATTGAAGACGTCAGTGTGATAGGGCAATAAACCTGTTCGCCGTGCTTGGTAATTGGCTTATAGACCCACCCAATAATCCACTGACAATGTTTTCTCGAACGGTGATGAAGCGCTTGGAAGCCAATTGCCAGCTCGACGAACGGATTAACAACCATCTAATCAACAACCAGGGCGGTTTACTTACTGATAAATCAGAACAACAACAAGGTTAAGTTCCTCTCATGAATGAATATGAATGACAGCTTTCGCTATTCTACCATGCATTAATGACTATACCGGTTAGGTCAATTTGACGTGATATCCTACTGCATACCGAGCCACACTCCCCCTGGGACACCTCTGAATCGCAACGGAAACTCCAGATTCTTTCATCCGACATTTTTTGGCAGTGATCGGAAGCGAAGAGCGTGGATCTCAAATGTCGGAACATGAGCAACTAACGTTTTTAGGAAAATCAGCAAATGGGACGGAATACAATCATTACAGTTTGGCCGTCTATTCATCGGCATAACCGGAATTCTTGTTTTTGCTTAAAAGTTGAATGACAAGAAGTTTGCAGGATCCAGACTACATACAGATATTCTTGTGAGATGGAACTTCGCGATTATCCACTAAATTTGTACGCAAGAATTATTCTCTACAATGCCGTTTTCAGAAGTGCGTTACATTCAGTTATTACAGGGATCACCGGTTTAAGTATCTGTGCAGTTGCTGACGACAAGAGTTGTTACTCACATATACCTCCCAACTAGTTTGTTGGATCGTCAGCTCAATGCATCTGCCCGTATGGTTCTCCTGGGAACCTTATGATTTGTACTTCCGAAACTACTTGAAAACTACCCCTATTATTGAAATTAAGCTACTCTCCCAGACTTCGTGTAATGCCCTAACTTTGTAAAATGTTAATCGCAGAATGTAGGTACTTATTTGCTGTATATCAGCTATCAGTCTGTTAGCCTATTTCTGTCCTACAGCAGAAGAGACAGTTGAAAATGATCCTCTTTTATACCCGGTTGTACTGTATAATAGCTAGTAGCATCTGAAACTGTCATTGATCACTTTTAAACCAAGCAATCCACACCGTACGAAACCGTTGTGTCTTTTAAACATATCTCTCAGTATAATGTCCACAAGCAGGAGCCACGCTTTAGCAAGAATAAAATAAGCTCTGAGTAGATAGGTACACTGTTTGCTCTTTTTTCACTGTGATTCTCCTCACCTCCAATGCTAGCTTCAAGTAGGCAGCTAACATGCTTCCCTTTCTTCTCGCTTTAAGCTCGTGTAACGGCGCATACTACTGATAAGGCACGCGATTAGTGCTGTGACGCAGGCAACGATATAGGCCGTTATCGAGCTAGACGGGAAGAAAGAGCTGTGCCTAATTGGTATAGGAGCAGGGCTGTCGCTGAGGCAGAGAGGGAGCGAAGCTGAATGCAAAGTGCTCTAGCTCTCTGCAGTGGGTGGATACCGACTGAAAATTGACGGATTGTCAATGCACTCAATGCGCCTAGGCGACAGGTCGTTGCAGCACGAGTCCCTGATCAGCCCAGACTTAGATCAGACCATCTTGGCAGCAGATTTTCTCAGAAGCGCAGAATCCGTGGTTGACTTAAAGCGGGGAAAACTGGTGACAAAGTATGGCTCAGTCAAGCTCGAAGGTTACCCAAGCACTTCCATGGCCGAACTGCGTGTCCGAAAGCTTCCGTCTTGTAAGTTGCTGTCAGTACAGTCCGTGGTCGAGGAGTACTCCGAACTGTTCACTGGCGATGAAGATACGTTTGGCTTCTGCTCGTGGATTGCACTCAAAAGTCCCCTGTCATCTGAACGCTTTCGATCTTATGGTCCCCGTCAGATACTGCTCCATCTACGAGAGTTGGTGCATGAACAGAGTCAAGCAATGTTGGGAAATGGCTTAATCGAGGAAGTCAGCAGTACGTACAGCTCCCCGGTTGTGCTTGTAAAGAAGGTGAACCGGAAATACTGATTTTGTGTGTATTTCCGGCATTTGAATGAACTGACCGTAAATCGGCTCGTAGCTGTCCCTTCGGTTGCGGAGATTTTCTATTCGCTCCAGTAATCCCTATATTTCACGATGTTCGACTTGCGTTCCGGATACTGGCAACTAGATATCAAGTCAGAGGACCGGGAGAAAACGGCGTTCACGGTTGGGGACACTCATTATCAATTTAGGTGTCATTTGGTTTGTCGGGGGCACCAATAGCATTCCGGCGCTTGCTGCTTCCTTGAACGAAGGGACTAGAAAATGTTGCCGTACACGGAGACGATATCGTTGTGTACAGCGATTCAGAACTAGAGCATGCAGTTCACTTGAGGGCCATATTAAAGTGTTTTCGAGAGGCTGGCCTGCGGATAAATTAAGCCAAGACACAGCTCGCTCGGAGTTCGGTGACATTGCTCGGGCATAAAGTGGGTCACAGAGAGGTTAGCCCACTGCCAGAAAAAACTGGCAAAGATCCAGGACTGTGCTTTCCCAATTCAAAGTGGTCCCTATGGCAGTTTTTCAGACGAGTAGCATACTACAACCGGTTCGTCAAGGATTTCAACACGATTGCTGCTCCACTGTAAGCCTTGCTGCATCAAAATCGGAAATTCGAATGGACAAGGGAAGCGCATGAGGCCTTCGAACATATCAAAGCGCGGATGCTGGATCAGCAACTGTCCAGGGTCGAAGAGATGTTTACCGTTGCAGCGGACGCTAGTGACCGGGGAATCGGTGCAGTCCTGAAGCACAGGAATAAGGCCATCGAATATGCCAGCCGTGTCCTGACTAACACTGAGCAGAAGTACTCAACTATTGAGAAAGAATGTTTAGCGATCGTCTGGGCCCTGGATAAGTGGAGACCAAACTTGTTGGGACAAAGATTTCAAGTCGAGACCGATCACAAACCCCTCGAGTGGATCAGAACCACCAGAGATCCTGGCCGAAAGGTCGCGTGCTAGGCACTCCGGTTACAAGAGTATGACTTCACGATCCGGCACGTACCAAAAAAGGAAAACCACTTGGCTGATTGGTTGTCAAGACCAGAGGCTGGAGATGGAGCCCCGAAGGTGAGGATCGGTGCCAATAGCCTCGTCTTCGAAATGGATCCCGGAAGGTTGATGCAACTACAGCAGCAGGATCCTGTAACGCTGAATTCTGCACCCGCCTTATTGGATGAAAGGAGTATTGAGCACGGGGAGGGAGACAAAGAATTGGAGACGTCCCAGAGTCACTTCGATAGGCTGAGCTTGAATAAAGCTAGCATAATATCCTGGAAGGCCACAGCTTCCGATGTTGTGCTGCCGTTGCTACCTCGCGTCTTGAGACGAAAGCTGATTGTCGAATGCCACGAGATGGCATACACAGGACGCACGAAGATATACGATTTATTTCGGCACAGGGCTTACTTGCCAGGGATGAGAAGTGAGATAATGGAGTATGTGGTGTCCTGTAAGCGGTGTCATCTGTTGAAAGGAGATACGACAGGGGCAACTCACTCCATGAAACCTATCCCTGTACCGGAGATTGGCGAGTGGTGGTCTGTTGACGTCATGGACTCCTTTCTTGTGACAACCAGCAGAAATCAGTATATCGTAATAATGACAGAACACATGTCGCGGTGGGTCGAGGCGGCAATCGTACCAAACCAATAGGCGACGATGGTCAGTGGAATGGTAATGCACCACATCGTGGCTAACCACGGGCTGGCAAAAATGATCCTAACGGATCAGGGGTCTTGCGTTGAGAACGAAGAGTTTAGGAGTTGCTTGCAGAAGCTGGGCATCAGACTGCTAAGGACAGCACCCTACCACACGCAATAACCGAACGATTAAGGAGTAGCTGGCGGCCAAAGGGGGTGGCTGAGTAGTAAGCGTGCCGAAGGTGTTGTTAGCACATCGTGCGTCGATACAGCTAAGTCCCCTGTACAGGCAAGTCCCCGTTCATACAGATGTACGGTCGACATCCGCGCCTTCTAGTTGATCAGGAAATTGGGTTGTGGCTGAAGCACACCTGTCTGTGGAGGAGCTAGGAGAGGAAAGGAGGAGAACTCGAGAAAACCTAACCGCCGTTCAGGAAAAGACTAGGCAGAAGAAGGCAAGCAGGAAGGCACAACGATTGCCCACAGGCGCGAAGGCCGAATGGAAAGATCATCAAAATCCTGGAAAGAGTAAACTGGGGTCGCGAGAGCTAGACAGTCGGTGGCAAGGCCCGTTTGTCGTTACCGACAGTCAGGGGAACGTCTGTACAATTCAGGACGGTCGACGATCGATGAGAGTAAACAGTACTCAGCTTCGGATGAGGCATGAAACACCCGAAGAGCTGCCGAATAGACCAGCTGCTGGGGCCGACTTAATGGAGGCAAATGGAACTCGGTGGCATGCATGCGAACTTTGAAGGGAAAAGGTGTATAACGGCGTATACTACTGATCAGGCACGCGAGTAGTCTGTGTTCGTGTTGAAGCTCTGCCCTGCGTCCAATGGAAGGTGAAGTTCATTACGGAACTTATGAAATTGCTTTGCAGTGTCCGTTTACAATTGCATAATAGTCAATGAATATCCATGAAAGTTCAAGGAGACACGTTAGAATGTTCAGTTTTTAGAAACGATGTGCATATGAGACGTTTACTTTCCCGTTCAGTAGCTTGGGACTGCTTAGTTGGTATTTGCTAGTAAATGACTTAGCGGTGAAGGTTTTCCTCCATTCACTGGTAGCCTAATGTGTTGCAACCAAAACCCTGTTAGCCTTCTGTGTCTGTGTGGCGAAGAGCAAATTTATCCCAAGATTTGGCCAGTTTGCTAGCAACGGTATCTCTGCGCTGCACACTCTCCCTACTACTCCCAAATAAAACAAACTGCTTAAAGTTAATTTAGGCGTAAACTATGGATCAGTTCTTATTGTTACTTAATGCTGACTCTTCTGTATTGTCCTTTCAGCGAAGGAAAATAGTAAGTCCTATTGTGTAGCTTTTATTTTATCCAGGCAATCTTTACACATCTGATGATCCATTTTCTTAAGCTCGGTGAGCCATAAGAATACAGAAAATTCATTTTTCTAGTTAGGAAATATCTGGATTTATTCTAATTGGATTAGTTAATAACCTAATTCGAGAGAAGACCTGGATTTAGAACTTCCTTTGTCATGGATCTGGCAAATTACCCGTGGCAAGCAATTCTGAGAGGTTCAACTAGTCTATCGTTTGTGGTGCACAAGGAAAACATAGTCTCGCTGATCAGATTTCCGGTCTCTCTCTGCTTGGGAGTTTCGATGAAAATGATGTGCAGACAACTGAAAAACCGAAGTTCACAATGCTCAGTAGGGACTGGGTAGTTTACTCAATTGTAACTCCTCTCGGGTGTAAACGGATGTCTACTGACATTTGTTCAACTTTGTATCACGGAAATTTGTCTTAGTCGATCTCTTTAGGAACGCAACATTCTGATTCAGTGCGGTCACAGAATCACATTAATTTAGGTCTCCTTTCGTCATTATTCCAAAAATCGCAGTTACCTGCACCGATAATGGACGACTTCGTCCCACTTGCTTATGATATTTTCTGTGTCATCCTTGGCATCATCTTGTACCACTTTCCTATTTTGTGTGCAAAAATGGATACTCGTTCCGACTCAGGAATTCGAAAACGCGAAATCATTCGCGCTCCAGCTGAGAATGCAACAGATTAAATAGAACTGAACATCTCATGCCTGTGTTAGTCGGTTTACACCACGTGATTGAAGCGAATTCAAACCATACTTTTGATGCGTTGTCATGTCTTGTGCTGTTGTCCTCATCTTTTTAGCCCAGGGACTCTGCACAAACCTGAGAGAAAGAGTCCACTTTGGACCCGTGATGAAACCTGTAAATCATGCTATGAATAGGATAGTCGTAAACCAGTTTACATAGTGACAAATCTTGAAGTGCTTTTTTCTTAGTGTAGACTGGGACATTTTACTCCCATCGAGCTGGGTTGACTTGTATCGGTCTCAGAACAGCAGGTTCTTCTCCAGCACCCCTATATGCGGAATTATGTCAAGACATTACTGACTTTCTCCCAGCGGTGTGAAAAGGATCAGGATGTTGTGTTTTATGTTCGGGTGACAACATCTTTCAGTTCATCTGCAAGCATGTGAAGTATGAGAGGAAATGTGACTGGATTTGGGTTCCCTTATGTGCTGAAGAAAATGTTTACGGAGACGTGAGCAGAACAGCGACCTTATCGGTTTCATTATTATTTAAGGAATTCTATCTAATGATTTTCCGTTTCAAGTGACAACAATCCCAGCATTGTTTGAAGCTTTCATTCTCGAATACATCTGTTTCTTTTTTTAAAAAAAATCAGGATCCCCGAGAAGCTGAGGAAAGGCGTTATCTTATACGACAAAATAAGAAACTACTTAACCAGGTAAGAAAAATAAACAAAAATGGTGCGGCCATCGCCCATTTTGTTTTCGTGTGCTGGCAGTCAACACCTCCTTTTTCCTCATAGCTATACGAATCGGCCAAGAAGATTGAGCGATTGGAATTGACCAAAGTCGAGATGAAAGAACAGTTGGAATTGCTGGATTTTCAAATACTGGAGGTCGAAAATCAGAAAGCCATGGTAAATCGGTTGGTTGTTGATCCATTTTATTATCATCTAGATGGAGGAAGAATTACGCAAACTACCCTCGTGTAACCACAGTGAGACGCAGACCGAAGTGAGTCTTACTGAACAGCATCTTGTTCACAGTCTGGAAAATTTTTGTGGCGCGACTTTTATCTGTAACCGCGAAATACATAATCTTACAACTAGCAAGAACGGTGGATTCACACTAAACTTTGTTGTTAAACTATCAGGTCAGCCTTTTAAAAACACTTTAATTTCCTTTTATCCCTACAAGTCCGATCCACTTTCATGGAAAGTAGGAAAATCTGTGATGGTAATTAGGTTAACAGAAAAAGCCGTGCACCTGGACACGGTCTATCCCGCATTTACTGGACAGTCAGTGGGCTGAGGACTCCACAGATTTCTACTGAAATTTTTACCTGACACGTTTCCTGCTTACCACTCTCTGTTTTTTATTTGGAATGTGCTCTCCGGTGATTCTTCTTGCCTGAGACAAGAGTGTACTAATTTTCATAAAATACATGTGGTCACATCGATCAGTCCGTAGTGCGCACAACCGATTTCTTGTCCGGTAATGAAGCCATTTGTCGGTAGTAACTCTCAAGGTTGTATTCGCAAATTACACTGCTTTTCCAGCCCGAGGTGACCAAATGCTAATCCAATTGCACCGCATACAAACGTTCGTTTCGTCGTTCACCTTGATCGATTGAACACCGACAGCCGGTCCTCAGTCTGCCTACAGCATGTGATGCGTGTGACGAACGTCACAGTTGCGCAGGCGGTCGATTTGTCGAAATAAACATTTCGTCATTACCTGAACGCAGCGGATAATTGAACGTGTCATGCTGTTGAGCTGTCATACCCACTTCCTGTTTTTAACGAAATTGACTGACAATAATGCGGGCAGTCGATTCCAGAATTCTGGACCTCATTTGTCTGGATGAGGACAGCAATTGGTGAAGTCTGTGCTGTACATCAGTTGGCTGAACCAAACAACGTATGTGGTGCTACTTATGGAGAAAAAAGCCAGCATTCAGTGGGGGCAGTTTAGGTCCATGTTTCTGATTGTCTGGCCTAGTCAAGAAACCTATGGCAAGGGGACAGCAATATGGATGTTTGTCTGCAATCTTATGAGTTTCTTGCTGACCCGGTAGGTTGTATCCCTATGGATCGCTTTTTTGCACAGTGATTGGGATTCAGAAAACCAATGCAGATGGCCAGATGGAAGATATGTTCTTGGTGGTCTTGTCCATTTGACCGCTACGTGATATAAAACTGCACTACATACGTCAATACTGTGTGCAGACTCCAGACGACCAGTAATTGCACCCGGGCCTTCTGTAAGTCCGATCTTGAAGTATGCCGAACGTATACTGTGCACCACAGGCGTTCTGGCTATTTTGCTAAACCGAGCCACTCACAATTCCTGGTTGGTACCTTGGCACTTTAAACAAATGTGATGGATTGGTATCACTAAACTCTATGATTCATATCCAGAGAAACATTTGTCTACCGCGAAAATGGGTACCCACACATCTAGCTATCATTCACATCACGAACAAGCTCAGCAAAACAGATACACCCTCGTATAGCTCTCTGTTCAGTGCAGTGCAGTTTAGTTTATCTGCTATAAACCATGGCTACATTGGTTTCAGCTGCTCCAGTTGCGATCACCGGAAAGTGGAAGAGCGTGGAAGATACATCCAAGCATGGGAGGCGATGGCATGTTCAGGTAATTCGGGAAATGGATAGCTACGCATTGAATGAGATAGCTCTGATGTACCAGCGCCATTGAGTGTGCAATCGGGCCATATCTGCCAGTGTCATTAGCCATTGGTGAATTGAGTCCCTACGTCGCCATCCGGCGAGACACTGGTTGTCGAACTGACTCAGTTTACCGGTTAGTGTTTTCATACTTCGTTGCCGGGCCATACACCACCCACCTTAAGGTCACTTCCACTCGGCGCAGTACTGGGCGAGGCAGACTGTCCTCTGACGTGCGGAGTACATGTCCTACCGGGTGTAACCTATGAAGAATGAGTAATTCAGCTCACGTCGGAGAGTTCCCTCTTCCTAAAACTACCTCAGACCTGACCAATGCTTTGGATGGTCTGATGCTCTGATGGTCAAACACTGACAGCTTTCTCATTTCCTCCGCTCATAGAGGCCATGTTTCTGATCCATAAAACTGTATGAATCGCACTCCCGCAGTGTAAACTCTGCCCCTGACTGACAAACTGACGTCACGTCGGCTCCATGGATTTCGTATGTTGGCCAAGCTGCTCGATTCGAGAAGTGATCTCATCTCCAAGTAGTCCACCCGAACTTATGCAACTGTTCAGCCAAACAAATTTATCTACCATATCGACTGGCTCTTTTGCAACCATGAGCCTTCAGTATGATCCCACAGTCTTGCAGCAACACTTCACACTGTAGGTGTGAAGCGCATGCCAAACTGTGCAGCAGAGTCATTCAGGTTATTTAAAATGATCGACATTTTAGTAGGACCTGAACCAAGAAGTTCAATTTTTTTCGTATACTCAATGTCTGTAAGGGAACCTCCCGGGGGCATTTAGACCCCCGAGGTTTCAGAGGCGGGCAGCGAGATTTCAAGCAGCACATTAGTAGCAGAGATGAGGACGAAAGCGAGAGAGGGCAGCCTTATCTTACACCACTGGACGTGGTGAACTCAGGCGTCCGTCCATAGGAGTTCGCATACAGAGCCCTCATAAGGGATATAAATTTGGAATAAACACCCTTACCACCGCTAAAGTTTTTGACGATCGACAGAGTCAAAAACGGCTTTCAGTTCCAGAAAAATGCCCAACGTGGGATGCATGAAATAGTGGCGCTGTTCAAGAAACAGTCTCGAGGTGAAGACATGGTCGATGCATCCTCGGCCGGCGCGAAACTCAGCTTGATTCTCACGAATCTGTCTCTCCCTATAATCGATCAACCTGCGCAAAATAATGCCAGAGAGCACCTTATATTCGACAGATACCAGGCTGATGCCACGAAGGTTTTTGCGCAAACTTTTTTGTGCCCTTCTGGAAGGCTGGTATGACGTTCTAGGAGCTTTTTCCACTGGTATTCTGTCTTCGTTCCAAATGTTCTGACGGGTGGTTGTAAGACAGTTTACAAGGGACTCGCCACCTTCCTTGAAGAGCGCGGGGTGCAGATCATCCAAGCCAGGTGCTTTGTCGCGTTGAAGGATTGATATATCGCGCTGGATTTGTTTTATTGACGATGGGCTTGTGTCCATTCAGGCCCGCTGGGTTCTTGCAGCGGCTGTGTTGAAGGAGACCAGCTGATCTGTTCTTTACAGTGCGCAGCCCGTCGACAAGACGGACATTTTGTGAATAAATTGCCTTTCCTTTCTTTTTGCATATCGTTTCGCTGACACTTGTTTTCTTTTGACCGGTAGGCCGAATCAGGTGAAATAGGGTGTGGCTGTTATCTGCAGTGAAAGCCTCCCCCATCTCCTGTACCCTCGAAATCCACGAGCGTTCTCTGTCATTCTTCAAGCTCCTGATTACCCAGTGTTTGAGGGATCTGCGTGCGCCATCATAGTCGCTAGTTGCTGGTATGAACTTTCTGGCAGCAGTAAGATCTGCTGATCTCGACGATATCCACTATTCATTTAGTCGAGTTGGATGGCTTGAACAAACAAACATACAGAGCATAGCTTCCTTAACTTGCTTCCATTCAACCTCCAAGCAGTCTTCCTCATCCGCATGTCTGTGCGTTTCCAGTAGCTTTCTATCCACATCAGCTCGATACTCTTGAGCTACTGGAACTTGCCGAAGTTGACGGATGGAGTTGCTCTGCTTTGGTGGCCTCCAAGTAACTTGATGTGAGCGTTTGTGCTGGAAGTCCATGCTGGCCAGGAATAGACGATGATCAGCACACAACTGAAGCGGTCGCTCCGCATTATTCGTGCGCTGAGCATCGACCCCAAATGTATCACCTTATTGTGCTTCTACGGGGCCAAGTCGTATAAACTGGTTTTAATTTTAAATGAGCCACATAAACGCACGGCGCAAAGATAACTGTTTACTGGGATCTAGTCCAGTAAAGCGCATGCAGCCGTTGGGTTGAGTACAACACCCATAACATAGATACCAGGAGCCACTGCATCCGGATCACCAGACACCCGAAAAGTGAAATGTGGAACATTTGAGCTCATCCTGAGCGGTCTGATGTACACGACCGAGGTGGTATCTTGTATGCATGTTTCGGAGACACAGCATGCATCGACACAGAGGGAAAGCAAGGTTTCAGCAAAGGACGCCTGTTGCTCAATTTGATGTAGAGTACAGACATTAAAGACCGTTAGTTGGATCACATCCTGAAGTTAGTGATTATTTTGGTTTATTATTCTTGGCGATAATTTAGATACGCAACAATGGCTGGGAAAATGGCAGATGGATTGATCGCATCATCATTCACACCTCTTTCGATGGGTGGGGAGGGGGTTGGTGGAGGGCCGATGAGCTAAGAGCTGCAAGGGCGAGTAGTATTCTACGGTTGCATAAGCCGAAGAAGGGGGTTGGTTGAAATATCCCATCTTGAGCCTTTCACTCAAAGGTCTGACCCACAAGGCAGCGAGCAGTAGGGTTTTCCTTCGGCGCCCCTGCCCGGAGGCGATGACTCAGCAGTCTGACCTGCCCAGCTGTAGGGCGCTGGCCTAACCCGAGGACGCAGGGAGTAAGGCACTACTGTCTTTATCTCTATGCGGCTGCGCACAGGATGTGCCATTTGATCAGCACCAGACTCTTCGGTTTTAATGTATTTCGACCCTATTGAATAATGCGCCGGCGGTCACGGTCAACCGTTGGGCGATCGGAGTGTGCGAATTTTGGGCCGACCTTTTCTAACCCGTCCTTCCTCCGGGGAAGGCAGCATCGCTGTTTCCATCGATACAGACGTGCTGATCGTCTGGAGGAAGCATCTTACTGCCTTCACACTCCTATCGCAGAGGACAGTACAACTTTACCCCCAGACCACCTCGTAATACGCTTAGTCCCATTACGGGGACTTGCTATTCTTCGTCGGGCTGCTCACCGTTGGCCTTCCTGGTATGCTTGAACTGAGTTCCAGCCAGTATAACCCGCAGGATCATTGCAGCACTAAAGCCGGGCTACCACGACAACGTGACAGCTTTAGGTCGGGATAATGTAGCTGTGCCTTATTTCACTATCCCGCACTCTCCGTACGTATGAGAGTAGTCGTCTATACCGTCACTCTTAGCGCGACTCAGTCTTCGGAGTATAGTCGTACTTTGTTCTAAACGCACCACCACTGTGTGACGGTGGTGTGAGAAGTGCATTTGTTTGTTTGGGGAACTACCACTTGAAAGTCGGAATTCAACCAAATGTTAAAATCTTTCGGTTTCTCTCAGTGCAAATCTGTGGATTGGTCATTCTGTTCGCTGAGGACGCCCGCAGACGTTTATCATGTGAAAATGTCTCATGGCCTCGGGTATGCCAAAATCCTGCAATGTGCATTTCAATAAAGAAATTTCTAAACATCTATACTTAGTTTGGATAGTATAATGCATGTTGGGTTTGTGAAAGGTGTATGTTACTGCCCCAAACGGACAATCAGGCTGTAAAACTTTGCTGAAAAAGTTTTTGGCTGGTAATGTGAGGAAATTTGGGAATTTTCAATGGAGATTTCGCCCTGTAAGTGAGATCAATACATGCTTCTCGGCTTTTCAGCATTGGCTGGCTTCACTTAACTGACGAAATCTTCATTAAAAGTTTTTGGTTCTACCTTGATTTGTCTATCGCAATGTTTTGTCGATTGGACAAACGGCTCGAATATCAGATATCCTGGGTTGACTATATTTCTTTTCAGTAGAAGAAGCAGTTCCAAACCTGGATGTTTGGAACAACCTGATTCTGAAATGCGGGCGTGTTTTACTGTGCCACCAGATACATACTTTCTGGCTGCTTTGTAGTGCACCCTTCTCTACGGCAGTACTCGACGGTACGTGGAGTACCTGGTCTGGTCTTCTGACATTTGTGGTGTTTCCGGTCTAGTGAATCACTGCCAGCTCACCGGTCGGTATTCAATATGATGAGTCATTCAAGTACGGGCGAAGTGAAGCGCGACGCTGGTACGATTGCCTACCGTTGCCGTTCGAAATGGACAGAGACACTGAGCATTGTCCCACGTATTAAACTGCAAGCGTTCCTTAGGAATAGCTCTCCCAAAATAGTCTGGTGAATTGTCACCAAATTATTATGGGAGTTCCCCTAGCTGAGTGAAGCAAATCTACCTAACTGAGTTGTGGTTCCTTTCACAATGCTATTTCGTGGCAGTAGGCACACAGACTGCTCAGAAAGTATAAATTTATTCTAGAGTAAGGCATCTCACTGCTAAATTATTTTGGGATCATTGTCATAACACAGTCAATCATCTCACGCTTTCAGCATTCATTACTTTGTCAGATGGCTCACACATAGTTGCTCTCACACATGTGTAGGCGTTTGCTGTTTAGCATACTCTATACCCGTTAGAATATTCTTTATCTAGCAAATCCACAGACATTCTGACACAAAAGTTTACTTCCAACAATAGATACAATCTAATTAAGGCTGAGAACAGGTTTGTTGAGGTTCCCGATACGGAACTTTGAGTCACGCGTAGGTTTGACGATCTCGAATGTCAACGGGAAGAATTGGGTTCGAAAGTCTGTGGTACTATTTACACGAAGTTAAGCATAGTTACACAACAAACCTCAACTGTCCACGTTCGCAGCGTCAACAAATGAACAGGTCTGTCACTGACCGGCACAGTGCATTGTCAAGGTCCGCGCACCAAACAACGTTGGGCGGACTGTTGGTTCAGTAGTGTGGGTTGCTGTTGTCCCTTCCGAGGATAGTTCCGTTATTCTGATTGGCGGTGCGATTACGCGGATCTCAAGACAGAACGAGTCAGAGCAGATTCACCAAACGGGGCACGAAGGTAATTGGGTCAGCTGCGCACATCTACACGCACATGCTAGTATACCAGTGTCGAACGGGACGGCCTTTGCGGCAAGGTGAATGGCGGGTACAGATGAGCAAAACTAGTGGAGTGAGCAAATGAATGGGGGAATTACCATGAGGTCAAGTTAGAATGGAAAATGTTTGGGACCGATTGAGGAGTCATCGTTTCAGAGAAGTTTGGTCAACAAACTTCTATGATATCACTTTTAATTTTTAGTTCCCTACAGGTTTTTTTACATGAGTCCTTCGAAATACTAGTGAAAACTTCACGTCTTGTTTCTCTACTGTAGTTTGTTGATCCATTAAGTACAGAAGGACATTCGTGACATTCTCTTTAGGGGGCAGAAAATTAGGTGAATAAGAAAAACTCACTTCCCCTACTGTTTGAAGTCGCTTGTCTAGTTTATGCTGTCAGCGTTCCTCGCCGAACTCGTGACTGAGAAAGTAATTTACACCGAGAAAACTAGTTGTTTTATTGTCTTCGTTTCGCTCAGGATCAGGGATTGTTTTGCTCCAAAATCTTTTGCAGCTTCAGTTATATTCAAAGCACATTCACATTCTGGAGACAAGGATTACTGCAAACCAACTCAATGTTCGGACGTCATAAATTTTCGCGAAGCAAGCTTCTGGCAATAAACAGCGTCTAATAAAATCCTCTGTGACTATTTTTCACGTCTACGCTTGCGCATGGATAGTAGGTAAATCTCCAGACATTTAAATAACAAAATGAACATGGTAAGGCACAAATAATCACACCAAAATAATGAAAAAATGTGGACAGTCTGTGCACACAAAAAACTGAAGCAAACTTTTATTATCAGTAGGAAGTTTGTCAGTGCAGTCGAATTCTTGCTTCGGCATAAAAGGCCTGAAGGTATATTGAATTCGTGCGTCAGCCTTCTGAAAACCAGTCGGACGTTCACCTTGACGAGACTCGCCAATGCTAAATGTGTCATGACTGGTTCCCTTTTAAGCTGTCTTCTTTGTGAAATCACCGATGTCGATTCATTCCAAGGCCTAAGGCTGCAGTACTTTTATGTTGCGACTCACCAGGCGTTCATTTTGTTCCGTGGAATGATTTTCTTTTTATTAAGGTACTATTACATGTATCCTTGAACTCGCTAGTGATGCAAAGCTGAGCCTTCAAATGATGAGCGGTTAGTATTTGCAACCGATAGTTGCTTTCTACGACTATAATGATGCACCAGTGCGGACCATGCCACCTATGTTCCTTTCTGCACTGAGATGAGACCTACTCTTATCACGAAATTGGCAGGGTAAACTCTCATTCAAAAAATTTTTCCACACTCCAGACCATATACTTCATTGTGCGCAAGAAAATAATGAAGATAGCTATTGCTATCTACTCTGTAACAAAGAAGAAAAGGTGAATCTCACTAAATTGCAATTCAGGTCACCTAAGTGCATTTCTAGTGGACTAGGTGCCTTGAATTTCGTATGATAGGCTAACCCTTGATCACTTCACCTCTCCGCTTGATAGGTATATTATTATTATCGGAGTTTCCTTAGGCTAAACTTTCACCGGCTTCAAATTTCGATCTAGGTAGTATTGGTGGTCATGGTGGCGGTGAATAAATATGTTTGCGAGGAATCTTGCTACCTTGGCTCATCTATCCATAGCGGCCCATCCGTTAGTCACCCGATTATCAGCTGTACACAGTACAATACAGTACCGTACATTGTTAAATTCCTATCCAAAATAGAATGGCTTCAAAAACCGTTATTTCTGCACTCTTGTGATTCTTCCGTGAGGTAAATGGTGTTTCTTGTTTGTTGAAAGCTTCACGGATTTCGACAATGTATACACCACAATAACCCCAATAATCTCACCTATGGACGAACCGTTGTTATTGGTGGAGCACCAAGTGAACTAGCTTTCCCAAATGGAACAACGTGTTATCTTAATTAAGCAAACATCCATCAGGTTGACTGAATTGCAATTTTAATTGGCTTATGTTATCTCTCTTCACTTTAACCATAAAACGTAAAATGTTTAAGTTCAGGAAGGCGCCTCTTAGATGTAAAGCTATAAATATAAATTTCCAAATGCTATCATTTTCAGGACAATGAAGACTCAATTTCTCAACGGGCGCAGCATCTGAAAGAGCAGGTGATTGAGCTGCAGTCGGAACTGTGCAGTCAAAAAGCTGAGACAGCCGCTGCCTTGGCAAAGCAACACCATCTAGATAATCTAGTGCGAGAATTAAGACGAGACAATGTTGACCTGAGGGATCAATTGTCGAAACTGGATGATGCAGAGAATTCTCTGGCTGAGAGCGACAAACCTTTGGCCACTGGAATCCGAGCACTACAGGTAAGGCATTAGGAATCCCTCAGCATCTTCGGCAAAATATATCTGAGCTTATTTTGGAACTGACATTGTCAACAACAAAAAATTTATAAATGTTTTTTTTCGCTGCATGGTTGCCACGGAACCAGTGAGAAGGTGGAACCGTTGCCAATTCTAGACTGAAAAACAAATTATTTATGACCGAAAGATGTGCAAACATTAGGAATTTGTTCGTTTAAAATAAGTTGATCCTTATCGCTTTATTGAGCTATCAAGATGGGGATAATCTCCTCCTGCAGTTAGCTTCTCAGTATATCTTCCAATCCTTCTCTCCAAACACAAAAAAGCAGTACTCTCCGGCTACTCGCCCACATTATTATGTGGGGTAAAGACTTCCAGGATAAAGAAAGGTCAAGGGCGAGTTTGGTTTATTAACTTGCAACTATTGCGTACTGCGTTTCTTACCAACTGCTTTCAGCTGGATTTGAGCCGGCACTGGTCAATCTGACGTCAATGGAACACCTATATTTGTTGAGTTCTGATAATATTCACAGATATTCATGTGCTGTCACCCTCTAAGTCCACAAACCGCCTGTCTGTCAGACTTTATTCCACACAATACCTCTATCCAATACGCGGTAGCTACTTGATCGACCACTCACAAGATAGTTAGAGCGCCTAATTATTGACCACTCCCACTGTTATCCTCAAGTGGACCAATACATGTGATAAATCGTTACTTATGTACTGCTTGAACGGATATAAATTCCGTCCCACTTATAGCCTTCTTTTTACCGCTTTTCTGTTCTACGGGTGAAGCGTGTCTGAGTTCTCTGTTTGCTTAATGATTGCTCAGTTTGCCCTGACTATCTCTCACAGTCCCAATTAGACACACAACTCGAACGAGTTCGTGAACTGGAATCCAAGCTGAAAGCATCGCGTGACTACTCAGAAGAACTGGAGACACGTTTACAAACAATGGATTTATTCAAAAGGTCTCATGACACCGCTGGCATTCAACCAACTACCGATAACACACAGGTGAGCCAAGCGGCTGAAACTCCTAGTACACAGACACTGTCACGAAACACCTGTATGCCTGTTATTTCTCAGCTTGTTCTACACACATTTCGTCCCGCTACCTGCCTTGTCTCACTCAACGGAATGGGTGCTTTGGATTTACAGGCCGCAATGCACGACACTATGACGGCTTCTGGCCATGCAGCCGGGTTACGTGTTCCTCGTGTAGATGATTTGCTGTTGCAAGAAACAATAAGGACATTTCACGCATTACTTGCGGAACGGGACCAAGAATTGGTCCAACTGAAGCGGCATATACGGGCTAACGTGGACAAGGATGACTCATCTTCGCTGGTTCTGCCGGATTTGTGCGAATCTGCCATCCAAACGGATCTGTATCTGGGTCAGGCAGAACGATTGTCCCAAATGGTAGACACTCTGGCTACAGGAGGGTTTGTACTAACTGCTGAACAGGTATCAGCACTGAAAGGAGAGATCAACCGCTGTTTAGCCGTCATGACACAATGCAAGTCGGAAGGCTCGTCCAAACAAACTCAGCCGCAAATCAGAGATGTTTTAAGTTTTGGTGATTTGATCAGTGCTGTCGTCCAGATGTGTCAACTCGCGGAAGATGTCCGTCTTCAAATGACTCTCTCACGGTCGTCAGAACAGCAGATCTTAACAACCGACCTAAGGTGAGTCTGTTCAACTGATTTTGTTGTCCTTCTGGATCGCATGTTCGCTTTTAAAGTGTTATCTGAAGTGGATCATGTGGTCCGGACGTCTCCGTATGCAGCATCGGTTTTGTAAGGTATAAGTGCTTTCCAGAGGACACCTAAAAACTTACCACCTATCTCTGTCTTATAATATAAGGGTTCGCAACTATGTTTATCCTATAATCTTAATCTACGTTTCTTCCTAGCGTTGCACGTGGCGTCTCTCCGCCTCTATAAGCCCAATGGTAGGAAACACAGATTGCTGGTTTGATGGTCATTTTTTTGGTATTTAATATTCTAACTTCAACCGATAAGGAATGTCAAACGTTACTTAGCAGCTATGCACTAACAGGGCAAGGTAGCTGAGGCTTTTTGAATTTAAGTCTGCCTGCTTTCGCATAGGTACTTTTAGTTAATGTCAACTTCTAGGAGATGTTTTTTTCGCATACAAGTCCAACCTGCTTCCAGAGGTCTTCAGATTTTGCCATTGGTGACTAGCCTTTTACCTGTAGAACCGAAGTGAGTTTTACGTTTGGTCTTCGAGGCATCCACTGCTAACCAGAAACGGTCTTGGTGTCTGGTGAACACTTGGGCTACATGGCATCTCCTGTATATAGTCATCTGTGATGACTGTTTTCTCAATCATTAACGGGTCCTTCTTCGTACACACTTGAAATCTCATTTTTTTCATTGCAAAGTGAGCCGCGTCAGCCATGCTGTAGTAAATTCAGCTTAATAATCTCTGATCTGTTTGCCGTTCTGGTCCCGCTTGAAAGTTTGTCATCAACATTTCTTTAGGTCTGTTCATTCATACACAAATTCACGATAACTGTAGACGATGTGCTTGCGTAGTGCGTAGCCAGACAGACTGTTTGCAGTCCAACCTTGCTCAAGCGGACAAAATAAGGACAATGTGTGTTGGTCCGAGTGCTTTGCACACAGACACCAGACTTTCCGGACAAAACTAGTTCAATTCCTTAGACTTCGCATTAGATTTTTCAGCAACAAGGGCGTAACCGTTGCCAAACTTTCTGGACTACGTACATACAGATGTGTCAATTAGAAGTGCTTGAGAAAAAAACACTAAACGAGAAGTCTAAAACGGAAAAGATAAAGCAGAGCAATGTTTTTAGTCTATCTAGTGTGAACAATGCTGCGAAAACTCTTCATAGTACCTCCTGGATACTAGTACACAGAGAGGAAGTGAATAGATTGGTGGTCAATTAGTTTAATCGCCAGTAGATTGAATCAGTTCATTAGTACTGACAGTGGCAACAACTTTAGAAAACTAGTGTTTCACCAAAATACAGCTCTAAACCATAAGGTTGTGTCGTGTGATTAATGGTTGCATTAACTTTGGTATAATTTTGCGAGCCCCGAATTTGATAAGAAGGTCAGCTTTTGGTCCGTATCTATTGGCTTAGTATGTTATCGCAGGGGAGGCATGGTTCAAAGTGTGTAAAGTTCAGACGGAAGGTAGGTGTTCTTTATTTCGAATTGCCTTGAAGACCGAACAGTTGCTTCCAGTTTGACAATCGGGTAAGTAGTTTGAACATATTACATGGACACTAAGTCGGGCCCAAGTTCATCCGGCGCTCCGCTGGACACAGTAACCCACTTGCGATTGCTAGTCAGCTCTACCTTTGTGTCGTTACTCGAGATCACCTGCAGAATGAAAAGGACAGGCGATAGAGGAAGTCAGAATATGTAACTAGCACGATATCACTATTTTCCTCCTTACTTCTTCAACCACGATGCAAATGACGATTAATTCACATTCCGTTTTGGAAATGGCTGAACAAAATCAATACAAACACTGTATCTGACCACATTTGAACAATTAAACACAAGCCGATTACCGCCTGCCTCGAGGGCTTCTGTGCGCACACTTTCCGCCGTTTTTACTTTATCAGCATAGCTTTACTAAATGTGAGAATATTGGGGTTTGTGCTGTGCAGTAAGATTTTGAATGATTTTTCCAATAAACCCAATTTCCTGTCACTTCGATTTGCTTCGTAATCGATGATGCTGGCGTTCGAGCATTCTGCCTAGGTGCTCGTGGTCCTCTTTTCGTAAGCCATCTTCTTAAATGGTCTGGCAACATAAGCATCACTGCAACTGTAGATGAACTGATTGATCTTATGAGGGACAGAATCATTGGTCGCACTGTGTAATGTGTTGCTACAATTGAGTTGGTTAGTTGTTGAAAACAGAGGTATTGCATGGCATAAAAAACTGCTGGTAATCGCTCAAAAATATCGTTTGATAGATGTGGTCTACCGGTTCCTTTTGAAGGACAAATATAGAAACACCTGTTCCTTCCTCACGGTGTCTGGAGGGTAAATAACCGGCCTCTGATTTCTGTGCGTAACAATAAATTTTCCTTAAAATTCATAAGATGTCAGCGCCCACCGTGTTGGCTCATTTTTAGGAACATCTGGCAACACATCCATCCATCCTGATCACTGAGGGTGTGTACTTAACCTCCTTTCTAGGCAACTAGTATGAAACCCTAGAAATTCATATATACGTATATATATTCTCAATAGACTAAACGTTTTCAACTACCGTGTGTGACCATGTTATACCAGGCTATCAAGAAGGCTACGCTGTTGTTATGTTAGCAACTGCCAGATTGCTCATCTGGCAGTAGGAAGATTCCGAATGAAAGGGATCTGTAAACAGGCAACAGAGAACAAGGTTAGTCGGTCACAATACAGCAGGTCAGCTGACGTTATTCTGTTATTACCCATTCCACTACCACCAGTACCATTCTTGAGCGAGACATTCAGCTTTGCCCGTCAGTGTAGTGGTGGTGGCCGAATTTCGAAGGCGTGGTTTCTAAACAAGCAAATTTTATCCATCAACTTCACAAACTTGGTTGAATGTCAAAGCAAGACAACATTTGTGCACTTTTATTCAACACGAAGTGGCAGCGCAGATGCGAAACACCAACGCCCCAGAAGGAGATATTGTCTTGATCTCCGAACGCGGAACGCGCAGAAAAAACTAGGACGACTAGCGGCTTTGATTCAATATATCTACGCAAGGTACATGCACAGCTGAACTGAACTGGCCTTATTTAAACTGAACCCCTCAAATAAAAAGACAGGCGAACGACCACGTTATGTCTAAAGTAAATAACATGGGAAAACTTATATGAGCTGGGTCACTCTTTTCACGGATTGAGATGTTATTTTGTGCTCTGGTGTGCATAAACTTGTTTCAAAGTAGTCCCAGTGTCTCCCGCTTATGATTTTGGTCTGCTAACCCCGTGCATCAAACAGTACTGTTAATCGTAATTGCCACATTTTTAGTATAGATCAGTCTGTTCCACCTGAACTCTTCAACTCTATCTTCACGCTGTTTTCAAGTTTCACCACGGTATGCTTCCAGAAGATGTGCCTAATGAGACCCGGTACATAGGGAGTAGTTGAGGCACCTGACACCGGTAGCGGTCAGTATATGCCTGGCGTCGATAATGTCCTTCTTAGTAATTTCCACCATTTATTATATTCTACAGGATTACACCCACAGACGAATCTGAGGTAAGTGTTCTCGCACACGTTTATGTGGAAAAAACTTGCTCCCATACGAATTCTCTTCGCATATTCTTTATAAGGGCAAATGTCTATTTTTGAACTCGTTCTGTCGGGTACCGTTCAAGTAGGGGATACTGAAGAGTTGTGTCCTATTAAGGTATGGCTAACGGACGTATTAGTTAGGTCTCATTCTGTAAAGTCATAAGAATTGGGAAAGCACATGGCCCTGTGGCACAGGTACAGTGATTAGTTTGGTTTAGAAAACAACACTTTCAATAGGAGCCTTTACCCAATTGGTGTTCTGCAAAATTCCCCACCCAAATTTGGAACACACACTGTGGATAAGGAATCCGCCAGGTGTGTCACCTCTGAACTCTTCATAAACCTTAGAAACATCAACTTGTATATTTTGCCTTCCTGTAAGGGTGTTGTCGCATGAAAATCCTTTGTATACTCCTGTTTTCTGTCGTATTATTCAACATGGCCATCGTACTCACAAGACCCTATTGCCCATTCTAATTTACTGTTCCCAACTTTGTTTAAAAATTCCTGACGGTCTTTTTGAGCTGAGGCGATCAAACTTTCTTCTCAATTAAAAGGAGGACACTTGGAAACGATCGTTTTAATGTTGGCTTCTCGGTACCAAATGATCACTGATATATCGAATAGGTTTATAAACATGCATTATAGATGTGTTTATTAGTACACCTCAATAAACGGTATGCAGGTACTGGTTACGTGGTACTGGGGAACTTATACCACTTGCTAGTATCTATCAATATCCCTTCCATAGCTTCCTGCTTCAGTGATACATATTGGCCCTTTAACCTATTCAGTCCAATGTTGCAGTCTACGAACTTTCATCTTCGATCACGTGTGCTGGTAATATACTATCCCATCAAAATGCGTTCTATTTCAGCAGTGTGCAGTAACATTCGTCGACCAAACTGACAAACAACCACTTCCACCTGCTACCGAACGAGTCAGAGGTGAAGAGGAACATAGTTCAATGGATATTATATCGCATATACTTCGCAAACTAAAAGGGGAGGACAATCAGCAACGCCATGAAAAGATTGAGCAACTACCTGTTCAGGTGGGCGATGAACCAACCATTTTCCATGTACCCATTCACGAGATTGGTCCAGCAACTCTGACGGTTGAAGAGACAGCAACCAGTGAAGATCAAGAAGCCCCACCGCTTTTTGAGGCACAGTTGTGCACAAATAAGGAGCAAACGCCACCCACACATGGTCAATCCCAGTCAGTTGGTCGTCATAGTGTTCAGGAGAGCATTATTTCCCCTATAACCAAGACAGCAACACAGAGTACTGGTATAGTTTACCGCGCTGAAGAGCCGGACCACGAACGTCACTCATCACTTGTCATGAGTCCATCAGATGAAGACGGCGAGTACGAGGCAGGTCTTCAGTTCCACGTTGGACCGACGCAGAACATAGCGCAGCTGGCTGACAAACAAGCGCGTGAACTAATTCGAGATGTAGTGTTTATCCAGCAGGGATATCCCCCGAAACATGAAAATTTGATCGAGGATATCAGTGAAGTAGTTAGCTTTTGTGACTGGAAGCCTGTTAGTCGCAAACCACTTCAAGTGGCACAGAGTAAATATCAGACTGGTGATGAGGACTCGCTTTCTGAAGCCGTCAGTGCCCACAAACTTCAGCTAACGCCGCAGCCAAAGTCTAGGACGTTTGACTTTGCTTCACTGTTTGGCTTCGGTGCCACTACTACGAAAAAGGTGGATGTTGTTGGAGCTGATAGTAAACTCACTGAATTTGCTGGTAAAATATCGGCTCACAAACCCGTACAGCTACCCAATGTACCTGAATGGACAAGTTTTGGCACTCTTTCCTTCGAACTTGTGTGTACAATTCACCAAGAAGCAATGACATTTGTGCATCTATTCGAATCCAGTTGCTTCTGTCCTCAGTGTTTAGTTGGCCAACGAAACAAACCTCAACAAAACGACTGCTTTGGCAGTTGCGCTACGATTCATAGACTTAAAACGAATGCAGAGGCACTAGCGATGCAAACTTTAGGGGAATTACAGAGACCCTTACAAAATGATTCAAATGATGACAAATTACTGATGACACGAAATAGCGCTGAATTTTTTCAGGCTTTTCTATTGAACAATATCGATTATTGGCTTAAGTATGATCCTCCGACACCAAAGTCGGGTCGCCGTAACACTTTGCTTGAAAAATCTGCAATGGCCAAGCAGAGGTGGCTTGAAACAGCACTGCTTGGTTTGTCACTGCTGCGCATATCGCGCATTCCATCGACTACTTTATCTGCCGAAGAAGATCTTATTATTCCAATGATAGGTTCTGAAACTCCAGCACAATTGTCCGACGTCAAATCCTCCCTGGGTTGCAGATGGGAAGGAAAGCCGTATAACACGCTTGCAACAAGTCTTCTGACTAACCTAGTTTACTCCAGTAAAACAACGGCGAACTGGATCATTAGTGCGACTGATCTCTTCTATCTGCCTTCGAAGCATCTTACACTTATTGCCTTACGGCTTTTCCAGAGTCACAGTGGTGCCAATGAACCCCGTGAAAATAACAGAAGAGGACTTCCACGTATGCGTACACCGCTCCTGAAGGAAATTCTTTCAGAACGCATCCGATCTAGTTGTCAACTACTTTCTGGCACGATGTATCAATATGTTGCCTACAGCGAAGTTCTTTTCTCGGTTCTCAAAGAACTGTCTCCATCTGATGAATCGTCTGCGTCGTTGAACTCGTGTGATACGATTGATATATTAGCAGCCCAACTGCGTCTCTGTTTGAGGATAAAAGCAAGACTTTGGGAATCCCTCACAGAATCACTTTTGTCAACCTGTTCCCACACAGTGCTTGATGCCCTGATCTCAGCCTTAAATCCCCAAGTTGCCAGTAGTATATTTCGTCTGGCTGGCAACGACAAATACCTTGCTATGAATACACTCTTTCGCCTTCTGTGTGCAATGCATTTCGAGCCAGCCTGCGTTATCCCATCTGCAGCCAACACGTCCGACACCTGTTGCCACAGTTATCTATTGCCTTCAAGTTTGCAGTTCAGAAGCGCTCTTTCGTGCAAGTACCATACTCTGAGGTCGCGTGACACTGTTGCCAGTGTTCTGTGTTATTATATTGGCGAATTAGCTCATGGAGCGTGGCTACTCACTGGCGTGTGGCCAGCTACTGTGGACCCCACTATACATACCTGGCCTGCGGACCGGTTGTGGATGACAGCTCTGTTTTACAAGGAGTTTCTTTTGAATTTACTTTTTGGTGGTCATCAAGATAGCAGCTCTCATCTCCTGCGAATTCAGACAGCGCTAAATGTGTTATCCAACTATAAAAACAAACGGATAACGGGTGGGACAGTATGGTTACCAAAACAGCGTTTCAAATACTCACAAGACACTGAATCTTTTGTTCTCCTGCGCGTCTATCATGCAGCCGTGCTGGAGTTACTCCGGATTCATCCACTTCCATCCGAAATGAAAGACCGTCTTTCTAAATCCGCTCGAATCCTCAGTTTGGCGCCTCTCAATTCGACAAACCGGATCACAGTACGGGGATTACTACGTTACCTGGAGGAATACAGGAACAAAATGTGCAAACTGCCATGCGTGGTTATTCAACTGGCTCACATTTGGTGTCATACAAGTCAGGATTTGGAAACAGATGATGACTTGGACCAGTCTCTTTCAAACGCTGACAGGGAACACCACTTTATTGGAAGCATTCTAAAACCGCTTGAGCAACTTTCAACTTTTCGCCCACCTTTGTGTGACCGACGGTTGGCGCTTGTGGAACCGTCAGTCTATTTTGCTATGCTGCCTGAAGCAGAAAAATTCAATTCTTTCGGCGCGCTAACTGAACGAATTATACAGCGTTTACAGGGCCGCTTGCCAGGTTCCATTCCATCCCGGCTTCTCTCAACCAGTAGGGTAACTTTGTTGCCTTGTGTTGTTGGTGGTGGTTGGTACACACAAAATTGGGTTAACGAGGTTGCACAACTGGACACTACTTTATCAGGTTTACCTTTCGAAGTAATTGGGGCTATTTAATTGGGATTTGGGAATTTTTATTTCGACTGTTCTCATTTGACGATGAAAGTGTGCCTTATGTTAACTTGTTTTACTTTTTATTCCAGAGTAAAGTGACAAGTGAACTTCTCCCGCAAAATAAATCCAGGTAACTTCTTCTTTGGTGTATATTTGCGTTTTCTACGTGTCTTACAAATTGGCACCCGAAGCTCTGGTAGAAATTTCCGTGATCTTTCCTAACAACGGAGCTAGATGACCTCAGTTTTCAAATGTGCAAGTGAACAGCTTACTTTTTTAGTTTCCCCTTTGTTTGATTTTTGACTTGGTAAAGCCTTTAAAGCATGGTTAGCCGCCTCTGAATCACTAGTAAGACACCCATAACCCCAATCTGCGATCCTAGAGGGAATAACGCCTCCACATGATCACTTAGCGCTCCCCTCTCCCAACTCCTTCATCGGCGAAACGTACCTGTATATGGCCGGTGAATAAGTATACGGATAATAATGATTGAGTGTAGCGTTGTGTGGTGTATGAATGGCCCTTAAGGTGCAGCAATAACGGAAAGGTCGCGTGAAGCCTGTTATTTAATACCGGGGCTCTTAACCCGTTTGTGTCACTCAGCGATCACAGAACGTGAGAGTAGCAACACAAACCACTTATTTGGATGAAGTCTTTAGAGTCTGCGTGGATCTACTGACTAACTTGTACAGCAACCAAGGTAGGAACTATCACGGCTAGTGCCACGTCCATTACCTGGCTTTTTTGGCAACCAAACCCCAGTTTCTCCTAGTGGGTGTCGTAACATACGTAGTATATACCTTTCCACAAGGGCTATATGTCATTATGCAAGTAATGTTTGATAAATCACATAAAGCTTGTTTGAACCGAATGTGGTGCTGTGGATGAGCCAGTTTGGACCTGAGACAATCCGGTCGTTGGTAAACGCGCACAGTTGGACTGGACCTACGTAATAATTGTTTTATTTTCAACAAGATTATAATGCCACAGATCAAATCTTCTATCATTTAATGTACCATCTCCGTAGTAGATTGTCTAACAGAGATGGTTTTGTTTATCAGTCCACCAGAATGGTTTATTGTATAACGTATCCTCTGTCGCCTGGGTGGATCCTTTGAAATATTGCGCTAAGTTCACGACTATGGTTGTTGGTTCTTCATCTTGAAAAAAATACTCGCCAACCACATCAGATTGATAAATTAGGCTTTCCTTGTTTGGTCACCAGGCGTTGCAGTTTCATGGGAAATTCAACTCTTTTGTCACTTTTTGCTTGTCTTGTTTTAAGTTTGTTTGTCATAGGTTTTCACAGTTTTCAAGATGAAAATAGCGGTAAAAATGCTCATTGTAGCCGACCAATTAAAATGCTCCAGTTGGTAAACCTCTGAGCTCAGACAGGGATTCGCGAAATTCCACCTAACGGAGCGTGGTCCACAAGACTTACCAAACGGGTATTATGGCTGTACTACATCGCTTAGGCGATTGCGAACGCCCAGAAAAAAAATCTTTTTGGTCACGTTGTTCCTTCAAAAGTTCTCCCGTCTATCCGTCTCGGTAGATTCCTACTCTGGAGTGGAATACAGCGAGTTTTCTTCAAATTAAACTCACTATAAATTGGTTAAGGTCAGCTTACCACGTAAAGGACGTGATCGGCAACCTATCCGGTTTTTTAAGCTAATGTCAGCGAATATACTTTTCACTTTGATTGCTTATTTTTGAATGGTGCGGACCACCCATCTGGTTGATGTCTCGACGCTCTGTTTTATCCGGTTGTTGAATTGCTTTTTAACTATCTTTTAACTTTTGTCATGCTTTTTTCTGTGGTAAATTGGTTTGTTCGTGCTTCCTCACGCTGCATAAACTGTGTGGACTCATTATCAAATGAAGCTCCCTGCTAACCTTACCATTCAGTTCTCAATCCTTGTTCGACAAACATTCTGACAGTTTAGTGAGATATTTACAGTTGTGTAAACGATAGTAGTATTCTCGACACTACTCAAGTATTGGGAATGCTATCAAATTTGTATTTATCTCAGTTAGCATCTTGTCCACATTCGATAACCAGCTGTATTTAACCATGCGTTTGTTAGAGGGCATAAACAAACTTGTGTCTCACTAAAGGACATAAATTTTACGATCCTCATTCAAATCATTTTTCCTCTGGTTCTCACTACCAGAACAAGTTACGTTGGGGTGTGGAAAGCAGAGTCACCGACTAATATCGTGATAGCAAAAATATTGGCGTGTGAGTTATGGTGAAGCTATTTTCCAGGGAGTCATTTAGGGTTTGTTGGTTTTCTAATTCTCGAGTGCCAATGCGAGTGGTAGAAGTGAGTGTAAGTTCCTTTATAAAAGCTTAGACCCAGCCATCTGGTCATAACAGAGAATGACAAGCTGGCGCCGCATACGGACAAAAAATCCAATAATTATGGTCATGTTTCCCGCTCACCAGAATTCGCATCCAACGTTTCTGGCTGGTCTTCTGAGCATTCCTAGAAATCTTCACGCCTGTTGTCACCTTACAGTTCAAACAAAACCCCCATTCCTATCTACTCTGTGTTGTTGATCTTCGTAGACATTCCTGTGTAACCTACGCATGGCATCTACTCATTACACAGTCTCACGCTAGCACTGAATGTACATTCTCTTAGCCATACGGTACCCTGTCTTTCAACCTGAACCCCGGTCTGGTGCCAAATTCAATCCACTTTTCACGTGCATTCGGTTGAAACCTTCCGTAGAATATTTTTTCGTGAATAATTTTTTCCTCTTTCCCGGCATTTCAGTTTGCACACCCAACCCACCGCTTTGACAAATGAATGTGATGGTCGGTTATCGTCTTCTGGTGAGTAATCTTCATGGTCCAATTTGCATTCCAAACCTTGCTTGTATGAACTGGCAGTCGCTTTTCAACGAGCGCCGTGTGCCTTGTAGAACATTTTAGTAAAATGAAGGTACTGTAAACAGCATATGTGGGACAAGTTGGGAATCAGCTATTAGTTGGTGATTCACTTAGGAGTCTGCACGCAAATACCTAACTTACTGTCCAGTTCTGGATGGACTGGCAGCAAATTGTATCCAATAGTGTCCCCCTTTGTGACTAACTCCACAGTAATCTGCAGGTGATGGTCCTCAGATATGCTACTCAAAATTCAATGGTGGTTGTATATCATTCAGACGTTTTAGTTTGGCTTATTCTTGTCAAAAGAACGCTTCCAAGTGACCGCTTGTTCGCATTCATTTTGATTTTTCTCATTAGGCAGGGTTTTGCAGCATCCATGTCATTACAATCAAGACTGCTGTTGATAGCCAAGTCGTAATATCCACTGAATAATAGGTTCTCGTGGTTTCAGTTATTATCTTAACACGGAGTACCCTCTTTCACAACCCCCGCTAAATTATCGGTCAACCGTATTTGACGAATCTGGTTTTGCTTCTGCTCGCACAGTGCACCGAAAATGCACGAGTCCACTTGTTTTGAAAACGCTATACCGTCAAACTAGATGACAAGCCATTAAGCTAATGCGCACTGTCCACTCAAGGTTCATGATTGCACCGGTTAAGGTGTCTAAACTTGAGCCAAAATACGTTTGCTGTTACGTTTGCCAGCTGGGCTTATGTACAGTAAACACCAAATTCTAGTCCCGGTTTAGGGAATCTGCCATCCGTCTTCCATCCGTAAATCGGGGAGTTAAGGCTGTAGACCTACTTGATTTTCGCTATTTAGCTGCTTACTGATCATCTGCCCTTGGATCTCTTTGATCAGCTATTGTGACACAGTCTCCTATATTTCACTTATGGGTGCAATTCTAAGAGGGACCTATCTACCGCCCTACCAAAAAGGATAAAGGCCAGCGCATTCAAAATATCTTCCACTGTGTATTCCGTTAGAAAGCACCAACTGTTGTCACTAAGTGTGGCTGGTCTTGTTCATAAACAAAAAATCCGTGTTTTATGCGACGTTCTTCCATAAAAACGTAAAAAAAATATGGTAGCAGTAGATTATCCCAGTGTGACGAGCAAACTGTAATCTGTAAAACACACAAAGACAATAGAACATCAAGTCTTGTTTATTTGATATAATTTACTTCACTAAACTTGATGAAATTGGCCGAGAATCCAATACCAAATGATAACTGCTCTCGTAGATCTGTGTAACTTGTCTTATATGATAAATTATGTATTTGTTTCTATTCAGCTAACTTGCGGCCGTCCTCTGCCCCAGTTGATTCGGCTGCACTAAAGCCAAGCGCAGAAAGTAACACAAAGACACCAAAACATTACAGTGCGCAGTTGCAGGAGTTGCGGGAGACCAGTGATTTGGAAGTAGCCAAAGCACATCTCAGCGTTTCGGAACGTCGTCGACAAGAGTTGGAACGTCGCGTGCTTGAGGTAACGGACGACCTTGCACGTGCTCGAGCCGAGGCCAGAGCTGCTGAAACCAGTTTGTCAGCCGCCAGAAGGACGGAGGCAGCCCTGAGACGACGGTTACTCGTCGCTATGGATATACAAGGATCAGATGCCGATGGATCTTCCAACCGTCATTCGTTGGGACCGTACGCTGGTCTTGACACCAGAGATAACTTAGAACTACAAACTGCTGTAAGCTAAACTACATTAGGATATGTCGATGCAGTATGCTTGAAGTTTTTTTGGAAAAACGAAGGCCAAGTAAAAGACTAACATATTCCTTATGCGCTTTACAGTCCATCCAACGTCCTGATTTACTAAGGTGGAGTAAATGTTCACTTCATCACTACTAAAACCTACACACATACTTACGTATGTACAGCTTGGGCAATGGAGTGTCCAAATGTTTTCCTGTGCGCATACAATGATGCGCTCTCTTACTGACATTCTCAGCGACATCTTGTCACTTCTGTTGACACACGGATGTTTGCCTATGCCAGGTTTTTAAGCTTTGTTACCATGCACGTTTCCCATTTGTTTCATTCCATCGATTTGCTGCCAAATGCTGTCGCACACCAGCACTCAAAACGGATGTGCTCACCCGAAACTATCCCATCAAATGTGCTTTCTAACTAAATTTCAGTTAATCAAATCTGAAGCTACAAATGCCTCACTGACTGAAGCTGCCCAATTGGACAGAACTCGCCTACACGATCAAACAATGCGAATCGGGCAGTTAGAAGCGGAGCACCGGGCACTGATGGACCGTTTGTCGATTTTACAAGCAAACGAAGCGAGTGCGCAAAGAGGCATCGTACGATTACAGGTGAGCACCAGAATAAAGCTTTTCCGAAGCTAACCTTACGTATATATTCCTAACAATACTAAACATCTGGTTGAAAGTGAGGAACTCTTATTTGTACATGTCCATGAAGCCGTGACATCCGAAGTTTCACCGCTTACCTGGTGCAGATTCAATGTAACGAACGTTGTATTGCTGTTCATTTGTATTGTTACTATATGTAAACCTGTTTAAAGTTTGGTTTGTCTGATTTTCCCCCGGGTGAACTTTGTCACCTCAATCTTGTCCACACATTTGTTTGACCGTTTCGCAGCGTGTTTTGAATAAAGCCAACGAGCTTAGCAGTATTCTGCATGCTACATCAAACGGTAGGAGACTGCGCTCATACTGATGCGTATGTACTGTCAAGCTTAGCACCAGATGCTGCATGAGGTTAGTATTGGTCTGCAAGTTAGGATTCCAGATGACAAGCAATATCTGGGTCTGGAAATCTCAACCGTTCCTATATTTTTCTTCGGTCTGCTTTCAAACAATCGGATAGACGTACGCATTTTCAGTTGGGAGTATCGGCTTCAAGGTCACATATCAGTCGGCGCTTTCATGTCTAAAATCTGAGATAAAACACAAAACCGAACCCGACGACACATTCGCTAAACATTCCTGTCGTATCCCATGGCCCTTATAGGAGGTCCTGTGAATAGATATGTGTAATTTAGTCCCCACGAGAAAAGGCCCAAACTAGGAAGGTGAGTTCCAACTTCTCCCGAGGAATGGATTCCGGGTACTGTTCAAGATTCAACGTCAGTGTACAAAATTGTTGAAAGTTTTGCGACTCTGGGAAAATCATTATTTTAAGCTAAATTTTCAGCATCCCTTGAATGAGTTTATCTCTGGGTGTATAGTGCAACTCATAACCTGCTTGCTACTGAATGACAGCTGTTGGGGCTGGTGATGAAGTGTTAGGTTTTATTACTGTTGATATGGATTGTCCCCACTAGCGTATAAGGCACTGTCAAATACAACCAGTGGTATATATATATATATATATATATATATATATATATTATACACCAACCAAGAACTGACCAATATCCGAACCAAATACGAGAACCTACGAGACCTCACACTGGGTACTGTCCCTTGCAAATCGAGGTAACAGTAGGATCCTACATCTGAATTCAAAGTCGTTTCGGCAGTTGAACCAGGTGTGGAGCGTTCAAGACATCCGCGGTGCATTGGATTATGTCCTAAACGTATGCACTTCGAAAATGCCACCTGGCTCTGGATAGAATTCGGTGTTTGTTGTGGGCTGCTGTATATCACAGCAGTTCGGGGAACAAAACCGTGAATTTCATAGGAAGATGGGCATGGTCCCTTCAAGAAAAAACTTGGAAATTTGGTGGGAGCTCTCTGCCATGGACCTTCTTGGGGACTCCTTTGGAGTTAGACTACTATATTCTGCAAAAGAAAAGCACGTGATGCGAACTTCTTTCGACACCAATATGAGTAAAGCACTTTCTCAAGCTGCGAAAACTAGTTAAGTGGTACTAAATGGACTTGTATTGGTTAACCGCTGATCCTAGCTCGTATCGCTTTCTGTGACGTATATGCTCCAGTTTTTCACCGACAATCCATCTTTCCATGTACAGCCTTTTGTATTTGAACTCAATCAAACGTTGACTGAATTGCTGTGCGGATCCACTGAACAGACGCATAGTGAAAGCGATTAATTAATATCGTCCTCGTACAGAATTCGCTTGTTAGGCCCCGCCAACAAGCAACCATTTTACTGTCGTCCATAAAAACCTCACAAAATGCTCATAATTCGGGTTTCATAATCTGATTTTGTTAAACCTGATTTCATCTATCCCCTAACCACAACATGCGACGCGGTTTGTTCCAACTGGGACTGATCGGCGGCCGACATAACAGCCAACCTTGCAATCTGTAAGCTGAAGTACCATGCACGCTGTCTCTCTACCTCTACTTCATGAACCTGTTCACATCGAGATTGGCGATGGACACAAGATTTCGACTAGCTGTTGTATATATTTAGTTGCACATTTATTTTGTCACCATTTGCACTTACCTTTTTTACAGTCGTGGTTTATCTTCATCGGAAGACTCATGGTTGTTTATCTCCATTCATTAGGGTTCTATTGTTGGTGTTGTTATTCTCCACCCGTACCTCGCGTCGTTTGCACATCCAGGGCCAAAGTAGCCCAACAAAGCCACACCAGACTCGGTGAATACGCAACACTTTTGTCAACATCCGCCGCCTGGACCCTATTCGTCAGTTTCCTCATTTTGTACTCCGTCTTTCACCCACACTATTGTGTCTGCGCAGTAATCTTTATGAATGGACTGCATAAAGTCCTGGTAATCATACCATGTACGGACATCATGTGACCGTGCCCGCTCACTCCAGGGGCGGATATCACGTATCCATTGATTGGACAGGCCGCGATCACATGGTAGCTAGTAACTACCATTATTTTGCTTTGTCCGACAGTTGGAACGTTCCTCTAACCTGGATCCAGGTTTTCGCAGATTTTGTGTATATTAAGGTTTCCTGATACAGCAATAACTTATAAGAGATTATTTGTCATTGACCATTGCGATGAGCTAGGTTAACCTCATCAAGACCGGGACCGGTTTCCCTGACAAATAAATGAATTCATTATTATAATGTACAGCAAAACACCAGTGGTAAGTGCTCCTGCATAACCCAAATATAACTGTCGAGAAGGAATGCCTCAGACAATTGAGAGTAAAACGGAAGATGTTTACATGTAGTGTGGAGAACCTTCAGACATAAAAACAGAATGCATAAACTTTCGGATGACCCTGAAATGTCCATAACTTAGACTGAAGTTTGTTTGCGCAAGTTTCCCACTCAAAAGTCGCCGACACTGACTTTCCATGGGATGATATATGCCGGATGGATGACAATTGCTGGATAGGCTTTCTGCGCGTACGGTTCACTGATGTCGAGAACGTCTATCCCCTAACGACGGATAACAGTTCATGATTTCTCCATGTACTGACACCTCTTGGTCTAGTTGAGATGAATGCTTACCATGAAGTCAGACATTTTTTGGCCGACCTCATTGAATTTCCACGTGTTACCCCCATTTGCCGATCCATTTTTTTCAGGCTCTCTACGAGGACATGCTGCGGGAATATTCTGAAGCTCGCTTCCAAGACCTAAGCTGGCGCACTCGTGATCGATCCCGGTCAAACTTTCGAAATGGTACATCCAATGGAGTAGAAAAGAAGACCAATGGGCTAGGATCTCATTCAACTTTTACCAAACTTCAACAGCAAATTGCCGCTCTGGAAGAAGAGAACCTATCTTTGAAGCTCGCTGTAAAAGAAGCTGAAGAAGCCCGGGGGACAGTCACATCAGTAAGTGTATACAGGTTGTGATCCAGTTCATTCATACCACTCGTTTATGTTTTATGTTGCAACTTATTTTTTCGCTTTCCGATTCAGCAACCCGTTGGGAGGTGTTCAGCACCCGCTTGCATCGAAGTTCGTGGTCTTCTAAAAGCTTTCCAGGATCGTTTTGCTGATGTCATGGGACAGCTGACTCGTACACAACAGTGTTTGGAAGCAGCACAAGCTAATTCAGGGCAGGATCTAGACACCTCAGTGGCATCTACACCAAACACTGGTCTGACGCTAGTCACTACGGTGCAGAAGCGCTTCAATGCACTTCAAGACCTACTAGACAATGACGCAGCCACACTGTCCGAACGTGAAATGGATAATGTAAGGATCAAGATGTCTGACTGCCTCGACGCGCTCGCACATTTACACCGGTGGCTTCAACTCTACATTCGTAGCACGGACGCAGAAATAGCAGATTTGCGTTCAACAATAATTGATATGCGAATCGCATCTATGGGTAGTGACCAAACACTGATCACTACATGTGCAAACGGAACCGAAGAGCATCCCGTGAGTAATCTCCCTATTCTTACCTTATTGCCCATTTGTCATTTATCACTTGCGCACCTCAAGTCGGCCTTGTTGATGAAAAAGCGTTTTAATCGTGGATCTTGATATCACTTTCAGGAACCCATGAAAGTACAAAAAACAGCTTTCAAGTAACACTGGTTGAAGCAGAATGCACTATCTGATATTCAGTGATATACACCTGGTATATGGGTCACAAGATTATTGCCTTGTGTGCTCCTTGGAGTTATCACGAAACATCCATGTTTGAAGTCCCCAAGAAGGCCGAATTTGCAAGAAAATGGCGAACATTGGACAAGTTCCATTTAAACTAATCGTCAATATATACGCTTACTATGCTGTTGGTAGAATAAAGTCGAGGTCTGTTACGAAGTATTCATAATACGGTACGGAGGTAGCTGACGGTCGAATTTTCTTGACAGAAGACGCTGCTCATGAGATCGCTGAAAACTTTTCAGCAGCCCACTACCGGTTCCATCCTTCTTGATGCTCATCAGCTAAGAGTAGTTCCCAAGCTGCCATCATTCTTGCGTTATCCTTGACCCCCAAACTGACGAGCAACGCTTAATTTGCAGATTACATTGATGCTAATGACACATTAATCTTTCGCTAGCGAGATTCTTCTAATGAGTAGACTGTAAAAAAGTCGTTTCATATTTCATTTTTGGCATGATACCCCGGATACCACAGTAGTTTCTCTCTGGGGAACATGCGACTAATAAGGTTATTGAAAACCCTTTCGACATCCCAGCGCTGGTGCAGCACATTCATTTGAAGAGCCGAATGAATGAGAGATCCAGTTATTTCTCTCGGTAACACCGACGTCATTTGCAAATGCGTCTATTTCCTATTAATAGGCTTTGTGAAAGCCAGATTTATTCCCGTCCAGCCAGAATGTCTGACAATACAGCGTTCGTATCTTGTCAAACCCTTGAATTACACATATATGTCAGTTAATACACAGTTATTATCTCACTTAGGAAGCGTTTGCTCACGAACACTGCTTTTTCTGATTAAAACTATTTTTGTTCCGCTGATCATTCGCCACTCGCAGATTATTTTCGGTTAGGAAACCGCCTTTGAGAAGAGTTGAGTACTAGTGTTTGCTTCAAGTGACACTGATAAATCCAGTGGTGTCTGTTGTGATCGGTTGCTTCTCAGACTCAAAAGAAAAGTGTGCTTGACATTCTATATTAATTTTACCGATCTCTTCTCTGTCCATATCAGTTTTCCTGCTCCATCAGTCTGAACAAGAAGCTAGACATGGACTTACTTTATCAACGTGAACAGGAACTGCAGCAACTACGTGCCCGAGTTCGTGATCTCGAGGCTGAGGTTGAGCTTGCATCGCCGCACTATCGATGAGCAGTAAGTCTGTCAATCAGTGCTGTTGTTTCAGTTTAGGTGTAAGTGACATTCTCAGCTTGCTATTCGCATGCCTTTTAGATGCCACTGAACTGACACATGGTAACCTCTGTTCCCAAGTTCATTTTCCAAACCTGCCGCAGTATATGACAAGTTTGGATTTTCGGCCCTCTCGTTCGCTGTAAATTCATAGGCGTCAATGTTACGCGACTCTAATTCAGCCACTTTTCTATATTTATAAATGCACTTTTAAGTGTGGCTACTAAAAGTACGTCTAAACAGTTTATTGTTTTCTCACTCTACCTGACTGTTTCGACATCAAACGCTCGTGCAGCACAGCTGTGGTGACAACAAATCAAACTCCAGATAATTTGGGTTCGAATACACTTGAATCTATGTAAAATTTACCTGAAATATCACAGCCATCATAATGCCCTATCGTCCAAGTGTTTGGGGTAACAAATTATGATTATTGAATATCTCATTGCACTGGTTTTTCACGTTGCATGCCTCCTGTACGCTCGCGACGTGCGCTCGCACGAGTAATTGTGTATTCCGCATGATTCTAACCGTAGAAAGCCGAGAAAGACGTGACAATTTGCTGCTCATCTTTGCAGGGGTTTAATAAGCATCCTGTAAGCGCTCACTCGGGCTATTGTTGTACCAAGCGGCTAATAACCGTCGGTAATTAACTGCTTTTCAATGTGCAGCTGGCCATAATTATGTCTGGTCTAGAGAGACTATTGGACCGTACTTACCTATGGGTAACTGCTTGAATGAAACAGTCTAAGTACGGAAGTCCAACCCTGGAAGACCCCTGTGAAAAGTGACTACAAACCATTAGCCACGGTTTAGTGTAAAATCTCCCCCAAACTGGTTCCACCTTTCAGAAAGATGTCAACATATGTCTCTTTCTCTGGTATCGTCTTATTTTGAACCGACCCCACCTTAAAAATTTCATTTCATCGGACACAATGTGAGTGGATGTTTATAGTGCAAGCTGTTTTAGGGATTTCGCTTATCAGTATATTCACAAAAACTTTGCGTACCAAGCGTGGGCAATTACAAACGGATAACTTTCAACCCGGAAGATATATCATGACCTTTTCTGTTTGCTTAAATTTGCTACTATATTGTCCAGACCTGTGCTCAGCAGACCATCGAAGTTTAATTAGATCGTTGGTGACCGATTTCATTTAAACTAGAGGGTTGAACATGGTGCGGCAAAGATACTCGAATTATCATCGAGAGAGCGAGTTCGTATCCTCGTTCCTCGTAAACGGTTGAAAAGTTGGTTCATAGGGTGTGTTTGCTTGCGTATCTTTTATATATCACCATCAATTTCAGTGAGTGCGTCCCCTTATGCCCTCTTTAAAGGTAGTTCTCAGTCGTCTGCGAATTTCCTGGGACAACATCCAATTTTGTTGATACGGTTTCCTTGCATTTGCTTTTTTCAGGATACAAATTTCTGGAATTTAGAGGATTTTCACATGAATAGTAAATGAATTGAAGCATATCACAACATAGGCGCTATCACCCCTAGGTTTAGTATTTTATTGTACCTTTAGGCGGAAAATTAAATGTGCTACAAAGTTGGTTGGCACGTTTGCATGTTTTTGCTGTCACATTCTAGTTTGAGGTCATTGACATTTTCGATGAGGCTTTTGCCGTGATGTCAGTAACGTTCAATATTTACATATGCGTGTGAGACTGGTGCACGTTCAGCTTAGGAACATGAACAGACACGTGTTGCCACTTGGGCAATTGCCTGTCTGCCTGTTTTCGGTTCGCGAAGCAGAAAATCACGAACAGAGTTACAGCGCTCTATTTTTATCCAGCCTTATGATTGGCCACAAATCGGACCTACGATCATTATGATTCCGCTGACCTATTCAGCTACGCAGTCAGAATCATTTATCGGCTAGTTTCGGTTGGTTTCTATTCATTTCTGTCAGTGATGCTTTTGGAATCACATGCTAATGTATTCACCACTGCCTAGAGACATGGCGTGATAATGAGTAGCTTTTCTTGTCGGTCTGAGGCTACCGATCACTCCGTTTAATACAAAATTAAACCACTAGTATATACTGTTGTTCATCTTTTCCGGTTATTTGTATTGGGTTTTGCCACTCTCATTGGGTGGATCTTGAGCGAATACAGATCACTCGTCCAACGAAATTCGTTTGAGGACGGATAAGAACTATTTATTCGAGGTTTCAGCTTGTAATTGAAGTCAGTCTAGGTTGAAAAACCGAGAAGCACTGTAAAGCTCTTTCATGCGTACTGGAAATCATCAGCAATGCGCATCTCACGAATCTCCATGGATATTCGCCAGGCTGGTAGCCACGATCTGATGGTCATCAGTGTGGGTGAAAGTTCCTACAAATTCACCAAATCCTTTGTTGCACTGCCGTTCTAGCTGCATAGACGCAATGCACTACTCATAAGGTTGCTGAAAAATCTTCGACATAAACGAGGGATTCAGCTGGGTTCCAGGTGAGTCTCCTGTCAAAACCAAATTGGTGTGCAAATACCTTTCTAGTTGTTTGTACTTACCCGAGGAAGATATACTGATCACACCCGTCTATGAGCATCCACATTCTCAATCAACACTTCGCTTTAAACACAGCTGTTCCGGTTTCGCTCAGTAAACGTGCGCTCACCGGTAAATGAGCATCATGTAGAGATGATTCGGCCTCGTCAACAAATCGTATTTAAATAAATAAACTTTGACCGCCTAAGCGCATGACTACTACGTGGCGCGAAAACAACACTAAGGCCTAGGTGCATCTTGGTTTCACAAATCTAGATGAAAGCAATGGGACTATTAGGTGCTCCTGTGAACCACAGTACACAGTTTGTGGCCTACATATAAAACCATCTCAAGCGCGGCATATTGTTGACCGAAAGTGGCGCATCATCTGTGGGTAAGGTTTTACGACGCGAGAGCAACGCAGAGTTCATTAGTTTATATGCGAACTGTGGGTTCCAATTTATGGAAAAACGAGGAGTTCTCGTTTATCACTTCCGAACCTCGTAAAAATAACATACTTTTCTTGGTTGTATCATTTCAGGAGGTATATGACAAGTACCGAAGCACAACTGTTCCAGTACACATCTTTTTCTACTCAGCCAAATCCTGAAAAGCTTCACTAACCACACAAATGCCAATCGAGTCCCTTCCAGTTGATCACATAGATCAGCGTTCGGTCAGTCAAGAAAACCGCCATTCTTTTCGCATTAGCCAGGGACATGTCATCTTGGCTCGTTTTTTCCGCACTGTTCCTCGTGCATTGCTTGTTTACTTTTGAGTAATCCTGTCTCTCTTCGCACTTTTGTCTAATATACCAGCACTGATTTCTAATTCGTATCCTTCTGTCATTTCTGTTTTACACTTATTTTATTTTCATGCCCATGGTCCTTAATATCTTGTCTCATGTTGTAGATTTTTCAGTCCAACCACTCCCCCCCCACCAAATGGCATTTATTCGTCACTTTTCTACCAATGATGACTAGCGTACACGTCGTCTTAATTCACTTTCTGCTCTTCCCTCGTCCATCCAATCCCTACAAACGATGTTCATTTGTATCTGCATCCTCTCTCCTACTTCCCACCGGATGCAGTTTCTATGGACCCATGCATTGAACCGCCACGGGAGTGTCTCTCATGTGACACTGCTCCCTATAGCCCCTCCAGTATGTACCGTTGATTTTATGCTAGCCGATATAAGTGTTCATTGATAAACTCATGTGACTTTGTATGCTCATTTAAAAATATTAATCACGCCATTATCAATTCCTTTGAAGATCATCGTTCTCCTCTCGCTTTTGGGTTAAAGGAGGATTGGGGGATTTTGTATTGATGTCATTTTTCAGATACTGAACCCAACAAAATTAAGAAGAACAAGGTTTAAGAATTCGTCCCGTTATTGGTGCGCCTCAGATTATAGTAATGCATATGAAAAAAACAAGCTCTTGTTGTTCTCGATAAAAAATAGCACGTGTATTTGGAAACGGCCAAGTTGTTTAAAGGTCGTCGCCGTACGCACAAGAACAACAACCCACCGTTCTAATGCAAACATATCTAAGGGTAGGTCCGTATAGAGTACCAGCCAACCGTATGGATGGATGGCGTTCGGTACGAACTTTCCAGTCAGCTATGGTTGGACGTCTACATACCTGCGAATGCGTATGGCAACACAGACGGTCTGCGCGGAGCTGTATGTGCTAAAATGCATGATCCTATGTAAATCTGGATTGATAAGGCTAGCATAGAGGCCTGTTTAGAGTCATAAACCGGCTAAACCACAACGACATTAAAATAATGTAGCACTGTACTAAGCAATGAGGTCCTGAACTCATCCATCAAACATTCAAAGTTTCAGAATCACACTGCATCCTCCTTGCACAGCATCAGATGCCTATATCCACCAGGGCTGTCCATAAGGAGCCATTTATGTTGTACTGGGTGAAAGACCGTTGTGAATGTATTAGGAGCGTCCTATGCTTTTTGGGAAGTGGAACAAAAGGACTGCTCCACCTTATCAATTTCTAGTGTTCCCCTGTTCCTATTGCGCTCATACATTTAGCTCTTTAGGTCGGCCAGTTCCAATGGCTTATTGGTTGCAATATTTTCTTCGCGACTCGCTTCCGACTGGATTGTTTGATCTTCGAGTGCAAATTCTCAAATCCTCCCATGCTTATATATACCGCTTTTAGCCAGACGCCTCTGTTCAGGCCAAGGTGCTCCCATTATTTAAAATCGTTTTTTGCCAGATTTATAGTAGTTTTGATCCCTTTCTGTCCCACGGAGCATTCTTTAGCTGTCTATGTAGCAATAATTGAAGCCTGATGCTGCGTTTCGCATGGCCTGACCAGCGTAACTTGACTACTCCTGAGAAGCTTTTGGCTTTGGGGTTCACCTAGTCCAAATAATTCTCATAACCGCAGAAGCTGAGGATAAAATCGGTCCATAAGTCGGATGTGATGACGGTGAACAGTCCCGGCTTCGTTGCCATACGTCAGGATGGCATAACACCTGGCTGTCTTTTCTGTATAGCCGCGAAAGGTGTTTGTTCCACACAAGAATCTCGAGGTCTTCTAGAAGGTAAGCTGGCTTTCCGTACTCGTCATTGCAAACTTTTACGGATCATTTGGTAGGTAGTTAACTTTCTACTGCGACGGCAGAAATTTGGGCAGCACGCGACCCCACTGCCACTCTTACCTTGAATATCATTTGTTGCCCCAGGAGTACGTGCTAGTAGAAATCAAGTGTTTTAGAAATACAGTACGCTCCTACCAGTAGACGACTCCTCTGGAGGGGCAATCTGGGAAGCACGCAATATTCTGCATTTCTGACCCTGCTCGAGGAGATGACCCTGTAGTATCAAATAGGAATCATTTCGATCCTCAAAACAGCAACTCTCAGATTTGCTTAAAATATCCGGAATGCAAATGTGGGTACATTCTTCTGTTGAAGCAATCGTGCGGTACTGTTGCTCGTACTCAACGTTCCCACGTGTAAACACTCCCATCGAGAGTATATTTTGACATCCACGGAAGTTTTTTATCCTGGAGATGAGAGTAGGGTTTTTATATTTAAGCCAAACAAAACACCATACAGGGAAAACTAGTCGTTAGGCGTATCACTTCCAAGTTGGAACACACAAATGGTGCGCGATTGCCAGAAAAATGTAACCTACGGGATTCCAAGTCATGTGACATTCGTCTATCTAGAAAGCAATTTGAATTGGATATGTGATCATCCAGATCTTACTAAATAGTTGCATCATATAATTAATTCTGATGTGCTCTCATGGACATCGCAGTTAGACACAAGCTGCGAGCTGCAAGTTCGATCCGTAGCCTATATCCCAAAACTCAAAGAAGTGACAGATTAATTTGGGTATCCCAACTTCCGAAAACCACTCTACACTTTTTATTCGTTTGCCTAATCTAAGTGGAGTCATCTAACGGTGCGGTATTCAACGGTTGATTTGATCCACACTTTTCTTATGTTTATCTCGTTGCAAAAATTAACGGAGTGTCACTCCGACAGCTGCGGAAGCCATACTGTTCTCCTAAGACCGTCTCATCTAAAATGTCTGCGTTAAAATGCCTCATCAGAATACGACACTGACGTACAACGACTACTCGGTAACCGTTTTTCTGCTGGCCTTCATTTTGAATAATGGCATTATGTCGCTCCCTTTTAGTCCTGTGAGGCATCCTTAACTTCCTATATTGAGTGTACTCATTAAAAGATATCCTTGTGACCCACGTTCCTCTAAGTTTAGACGGGTTGGTAAGCAATCCATTATTTTCGAGGGTTTTCCTGTTTGTATTTATGAAAGCATTCTATATACTTTCTTTGACGCGTGATGAAGATCTTTTTGGTCTCTGTGAGCCGCCACACTTGATCCATCTGAGACCAATCAACTTCTAACAGGCGGTTGAGCAGTCGAAAGTTGATCATTCATATGGGTAGTCGATCTTCAAATTTTTGTGCTTGTAGCAAGTCCGGGCGTTCTGATCATTAGGTTTTCAATTCCTGGACTAGCTGCCGTTCAACAATTCTGTGAAGTTGATGCTCTGCATACGACTGAATTCTTTGCTTAGTTACCTCAGCCATTCATTCTTTAGTAAACCGAGACGTTTCGTGAAATCAATTCATTTGATCTCTCAATTCTTAAGCGGATGTATTCTATTTGGTTTTCAGTTTTCCACTGAAAGCCGCACTCTTTACCTAGACGAGGAATGAATTCAGATCTTCACTTCTGTTGAACCAACCTTTCCCTGCTGATAGGTGATGTGCAATTTATCCATGAATCCTTATTTCATTCGTCAGCATGTATGACCTTATGGATATCCCTTTGTTGGACAGTTGCATAGTCCATGATACCTCCACACTCACCTCTTGTTTGAATCCATCTTGTAGCCACGGCTTCTTCAGAATTACACGGCGCATTAGCCGTAGTCAATTACGGGGCTGTAAATAATTTCACAATTATTCGCTGATCCATGCCAAATATCTACCAAGTTCGTGATTTCTTACCAGCTCGAGCACCGAAGTCTCGCAGTAGAACAGCACGGTTGCTGATGAATATTACTTGTGTGATGTTTGACAGCTGAGTATACAACTTGTTCTTTTTCTTGACCGAAAGCTACTTACAAGCTTGGGTCAAGAGTAACACTTCGATATCTGGAATATTGTTCCAATTAAAACATAACACACTCTTGCAAAACATTGATAAACGAGTGTTTCGGCTTATATTCATCTGAGTTTCCCACAGGCACCTGGTTGTTTTGCAAACAGATTTACAAATTCACTTGTTTTTTATACTCAGAATGAAGCATTGCGGTTGCTTAGACACTCACACACTTAGCCGAACGACCTCTTTTGTGTTGAATCTGAGTTACTATCATCCTTGGTTTGACGCTGTTCGCTTTTCCCAGGATCCTTGCAAGCTTGTTACTGGAGTCCGCACATTTTCGACGGTGTACATTAATACTGCCGCTTGGAGTGTTCTTCGAGCTCCAGCTCCAAAAAGTAGTCTTTGTTTCGAGGGCCTTGTCCCGATCGAGGGCGCAGTATTGATTCCACATTATCTGAGTCCCTTGGCAACAAATGCTGAACACGGTTCATGTCTCTCGCTCTTCTCCTTATCCAGTAGAGTTCTAACGTCCCAATTCTAAATGGTCGAGTAATACTCTCCTTTACACAGTGGATTTTGTGTTCGGTCACGATTTTACGGATTGATTTCTTTCCGGAAATTCAGTGTGAGAATACGGATTGATTTGAAATATTTCCCCTTGAGCCTCCGACCTAACGGTCTCACTTGTAAGACGGCGGGTATTAGAGTTGTCTTGTGGGTTTCTGCTTGAAGCCACTGACCAATGATCCAACATACTTGGGTTCGGGGCTGGCCTGTACCAAAGGTGGAGAAAGTGAGACATGGGTGTCTCACAGGTGATGTTACTGCGTACAGCAAGTGATTTGTGGGCTACAATGGGCTCTTCGCTTCTAGAAGTATTTCGACCGTATTGAGTACCACCATGGCGGTCACGACCAACCATTTAGAAGTCGGAATATGTGACCTTTGCGGTCGACCTTTCCTTATCCACTCTTTCTCGGAGGAACGCAGCATTCCTGCCTCCATAAATATGAATATACTTGACATCTTGGGAAAAACCTAACCCCTGTTACATCACTCATGGTTGAAGAATGTGATTATCGACAACATAGGGCCTGTTGCTCTCCATTCGTCTGCTCACTGCTGGCCTTCCTAAGAATGACTTCAGCCCCTTAAGCCCTCAGCGTCATCACAACACACAAGCCTGACCACCGCGACAAGTTAACAACTTTAGGCCGGATGAACCAGTTAGGTGGCTGCCATCGAGTCAGTTTTCCAGTGAACAGTGGTTGAACCACTAAAAACCCGAGTGTTTTCGGGCAGCCACATACATTTCACGTGGAGCGGAATGCAGGTCCTTGGCGCTGACGTAGATCCATGGGAATAAGTTTGGTGGGTGAACATGCAGAAGCCTGTTACAAACCATCATCTGACCCAAGCATTATGGCATATTGGCGAATACCGGCACCAGCTGTTCATTGTTGGGACACCGGCGTCATCCACCAGTTCCTCCAGGTTTAGTGTACCATTCCCAATTCTACTGTCATAAAAATATTTCAGCGAGCCTCTCATTAGCTCAACTTTACGGTAGCAATGGTAATCTGACAGTATTTAGCCAACGACTTAATCAATAATATTGCCATCCCTGGGAAGACAATGCATCATCCATGTTCTAAGCAGAAAATGGAACAGTTTCCCTGAGTTCCAGCTATTCCAGTGGTTGCACTGAAGACTCACAATGCCGATCCTACCGAAGTGTACGCGTCCGCACGTTACGCAAGCCTATACAGTCTAGGCCGTACTGGGGGAATTGAGCCCCTTCTGAATGACCGGCTGATTTTTCAGCATCAAACCGAGTCCTGCTCAGAAGCTAATGACGGGTCAATTATATAAATCCCATTATTTTATTTGTTTTTCTCATTATTGTAGCAAGTCTTGTTTGTCTATATGTTTCTAGATAAAATCCATGCTCTAGGCTTTCGACTGACTTCTCACGACGGCCTCAGTACCCGCCGAATATGGTTATGAGTATGTTACATTAGGCTAACCATCCCAATCCGCATGCTTACACACATATATGAAGGATCGCTGGCTAAACTAAAAACCGTCCTGTTGGTTTTCTTTCAATCTTAAACTCTCGGAAATTTTTATGTTCCCATTCAGTGCCATCAGAATGGCATTTACGTTCGAAATCCAAGACCTTAAATAGCATATCACACTTGAAGAAAACACGACGAAGCTTTCACTCAACAAGATTGCCACCATAAACTGTGAATCCTGGTACCTAAATGCTTCTTTGTGAACGCGTTCACGACTATCACAGTTTGCACAATGAATAATATGAGAGAAAGCAGCCAGTTAATCTCTCATATTCTTGTGGCCTTGGTTTTTGCGAGCCCACCAACTGCACAAAATCCTGAAGGGTTTTGGAACGACTTCAGAATTCTAGATCAATTTTAGCAACATTCTATACAACGGGTTTGTTGTATCACCTATTCCAGTGCGGGCAGATTGAAAAATCAACAATACTTGATGCTTATGTAAATAAAAACTAAGGACAAATTCATAATGAACCAAGAATCGTGCGAACATTCAAAAGTGCACTGCACTAAATTCATTTGTTTCGCTTATTGAAAGTACTAAAAGACCAACAGTTCATGCGCGGTTCTCGCTCCTCAAGAAGTTTCTTTGAACCATCTATGCTCCGCTTAATGGAAACATCTACTAAATCTGTTCGTCAATCGATATCGGACGCGTGCGTTGGGAAAATGTAATCTGGTCACATGAATTCGCACGTGCTTTGGTGAGTTGAACTAGGCAGCAGAAAACCGTGTCAATCCAGTTGAACTGGACTCGACTGCACACATCGGGAGTGGAAGGGAAACCGGGAAAGTACGCGACACATAGAAAAATACATTGGCCAATCAGGAACTGACAGTAAACAAGTCTCCATTCAATGAGGAATAACGATCTGACCATTGTGGCATAGTACAATGTAAAACATTTCAGGTGCGTTGAACTGTTTGTTCAGGAAAACTGAGCTTTTATTGAACGGTTGACTTGACTCCGCGCACTTTGCGGTTGGAGTCGAATAATCGTTCACAAAGCCACCAGCAATCCTGTCCCTTCGAAAAGCTCAATTTATCGTGCTAAGCCTTTGGGATTAGTTAATTTTAGTATGAATGACGCGAAACCTACCACCCGTGCCAAATCCGTGAGCGACCACTACATTTACTCCAAACTCCAATGAGGATATGTAAAATATTTACGGAATCCCACTTACCTGACGTTTGCTACTGGCACTCATCTCTAAGTTTCAGTAAAGTGTGCGAACTGCTTTTAGTTGCACCTGGCTTACTAGGTCTTTTCTATCCTGTTACCTTAAGACGTTCCAGTTGTCAACACTTAGCATCCAAGGCAGTTTCCTACTAGTCTGGCACCCACAGCACTTTCAGGGCATCATGCTGCGTTCTAAGAGGGTACGGAATGTCATAAGCTCTACTTCGTTTATCCTGTCGGTAACAGAATCTTATTTGTATTTAACATGCGCCATGCTCACTGACTCAACTAATGTTCTTTGCTCACAAATGCACTTAATCCGATCCTGCTTGGTACTTAATGGTCAGTTGCTCCCTCTGTAAAAGAGAGAAAGGGGTAAACATGTGAGCCTTCTTTGTAGGCAGTGGATGGAGAAGATAGTCACATTGATAAAAATCGGGCTTATTACCCCGTACATTCGTCATAGATTCGATTTATCAGAACCTCATATATCATGAAAATAAGTAGAAATAATGAATTTTGACGAACATCTATGTCGTTGCTATTAACATTATGAAACAGTAAATAATTCGTAGTGGACAAAATCACAACAGCGAACACCATTTCTGTGGGTGGGTTAGGGTAGTTTGGTCCGTTTCAACGGGAAGATCCAAAACCGGACAAATAACGCCCCTACCTACTTTCTTTGTTCAGTGAGAAGCAAATCGGACGGAAGACACTTCAGGATGACACAATTCATATTACTACTGTCCAGTTACCGAAAACATGGTTGTCCTACAAGTATATTTGGGTATCGGACCATTCTCACGCAGAAACGGTGGTAGACATTTTGAAAAACTCCGACCAACATGATGAGGTGCTTATGCGACAGGTTCACCGGTACAGTAGATGGACTGTGGCCCGCAACACTGTAAACATTGGGGAACCTTAATGCATGAATTCCCCCGAAACTGACCAGAAATACTTCGAACTATATAATTCTATGTATTTCGAATGTGCTTCAAATCTAACCTAAGAGTTACGCAAATTTTTCCAGTAATGACCTTGGTAAAAAAAACTAGGGATAAATGTTTAAGGCAAAGCTCAGTGGGCCAAAATCCTTTTCTTGGACGAGAATGTGTTTTTTAATGAGGAGATTGTGGAATATGTCAATTATCAACATTCTTCCCTGCCATATTGATGTTACATATTTCAGAAAAATTTGGTGCTTGAGGTGAACTAACTCAATTTGGGAGAGCTTTTTAAAGAAAGGTTGTGGTGCACTTCTTGCGCTCCTTCACTTGGGACAAACAGGTGAACCAGTATAGCGTCCCAAAGACAGACAGCTATAATCATCCGAAAACTAAACCACTTTATAATAAGATTCGGGCGCAATAATCTATATGGATGATCCTGTCATCTGAGATTTCTGTCCCTTTTTCGTTGGCACAATGGATCAGATCGAATGGGTTGTTTGCTCCGTGAATTTGGTATCATCCGATGAAGTGGAAGAAGGCAACGAGGCGAATTATTCGGACGAGCGTGTTACTCTGTGACTGTTCAGCCTGAAGACCTGATCTCCAAGTTGTCTGCTCAAAAATCAATTGGTTTTTTATCAAAGTTATGTAAACCGGTAATTTTGTGAACCAGTTATAGGACTTGATCTAATACGGTATAAAATAATTTCAACTCGCCTTGCTTACACTCGTTGTCGTCACGATAAGCAAACAGACTACCGTAAGTATCTGTACAAAGGTTGGGGAACTAATAGGCGAGAAGTTGTGTGTACCTCGAGTTACCGGTCAAACCACGAGTCGTTTCATTGAAAGGTATTTGGAAACAATTATCGAGTGTTTCTAAGAGACGCTAGATAATTGAGCGGAGTGGTTCATGGGATAATCTTGTATGACTGCTCAACTATAGTCGACACTTTGGAACATAGATTTTGAAAATAAATATTGATTTCTTTGGTGATCGAAGCCTACAGGGAGCATACGTTCAGCATTTTCACATGGTAAGATTTTTTTTTTTGAATCTGAGGACTTTTGGAAGTAATATGTGCGATCGTCGTTTTGCAATGGCCAGAAGCAACCCACTGTGATAGATTTATGCATGGCTGGAGCCGCACCGAGTTTCCTATGAGGAACTCTGCTGCGTACGCTCAATACAAAACAGTTCGAACCAAGTGTGACTACAGACCATTCACCTTGTCACGAGTTGCGGTTATTTATTGTGTGGAGTTTATTCTGACTTCACGCAGACTAAGAAGTAGTATCAAGCGTATGTAATGGGATTTTGGAGGTTCGTCCGGAGAGCCCTGAGCATTTACGGTTAAACGTTCATTCCTGAAAAGGATCACAACTAAGACACGTAAAAACACTTAGTAACTTATTTGTGGAAACTCCCTCCACTAGATAAAACGGCAAAGTACAGCTTGTTCATTTGGTTACAGTGAAGGTTTCACCTGGCAGCAGGCTAAAGTAACTGATAAGGCCGGAAAGCTGTGAGCTGATTTTTCAGACGGTTTTCTTGAAGTCGCAATGCTTCTTCGCTGATGGATTACAACACTGAATGTTGTACCTCCAAGATCCGCTCCTTGAGGGAAATGAATTGTCTTCATAAGTGGCGCGCTTTCAGTTGGATTCCTCGTCTCATGTTTTCTCAGATAGCGAGGTAAAGCGTGGGAATCCATGAACACATATTTTGGGGTGGGTAAATTTCTAAAAACTAAACAATCAAAAGAGACCTGACTGACACCCGAACAGCCAATAATAATGAGGAGAGAATTCACTTGATAGGTGACTCCATTCGATTAGGTTTTTTGCGGAAGTGATTAATTCTTCGTAGGGTAACTCGCGTCTATCAAAAACTGCCCATCTCATAACAGTAAGCCAATTTAAAATATGGGATTAACAAATGGCGAAGTAAGCAGAACGCCGACGCCTCGAACGACGACCCAGTACCATACCTTGGTTGTGTCGATCGATTGGCCCGCAGTCAAGACTTCCCAGTCAGGTAGCGCCACAGATGCTTGAAACCTGCTGGACACATTTTGTTTCAGGTGTTGGTGGTTGCGGGATTTTGTAGAATACGTACTCACATGACTCTCGTTTGAACAACCGTCCCCCTGACGCAGTCATTCTGGTGAGTCCATAACAAAGGGAGGGGTGCACCGGACTCGAGTTCCGCTCATATTAGAGCTCATCAGCAGTGCATATCCAAAGCCCTGCCGTAGTTTCAGCTCAGCACATCTGACATTCTAGGCCAGTGTGTTAACACTACTCTGCCAGCACATGCTGGACTCACCCAAATTTTTTTAAGTTTAAAGAGGTGAACATGTTCGCGATTGAGTGATGTGAGCAGAACGCCCGAGCGGAACTCGAGTCCAGTGCTTCCCCACCCCTATGGTATGGACCTACCAGAATGATTGCATCAGGACGGGAGGATGATTGTTCAAAAGAGAGTCGCGTGATTAAGTATTCTACAAAATCCTGCAACGACCAACACCTGAAATGGCCAAGTTTACCTTCTGGATGCAGAATAATGGATATCAGTTAAACCAAAGTGACTGATTCAGTTGTTTATAAAATCGCCAATAATGTTCCTTCATTAGATTTGCAGAGTGTGCTCACCCTCTTTCGATCAACAGGGATGAATCCCAACCAGAACTGTCGCGCGCTTCCACGTTCAGAACAGCCACCAGAAAATCTCTATCTACTCCATAATTCTTGCTTAGATAGTCTTCTGGCCAGCACAAACTTTCAGCAAAAACGTTCGTATCGCGTAAATAGGAGGGCACTAAGCGCAAGTCAACCGTGGATCCACCTGGATCAGCTATCGACGGAGAGCCACTATTCAAGAATGCCGTTCCTTCTGGAGCACACCATTTGATCCCGATCACGTCATGGTTAGAGGGCGCCTGACAGTTCCCTTCCCATCAGACCCACACAAATCAGCAAGAAGCATGCCAATCCGCCGTCTTCGAAGAAATACCGTAGCTCAGTAGTATAGATCTGAACTAGCTTCGCTGCTCTTCACAATAAGTCAGCAGTGTAATAGCAGCAAACATGTTGGCGGAGCATGAAAAATGCAAAAAAAACTGTGCTGGCGGCGTTCATTGTTGTCTGTCCGACTTCTCCGATACCATCAAGTAACCATTAGATACCGTCCAGGTCGCTAATCCAACAGGCAACAAATATGACGGTGCACGCAAAACCCTCAAACGCTAAATATTGAGGAGCGAAGGAAAGACCGGGAGTTTTGGTGGACATTGAAGGCCCAGGAGATGGAGAGGGTTGTTGCTAACGAAAGCAACTAAGCCATATATCAGCTGCTACGATCGACTTACCAATGGAAAGAAACGGTTAATGAAACGACAAGTCAAAGAAATGGCTCAATAATTCACTCTCAAAAAAAGCCTATTGGAAAGATGGGCCGAATACTTTGAAGAACACTTTAGCTGGCCTCCTGAAAGACAGCTTCTGGAGGCAGGTCATACGGGCCAGTGGAATGTAAAAATTAATCGCTCGTCAGAAGAGGAAATAAAGTACGAAATGTCCGTATTGCGACGCGAGGAGTCACCAGGACCGGACTGTCTGTATCCGGCCCTTTTCAAAGAAGGTGCAGAATCTCTGGTGATCCATCTGACAAAACTGATTGACTCAATGTGGAGTGAAGGATAAAGTGAGTGCAGAATGGGGCATTTCGACAGTTATTCCTATTTTCAAAAAGGTTACGCGGACACTGTACGAAAATCACCGTGGCATCGGCCTGGAAGCAGTGGCATCGAAGTTTCTCTTTGGTCTTATCCTTCGAAGATGGATTGCATGCAGGCAGAGACAGATCCGTGAAAACCAAGCTGGGTTCCGCATTGCAAGAGGATGCACAATCACATTTTCGTCCTCCGACAGATTCTGGAAGAGCAACACTGCTTCCAGCGACCAACAATGGTTGTCTTCCTTGACTTGAAAGCTGCCGTTGACTCTGTAAACAGTCAGGCACTATGTCGGTGCCTACGGAGCAAAGGCGTCCCTCACCATAGAGTTGTCCACCAAATTCCGCAGAGGTGTGAAGGTCCCCTGAAAGCTCTCGCCTGAGTTCACCACATCAATTAGTGTCAGACGGGGCTGTCCTATTTCATACTTCCCCTTCAACGTAGTCATTGATGCGGTTATGGAACGCTTACTACCAACCTCTAATGCCTGTGGGATCGGCGTGCTTTCATTGCATTCGCTCACATGTATTGAGTTCGCAGGCCACATAGCTCTTCCTGAATCTGACGCCATCGTAATACGAAAGAAATAAAAAGATCTAATTAATTGCGCCCCATACGCTAGCGTGAGCATGACACCTGCAAGGTGTAATGTGCTGCTGCAAGACTGGGTGGGCTCGAATCCCAGCCTCATGCTTGCGAATGAGCCGATTGATGCAGTGGACAATTTCCCCTACCTGGATATCCGTATCACTCCTGGTGGTTTCACCAAAGACGATACCTCCATCCGGATTGGGAAGGCCAGAGCAGCATTCATGACCATGCATCACCTGTGGCACAGGCGTGATATCAGTTTGTTCGTCAAGGGTTGAGTTTACAATGCTGCGGTGCGCTCCCTATTATCATATGGAGTAAATTGTTTTTAAAGCGGATGACGATGATGCTTAGAGAGTGTCAAATACAAAGGTGAAACAAATCTGGCTTCGTCCAACGGAAGTAATTTCTTCACATGTGATGCGAAAAAGTATTTTCCACAAACCATACACTCTCAAGCAGCCAATCATCATTTGATTTTATAAGGAGAGCTTGTGGGATTGAAAATGGCAATGTTCTACAGCTAACTAAATTTTGGAGTGCCAGGAACTGAAAGAATAAGATGTCTTTATCATACTGCGAGGTATCAGGCATGGTTTTAATGGCAAAAACATCTAAAGGGTTAACTGTTTTGACCATAATAATATGATTAGTTGCCGATAAAAATGGATGGGGAGGTACGTTTTGGTCTGTATTGCTCTTACAGAGATTTGAAGTGTTACACAGACAGGTAATGATAGTATCCTTCAAATAAAACAAAAAAGAAATAAAATTGTGAGTGGCCAACACTGATCGCCTGCGGTCTTCGAAGACCTCACTGACTTATATGGCCTACAGCCGGAATTCTTTTAGAGGTAGGATCTAATCTGTGACATACTTCAACTAAACGTCGTAATAGACAAAACCCAATAAAGAACCTGACCAAAAGCGGACTTGGTGAGGAATATATGCCACCTTTGCATACACGTTACTCTTTCTCTTTTAACTTTCAATGGATAGAACTCTAACTTTGTCAAAATGTTCTACCGTATTTGAGGCAGTTGCGGTTTGGGATTCAGTGTCCATTAAGATCAGGTTTGCCTCCTATCCAATGTCCATTAGTAGCAGGGCTTTTGGATGAATAATTCTACACTACTAAATTTGACTCAGTAGTCAAAAGTCTGCTCGCCATACCACAAAAACTGCCTTCAAGGTCATCTTCCATATCAAAAGAATTCTGTGATTTATTTGGAGTCTCTCATAAGGTATATTCTATGTACAAAAATACTCACTGTTATGGCATGTTTTAGCAGTGATCATTGCAAAGTTCGCAATAAGCAAATTAATATTTGGTGAGACATCAAAACTCCCTGAAGAGAGGGTAACCTACCGTGCTACTCTGACAGAAATCAACGGGTCCGGCGAAGCGGAAACTGATTAAAATCTTTGGGAGCACTTTTTCCTTACATTTTTGAAAAATGTCATGTAAACAAAAGATGACTGTCCCAAGTGCTGCCACTCAAATGTCTAGGACAGATTGAACGACACTTGCTGATAGTAGGACATACACTAACGCAGAAAAATGCACACGCATCATTCATCTTTAGGGTGCACACTGAGGTAGATTGCACGTCACTACGCACATCTAAACATATATCTTGTTGGTTACCCATCTGACTGCTTCAATGAACACTCTTTGATAACCTGTACTTTAAAATCACAATTGCTGGAACAAACAAAACTTCCATCACGCGCTTTAGTTGATTGTCCCAACCCGGTTCACTGTGCAGTTTCCTATCGCGCCGCCTCCCTGAAATTCTTCATCGGTGACTGGTATGTAGCAGTATGCTTACCAGTTACGAGAACACTTTCCTCTGCGACCAGCTGGGTTCGGATAGCTACGTCGTTTACCAAGGTAATTCAACGTCCCCCCAATGTTTTTCAACATTGATACGTTTGATCTTACCACTTTACAGGGAATCAGCCGATTTCAATGCATTCTTAATCTTGGAAGCTGGAAGGTCAGTTGGCTCACCTGCCCCCGACGTATTCCATTCACATGTTAGGACCGCTGTGTTTACGTATGCGCTGTGGGTGTTTAAAAAGAGTACGTTCCGTCTATGCGCAGCTGAAGGAAAAGGAAGCTCGGAATGGCATTTCAAGGAGAGTGTCTAGGCTGTCTAGGTTAAAGGCAATAGAGAGGCGGGTCGAAATACGAAGGCGCTAATCGGTCAATGTCAGTCTGTTATGGAGAAACCTGCACTGTGCTAACCGGACTGCACCACACCTCTCACAGGTTTGCGCAGACGAAACGGGTCATTAAAATTGTGAATACGAAAATGCTGTGGGCTGCAGGATGGATTATGTGTGGTTTGATCTCGTGGATAAGGTTGAGTGAGAAACTGCTAAACTGAGTTGGTTACATCAGGTAGGATAATAAGTGAATGTTGCCAGAAGTGGACACGATTTAAAACGATGCTACAAAGGATGATAACAGACAGAGTGATGATTAGACTGTGAAAATAACAGGAACGTTAGATGAAGACCATTAGAATTAAGTCTATTTTAGTTCTTTTTTTAAGCTGCGTGCTTCTTGGGATTGCGACAGTATTCTGATGCAAAGTCTTAAAGCTTCTCTGACCCAGTGACCCAAGGCATGTAGTTGTATAAATAGGGATAAATTTTATCGCGATAGTTTTATGAATATGAATTTTGCGGTTCGATGGCCTGGTGGGCTTTCGGTGTGCGTCACCACAGATGATTTAGGAACCAACTTTGGCGTTTGTTTCTATTCCATCCTATTCAAATTTATTGTAATTTCTTCAGAAGCAAGGCTTCCACTTGGGTACGTGTGTTTAGGGAGCCGCTTTAAGGGATATTAGAACCAAGACGCATTCAAACAGACTCAAAGGATGCTTGATTGCGAACCTATCCTCTGTTATGATGTTTTAAAAACTGGATTTATTTGCTGTGACTACAAATCACCTGAGACGTTCGACCTAATGTTAGGGTGATATACACGAACACTCAGTCGTTTCCATTGCGTTCCGAGGTAGTACTGTTATCTAATCCGTGAAGCCAAACTTTGTCAAATCACAGTGGCAGCAGGTTTCCTTAAAATGATCTTTACTTCTTCTGTAGCCTACTTCGTACAAAAACGAAATCGCCAGTTGCCAGCTGATGAAAAGCGACAGAGCGGCGACTTGAGAAAATACTCCATGAAACCATAATTTTCAAGTAAGATGTTATGGAACACTTAAGTAAAGTGCTTTAAATATGAAATCATAATTTGGACTGTTGGAAGACAACTTTTCATTTGATAAATTCTGGCGGGAGATGACCTGCTCCGGATTACAGACTATGTAATGATCAAACTTCACAGTACATCACAAGCCACTTTTTAATTGGGCGTCAGCTAAAAGTATGTGTCATGTGAGTCTAGGATTTTGTTGATCACCAGGGATATACACAACGAAATTAATGCTTATTGATTATCAAGATTCTTCATCACAAACGGTAGTCAGTAAGTAGAAATTATAACTTAAAGAGGAGCGTTTGGTCTATACGGGGTGGAACACTATAAACGCTTCCCCACCTCTCCGAAAGTCTCTGCAGTTTTACACTTTAGACCCTCAAATTCACATCAAGTATATAGATAACGAACATTTCTAAGGACCAATGGAATACTTCAGTCGAGGACCACATATACGGAACACAATGTTTGCTGCTGTAACCGCAAACTTATAATAATCCGCCATATGATTTGTGTTTCAAAGTTACCCCTAGATCATGTTACGTACTCACTTGGTTGGTAGGCCCGTGAAGAAGTACTTGCGTCACTCATCATGTTCGGGTAGATAATTACACGCAAAAAAGCGCTGCCCAAATCTGAACGAGGAAAATATCGACTCACATGGTAGTGGTATTGCAATGTGGCGGAAGCGCTCAGTATTGGTTGGTCCTAACCTTGTTGGCACTCTACTTGAATATTTTTAAACAATAAGCACAATGTCAGGAATAATGCACCTGAAATGATATAAAAAGTCTGCCGCGTACGGAGTCAGAGTGAACGGACAAGCGCAACGAAGTTAAAGTGGGCAATGCAACTAGGGGTGTGAGGATGGACAGTGCCTCACTCTCCTCGCTCTTCTTCATGGCCGAGGTGGGGCAAGACGAAAAAGTGTCGTTGGTTAAAATAAGCCACATACGCCACGGAATAAGGTAGACGAAAAGCGCCTTCGTGGTTCACACGAACATCTGATGTGTAGAGTCTTGCAAGGTACTTTGCTGGCTAAATTTTTTTGAGACGGTTCAAGGAATTCAAAGTACGGCCAACAAACTCTCTTGTCATTCACTAGTCCAAACATGTGAATATTTTGACTGCCAGCCAAACTTGCCTGTGGTAATGGGCGAGCTCAGTGGTGCAGAATAAGCATATGGTAAACAGTGAGTGTGATTTAATCATAATTAAAACACCCTTGAGGAACACAACACATTTGGGTGGCATTACTTGAAATCGTGTGATATCGCTATAACTTCTTGAAGGACCATTACATATGAGGTTGCTGAAAACTCTTCGACAGCCGACGACCGGTTTCGTCCTCCTTGGGGATTATCAGGTAGACTCAGTCCCCGAGTTCCCGTCAACCTTATGTTTTACTTGAACCCAAGTTGCGCGAAACTCGACAAATACGCGCAGTTGTGCACCACTTTGGTTTTGACGAGAAAATCAACCAAATTCCAACCGAGTCTCCTGTTTATAATATTGTCCTCCAACTGAATGTGCTGCACCAGAACGCCTCATGTTTCGGTTGTTAAGACATTCGAGATACCGCTGTATATCTTCTTGAAGGAGCACTACTAATAAGGTTGCTGCAAACTCCCGGTACCGCTTTTCTTGGGGCCCATTAGGTAGACACAGTCCCCGAGTTCCCGTAACCTTGTGTTCTACTTGAACACCAAGGTGTATGTAACTGAAGGGATACGCTCAGCTGTGAATTAAGTGTTAATAAGACACTCAAATGAATCACTCACTGGAAAATCCTCCAATCGCAGGCCGAAAAAACTGACGAGTGATAAGCCTCCAACCGAGGCGGAAGCAGTCTAAAGTCTAAAAAAGACCCGTGGGTAACTGGTAAATAGGGTTGAGACATGAAGTTTTGAGGAAATTGAAGCAAGGGAAGTTGTCAAACTGCCAGGTGGAACTGCTGGTGTGACGTGGATACAGACAAACTGTAGACAGAAAAAAGTAACCACAAGTCGTGGGCCATCGAAGGGTTTTCAGACTAGTGATACTTCGGGAAAGTATACTGCGATATGTCTAATATCGTACAAACAGAAACATGAGGCGGCAATTGTACAGTACATTCAGTTGAAGGATAACATCATAAACGAGCGATTCAGCTGGGATTCAGTTGAGTTTCCTGTCAAAACCAAATTGGTGTGTAGGTGATTGCTTTTCGTAAACCTCAGTATTTTATTCACCTAGTTACTGTCATCCAGTTACACGAATGAAACAGAGAACTGACATGTAACGAATAAGTCTGATTTTCAGCAACCTTACGAGCAGTACATTGCGTAAAGTCTGATAACTGTTCATACCGATTCTAGCAAGGTCGCACTAATGAAAACGCCATGTTTCGTGAACAACTAGGTTTGTTTCAGCCGTCTCATTGCTACAGTATCCTCCAAGCATACGACCGAAGGGAATTAGTCTGATTTACCCACACAGTGCGTGTAAAGAATAGACACGCCCACTCTCTACCCCTTTTACCCACTCCACTCTTATTTCCACAAGTGAGCCGGCTCCGAAACGTCCTTCCTTTGTCCCCCCCCCCCTCTGGTCTGCACTTGCATGCATCACTGAGTTCGACAGTGACCAATGCCAGATGTTACTTAACCCTAGCAACCAGCAGGGTTTTTAGATGGGGTTCTCAAATTGATACGCGCCAGGGTCAGGGTTGTCTGTCAGTTTACAGGTGCTTTAAACCTGCAATCGCTAGTAGCTCGGGATCAATACACCAAAAGTCTCCCCATTCTATCAGAGAACTGCAAGTAGCTCAGAAGGGGGACTAATTCACGCAACGAGCAAACCTGCCGAATGAGAAGTCCTCACTCGAGCAGCAAACCAGCACATGACCACCTGATATGAATTCCGTTATTGAAGGCTGGGTGGCGCTATATCCTCTCTAGGTACGAGTTAACCAAACGGCCAATTAGTCGCATTTGCCTAAATAGTTTAGCCTTCAAACACTAGCTGACAAGTTGCGAGTGAGGGCGCTCCAAATATTCATGAGTTGTGCAGTCCTGATAATGGCCACTTAGGAGGAAGCAGCTGTGTAGTGCCTCTTGGCTTGTCAGCATAGATTTTATTTACAGAACGAACTCTCAATTGAAAAGGTCCAAATCTCTTCGTACCAACAATAAAGGAATGGGTAACCTTTTTTATAGTTCCGGTTAAAGTGTTAGGTGATAACTGTGTTAAGACAGATAATTGGTAGTTTGAAGTGGACATGTCAGAAGAGTGTTTCTTTGCGGGAGGTATACTGAAATGTCAAATGCGCCAATCGGTAATAGGTCTGCTTGATAGCAACACAAAAGTTTAAGTGACAATGGAGTGATACATTATACGCCTGAACGCCGGTAAGCTCGAGGGTTCGATGGCTTATACATCAATGAACTAAAAGGTCGACGACGCTTGGATTTCCGATGAGTCTTTTAAAGTGAAGTGAATGTTGACGAGCCTATCAACCAATAAACTAAGTGCGTAATCTACTTTTACTTTTAGCTCGTGGGCCACGTGTGCACGCGTGCATGACCTTGAACGACAGAAGGCCACGGTGGCCTGAGTATGGAAAACAACAACAAAAACAATGACATGCGTAACAAAAACATCGGCTTTGTAAAGCACACAAGTACACCGAAAAGCTCAGAACATCGGCATGAATGGCTTGGCTGTACGTGTGTAGCACCAAACAATGAATTGCGAAATTGTTTACGATCTGGCTAGCGCAGTAAAACAAAATCGAACGCAACAAAACAGATGGGGAATTCTCAAAAACACTAGCCTTGAAATTATGTTTGTCAAAATCACTGCGCAAGGATATACACTAATTTGATGTTTTGGGTAAAATAATCGACTTGCAGTTTCCGATTCGCCACAGCCGTATGTGATACGGCTATTGATTTTTCGTGCTAGATTCTCTATAAGCTGTGATTAAACTTGAGTTCCCCCCATAAGCTTATGCGTGATTTACGGATACGGAAACAGCTTGTGCATTTAGTGGAGGTAATTGTACTCAATAAAAAATGGTACAGAATACATGCATGAACATGCAGAATTTTCCTGCAGGGGGCCGAATTTTTAAAATAGTGCTTACAAGGTAACTTTACAACGCTCCTACTCAGACCAACTGCTCAAGTGCCCACGTTGTTTTCCAGTCAAAAAAGCAGATCTCTCTAAATTGTGCTTCCAACTTCTCTGTTAGACTCGCACATTGAGTACAACAATAACTTGTCTCGCAAATTCTTATAAGAAATGGTAAGACATTCGTGTTTTTTATTCATACATTCTACCAGACACCATTTGCCTTACCTACTAATACCACCCCTCTGATTTTATTCTCACTCAGGATATTTTCAGTCATGTTGAGGAACGCAGAACAAGGAAAAGGTTCTTTTACTAAAAATGGAAGTTGGGATTGCTCTAGGGTAAAATCCAGAGCAAATGGTCGACAGCTCCACAGCTTGTTAATTTGTGTTTCCTGGTTTAGCCGTCTGCCAAGAGCAGTCGGGCTAATTTTAAGTGATAAGGTCGTTTATTCCTAGTAGTTATCGATTCTTTTGACGGATTTAATAAT
>SJOL01006382.1:66791-98772 GCA_004794785.1 Opisthorchis felineus | reverse complement strand
CTAGTAGTTATCGATTCTTTTGACGGATTTAATAATGTTCAAACCATAAGATTAGAACTGAACCAGGTTCAGTAACGTCTCCACTGATTGGGCAACGCACAGACTGAATGTCATGGTCCCTATGCTGTCAATCTGTGATTTTAACCGGCTGATCATTCTATGTTCAGCTGAGGAGTTCCCAAAAGAACCAGCGGGTTCTTTGTTTGACTTGGTTGACCATAGCTTAATCCCCTATAGGAACTGATCTGGTGCTTCTCGTACTAACTACAGTTCAGCGTTATCTGACGCTACACAACTACCAAATTTCCCTGTATAACCATATCACGTCATATACCTATTCTCAATGGTAAAGAACGATAAAAAGGATGCCGTCCCCTCCTACCCACATACCGAGCTGTGAAACTCTTCCTGAAATAATTCCAAAGTGATTGGGATACCGAAAATTATGTTGATATGACCACAAGTAATATTTCGTTTAGTTTTGAGTTAATTTTGCTACGGCCCTAGTCGTGGTAGAATCCTGAACAAACACCTGAACGGATTTATTTAGTAGAATCTGGTTACAACAAACCAGCTGAGATCTAGTAAAAGGCTACTTGAAGTGGAAAGGTTACGAATTTCTGCCTAACGACTCTGTTGGGCAGAGTTTGTGTTAACCGGTGTATGTTTACCATGGCATTCCTCTCGGATTTTTTCTTTTGAAGTAGACAGTGAATAACACAAAAAGGAGATACCGAGTCACTTGACCAGTGACTCACTCTGTCCCAGGCTATTCGCATTTCTATAAGCAGCTGCAGCTGTGCCCGTCTGTAGTCCTACCATCGATCTGAACTTCCTTCAAACTTACCATGACTGTGTTGTCTTGCAGTTTTATCTGTCCTTGATTTTCTCCTTATTTTTTAGAAAAAGAACTCTGTCAACAGCCGAAATAGTTGAAATCAGGCAATTTGACCTCATGTCCATGAGCCTTTTGCACATACCTTATGAATGGCCTTTCCATCGATGCGTATTTAAATAAAGTGGTCCGTCTTATTATCAAGGACAGTTCATATACCTAAAATAGCCCAATTGTCACCAGGACGATCGGCTCTACAGACTTCTCAGTAATGACTAACCGCAAATTCATACGATAATTTGTCATCGAATGCATATCAAATGTGTCTTTGAATGTTAAAGGATATGAACCCTAAGATGAAACACCCACCATTCGAAAACATTCGGTCAGTACCCTAGACGTGAATAAATATGAGAACAGTGGCTAAGACGCAGTGCACTTTTATTGACAGTGCGAAATACTGCATTTGTTGGAGCCGTGTTTTCATCCTGGGGTCCGTAACTGCCCTGCGTATTATCAGAAGCACGAAAAGTCACGATCACTTGGTTATTGGGATGCAAGTAGAAAAATTTTGAGAAAAATTGAGCTGCGGAAAGGATATTCTATTCATGGTCAGTTAGCCTGTATCTGGGGGTGATTTTTACCAAAGGGTTTCCCATAAACAGTAAATCATTTCTACGGCGCGGCTAACCAGATCGTTGAAAACCCAAGGTACGAGTGTTTTCCAGAACTTGTTGTTGGAATTTGTAAAGTTGTCCTTCCCTAAATAAACCACCTCAGGAGACGGATCAAAAAATTTTCTTCCTTTATGTGGCATGCTTTAGGGCGTAGCTGACAGGTGGAGGAGGGTGGGTCCCCCTGCTTGTGGTCTCCTCAGAAGGGGAGAAGTGTACAATATTAGGGTTCATTCTTTAAATCATGGGACAGAACACTGTAAGCAGCGAGATGAGATCATTTGCCTACATTGTTGTCACCGGTAACTGGGGATACTTCAAAGAGATCCTGGAAATAATTGGAAAGTGCCGAGAAAATATGGCTAAGCGGTAGGGGTGGGATTTGTTGGAGAATAAGCAGGAAGGTTTTGATCGAGTAAAACATAGAATATTTTGAAGAACGTAAACACAGACCTTATGAGGTGGTACTTAATTGGAAATGTCCTCACCAGTTGAAGTGGATTCTTTCCCTGATGATAAAATCACCCTGTATAGAAACGGTAAACACTGTTTCCGCTTGCAAAGCAGCCAATGGTTTATCCAGCTGCTCCCTCTCTACCGTCTCCGTCGTAGCTTTGACCAGCAGCTCAATCAATTGGTTAACCAACCCAAGTCATTCATCAAGGACTTAATGAACTCTGGAGGTACAGATAAGCTTCAAGGTCCGCAATCCTATCACTTAAGGCACTTGGAATCCAGACAAGAATTAATTGTGTAGAATACGTTTATGAACAAGGACCCACAACCAAAATGTGGCTGAGTTCGGAATTGACGAAATTCTGATTAAAAAACACGCATGGAAAATATCGCATCGCAATGTTTCTCAGCAGGCTGACTCAGACTAACTGTAAAGCAGCCGGAGTGAAAGGCACAATGACTGCCCCGTATCTTCCAAATATATTGTACTCCCAAAAGTTTGGAGACCGTAAGTGCCTTACTCTAGATATTTTTGTGCGTGAACTGTCACAAACTGACAACTTCTTTGTAGTTAGCCAAAACAGAGACCAGAAAACACACGTCATTTGGGTATCAGTTTAAATAAATGAACACACCGATTGCTGAATACATTATGGGTGACTTTGTGAACGCATCAGGCTGGGATGTTTTGTTGCTAACCATTTGTCACCAGTCCGGGTGATATCCTCAGTACGTTGCTGTAAAATGGGGTGGAGCTGTGTGTTGGTGGTTCTGCCGCTCTGATTCCCCACGATGCGTTGATGATGTCACCTCGGTGGGTGAGGAGACTTTGGCAACAAAACTGCCAAGCTTAGAGGAAAACTCGACCAGCACTGAAACAATCAGAAACTACTAACATTCCTCTGTGTACCAATGGTCAACAGTTTTGAACCAGATAACTAAAGACGCACAGAGCAGACAAAAAGCAGAGATGTTCTATACCACAAAAAGAACATTATGTGATTCAAAGGGGAAAAGAAAAGTACATCACTGACTGAACAGTATAACAAAGCTACTGTCAGCAATGAACGGTTTGTTAACTTCAGATATCTTCGTTTGAAGAAATCTGGTCGTCGTTTCCATGAGGGGGACTTGCTCAAAGCCTTAGCCAATGCTAAGAATAAATAATGAGGTTAGGAGCACGGTAAATCGTATGTGTGTGTGAAACAACAAGAACTCTTCAGGATACTCCAGACGAATTGTCACTGTGTTATCTACCGGGAGGTAGTAAACCCAAGTTCCGAGCCTTTGAGCAGTAAAAAAATATCGTCGAGTCCTTTATGTACACTGGTTGACCATATTGCTTGAAGTTACAAACAAAAGGACCTTATTGAAGACGTGGGATGCCAATGTAGCCATATATCACTCTAAACCCTTTTTTCAATAGCAAGGATTCTAGGAGACTCTAAGAATCAATGATGTTAAGGAGTCGTGCAAGATTTTCCGAAATAGGACTAATTCTGCCCCGTAGTTTCGCCTTTTGTAACCCGCAACTTGAATAAGTTTATACATCGTGCGTGACCGTAGGATCGTTACAGTGGAACTTGAATGATGGATGATGGAGTTGGAATCACACAAGGTTGAAGGTGAAGGCAAAAAAGCATTTTTATATTTTGCGATGAATTTTGAGTAATAATCAAAAAGGACATTTTCCTTGTGACCAATGATTTTTTTCATTTCGTAGTGGCTCCTACGCACTCCAAACAGAGTTGAGATTAAGGCAACTTTAAGCCTATACTGGCCCAGGAAGGAAACAACGATTAACGCTCAGCTGGAGACGACAACAATCGTTATCAAAGATATCAAGGAAACAGTGGATAAACTCATCCGTCTTGGCAGTTAGTTTTCCAAAATTTATAAACTGACTAATACCTGGAGTATTTTGGTGCCATAGTGCACTGCCTGGTCGTCCTCAAGATGCTGTCCCGAAACGGTAATATGTAAATAAACAACAACTGTTTTCTCATAGCAGAAAACACACCCACACCAAATTGCTGATCTACTTCAGTAAGATACAAGCTCATAAGGTCATCGAAACCAGATATGTTTACGAACTTTTACTGTGCGAACGGCGGTCGTAACTTGATCTAAATGTAACCTGATCGCTAAATTATTGACCATTATGTCTGATCAAGGTAAGAGTTAGTTGGTAATGTAACACTACCACCAACATTTCGATCTGAAGGACGTGCGTTCACGTGCCAAACTGGGGGCACTAACATCAAGAAGTTTTCTCGTGAGAATAAGTCTGCTGTACTGGACACCATACAGTGACTAGGCATGGTCGCCGCTGGCTTTGTCATAAACGTCATTCAACGGCATTTTCTGGCTGCGGTATCAGCAGCATACAAACTTCTACTTTGCCTGCATCCGCTTAGGTACATGGACTGGTTCACTGGAGCGCGGATTTGCCTAGCTAAGGTGCGAATAAATATAATATAACTATAATATACCATAAGGTACGAATGCTAAAATGATCGATATATGGAAAGCACATATTGTGTCAAAATATAACTGTTCTAACTTTTTTGGTCGCGCACTGAATGCGAATAGACAGTTACTTCTGACGGAATCACTCGTTCATATTGGATCAACTCACCTGGATAGTTATCCTGCTCCACGTTGATCGTGGGCAGGGCATAGGAGCTACTTCACGACGATTCGATAACTTGAATATCGGGGTTCGGTCGGAATGAGGCGTGTACCAGCTGACACTAAGGGACAAACTCCAGCACACTAGCAGCTTTGTTGCCAGGAAGGCCGGCAGACAGTTTCATTCTCTGTCTATCCAGTTATCCGAGAGGTTGGAATACGACGTAAGTGATCAGCACTGGCCGTCCAGTAGCATTTTATATGGGCTATAAAGTATAATAATAGCTGCACGTCTGCTTTAGCAGCTTTTGATTAAAGACTTTGGAGTATTTCGGGTAGGGATGAACAAGAGTCACAGGCCGTAATGTAGGATTGCCATTAATTCTAGGGACCTTATGTATTTTCGTTGATGAGTTCATCAGCTTACACCAACTTAAGCTAAAACGGAAGCACCACACTGGCTCATCATGAGGAAACAATAAAGCCTGGATAAATTTGAATCAGTCTGTCCCATTTCGAGCCAGTTCAACCAGGTATCTTATCTCGATCACGTGTCACGCGATTCAGTCACGCGATCGCCTGTCCACACACAGACAAATCTGAGAGGAGTGTATGCTGCACTTTACACACATGCGTGTTTCGGCCAAGGCAAGCGTGTAATATCACAACCGATTGAAATAATCAGGTTCTGTTGCGGCGCAAACGGTGCGGCAGATGGCATGTGCGCACCAACCGGTTTGCGTACACTGGGTTTTTGCTTCCTATCGTATGTTGCAAAGACCGAACTGTTCTGTCCTGCGCCCAAACAGTCGATAGGTGCGTTCCATCGACTCACAGGTGCACTTTCAGCGTGCTTACGATCGTGGGCGGAAGCATACCTTTCAGTCTGTTTACCCAAGGCATCATTTAAAAGGTGATGCAAGTGTGAGCAACTTATTGGGTCAGCGGGGGGTAGACTAAAGTGAATGCAGCGTGAAAGCGAATTCAGCCGGCTGGTGGGCTCGAGTGATTGAGTTCTAAAGCTCACCTATCAAAAGCTGACTGAATATTCAGCTCACCTTGCTAAAACATCGATAGGCAGGTGACCAGGGTGAGTACAGCAACCATCCTAGCCTAGAGGGGAACGCACCAATCGGCAAAAAGTGAGCGTTTTCATCTATCCGGGTGGATCAGGCCCATGACCTGTGGATCAACCCTGGAAACATATTCTACATTAAAGGGAAGAAGTCAGCGAAGAGACTAGAATTAGTGGATAGTGGTTAGCTACACGCCAAGTTCACATGAGTGGTCGCTCTGTTTCCTGTGCAAAGCAGTGGGTGAATGTTAAAAAAGTCTGCAAAATAAACGGTAAGTGCAAGCCATAAAAAGTGATGGTAATACAAATGCTGCCATTCAAAAACCAGCATTTTCAAAATAGGAACTTAAGCTGCCTTACCCTTAGCGCATTATGTCCGTGTTTGACGTATGTAGACGATGGTATCTTACGACAAATGGAGGAAGGTTTAACTTCGAGATTAGTTCGAGATCTTGTTTTATGCCCGAAGAACTTGAGGGCATATCATTACCTAAAACTCCATGGAGTAGGAAGTTACACCATGGCGAAGTGTCTTGACGGCAATTCCGTGAAATGAAGGAATTCATCTGATTTGACTAGAGAGAACAATATTCCTAACTCACAACAACCAATCCGCCTAAATTGACTTTATCTTTAGAGCAATCACATCACTAACTAGGACCCGTCAGAACACGTGGTCAGTTTTCTCTCCCACAGACTACGAGTTTAGACTCTGGGCCCATCACTTTCAAACTTTGTGATCGATGACCATCATTTTAAGGTACTACAACTGCGTTCAAATATTTCCGTTCGTGGCCCGCCTTCGACTGATTTTACCACCATGTTGTATTGGACAAGCTTGCTATTCTGGTCACCTGATGGTAAGTCCCACATTGTGAACATAGTAAGCCTCAACGCCCCAATATACAGTGAAAAAATCATCATTTCCTTAGGGCACAGTGAGCGCCCAGGGCCAAAAGACCAATGGGCCAGGCAGTCCAGTTCTATTCATGACTCGCTTTCTCTTGACAAGAGAATCTATATCGAATAACGTTGTGAATGGTGACCATCATATTAGCAGTTGAAGCCTAGTGACATATGGCTGGAACCTGTACTGGGAATGTGGATCATTAGAGAATGCCAGAGCTAGGTCACGCATTTTAGTAATCGAGAAGACGGAGGTGCAGCCATCATGAACATTTAAGTTCCAAATAGTATTGCGCAGAAACCACGTTTAGCGAGTAGAAATTATTGTATGCGAGTTATGTGAACATAGAATCACACTCTCTGAGAGTCCAATGAAACTCCGAAGTGAACTAAAACTGCGAGGTGAAGTAATGAGTGTACTGTTCACAGTTGCAAAAATTCCGCGGTAAATTCTGAGACAACCAGAGACATCAGACATCCCAGTATATTTATCACTTTTAAAACTACTGAACCAATGGATAGGTGGATATTGCCTAACGCCAAGTAGTTGGAACGCCCATTGGAAGTGTTTACTTACTAGAGATGCATCCGATAACTACCTCAGATTTTCCAAGCACTGCGTGCGCATCCAGATGACACGTTACTAAGACTAATGGACTAAAGTGAGCCTCACATCAGAGTCCACTCAGTGTGTTCAGTCTAGCCATTCTCTTTCACTCTCTGAATGGTTAATATAATGGAATGAGGTCCTAACACACAGGAGTAGAAAACCTACAGGATGCCACACTAACCGACAGTGTTTACATGGCGGACATTCCGTTCTTCAGTTTTTCATCCTCCAGAATGCAAAATACAGTCACTCTATAAAAAGGAGTGGATTTGGCTAGGTGCCATTTGAACCTTCAACATTTTGAGTTTTTCTACTAGACGTGATCAGTAGTACAAACACCTACTCCTAACTATCGACAAACTGTACTACTTGTAAAATGTGTTATTCCGTTCTCATTTTACACAACAAATAGCCTGTGGAACAGACAAGACCACTCCACATTCAAAACTTTCTGGCCTTGCCGGGATATCCACAGTGATGTCGAAATAGCATTGGTTTGTCGGCTGCGGAAAAAACGTCCATAAAACACGAAATCTCTTAGCACATTTGATTCAGCAAAACGTCATTCGGATTATCCAAGGAGTTGGGTGAACAGTGAGTTATTATGTACGTTTGCATCAGGTAGGATGCGCATTCAGTAAGTGGTTTACTGAAAATCACGGTTTTCTCTGAACAAGACAATGGCTACCGCAGTGAGTTCCGATATAACTAGAAACAAAGGAGCAGTCATCAACACAATCGTCGTTAATATAAGAAGTACGCGTGTTGGTATGTACCCCTCATGGAAGGTATCTTATTTGTTGGCCCATAGACCTATTCTACTAAACAGGTCATCATCGGAAGACGAAGTCACTTTCTTCTGTACTCTCAAAGCGGAGACATCACAATGCAGTCACCCACTTCCGAAGAAACCGTTTGAATGAAAGAACCAAACTCTTTTCGTCTTGAAACTGCGTTTCTTTTAGGGGAAATTTTGGAGTTGAGAGAAGCGCCATGGACCAGTCAAAACGGGTGTATTCTAAAAAGTTGTCTCTATAGGAAGAAAGCCAAAGTAGTAGCCTCACTGACTAAAGAACGATTTTGAAACAGCTTTGCCCAGATGCGTATAAGCAAGTATCTACTGGGTGTCGAAACCACTGTACGAAGTTTGTCTGGAGTGGTCCGTTTAAGCAACTGAGGGCTTGGTCACCCAAAAGGCATCAGGTTCACGCCACATTTTACGGACCTGCAGTGAAGTCGTCATAATTTGAGGTAGAGGTCTTTCTTCGCGATAGATTACTGGAACAGACTCGTGAAATAGGCAGCATCCTCGGTCTAGAAGTATTCGTGTAATCAAGACCAGAAAGTGTCATATTTTCCTTAATTCCTCCACATAACATATAGGAAGCCTTAGGGGGAAAAATTCCACACTGCCGAGTAAATATAAGTTCCGAACCTACTCAACTAAAACACTAGTGAATCGGTCCATTTAGCCAATGCCCTCGAGAAATGGTATTCAAAAGTTTATGAGGTTACTGAAGGCGAACACGTAAACAAATGACTAAAATTAGAATGCAGAATTTCCGCGTTTGAAAAAAAAAACAATAACATACGGTCCAATCGAACTGTTTAGGTCCTTTCGCTTTAGTTGGCCTCATTGTTCTTGTCAACACTGTTGTTGTTGTCTGTTGTCATTGTTCGCAAAGCATTTCCATGCTGCTAACTGAAAACTTGTGTGGTAATATCATTGTAGTGGTTTTTTGCTTATGGAGAATGTGGAGATAAATTTCGTGAATGTAGTGCTGTCATCACATGAGGAATGAAATGCGGTGGCATGATTTTCGCCACTCTGTTCACAAGTTGAAACGTATCAAAACCAGCAAAAAATTCCTTGTTAGCCTGCCAGCTCTCTTCATCAGAAGTGGAAGCAGCATCCTTTGTTAGTAGGTTGGATTTGCCGGCAGTTTAAGATAGCTCGCAAGAACTAACTGGGACCCAACCTTTGCATCTCGTCTGCTCCTCTTTGGGCTTGGGCAACCTGCGGAATCTCATCCGTCGTGCCTACTTCGAGTGGCATGGCAGCTAGGCACTGAAAGAGAGTTACAGTTGAAAGATTATTATTTATTTTATTATTAGATTCACCAGTAGACCATCATGCGAAAACAGTTCATGTTGCAACCATGCTATTCCGCTACTCCTACTGGTTACTCTGAATACAGTTTGGCAACACCTTATGGAGAGTTAGATTTATTGTATGACTGAATTAATAGCTGTAGCATGGAAATTGAAAACCAGGGTATGAAAACTCGGTGTTCAACAGGGTTACTCAGTAAGTAACCTTCCAGCGGGCACTATCTCCAAGAAGAACTACCTTCTGCGCTTCGGAAACCTCACACGATGAGGATCCTCTCGAAGCGAATAGATAAACCCCAGATGTATCTCCTAACAGAAAAATCACCCGTCACGAGTGATGAATACCTGTTGGCTCAATTTTCTTTGTTCGTCGGCGCGTAAATGTGCCTCTGTGTTTTTGTTGCCGTTCTATATCACGAAGTCTTTGTCCGAAATTTGGTTAGCTGTTACGAACAAGGAAAATATATTGCCTTCGGTTGCCTTGCATTGTTCTTGTTCCGCGAAACAGGGTGAAGTGGCCGATAGCAACCTAACATGTAACAACCTTGGATTTCTTGTCAGTTTTGGTCCACTGGACGCTAAAGAATGATTTCGCCCTGTAAGTGAAGCCAATCTATGCTGATAAGCCGAGAAGCACTGTGCTTCATTTCAGGACTTGGAATGTGGTCAATCATGGTTGACTTCACCCATGTCGAAATACGTGGTTTATGAACTGCGGTCAATCTTACAAGATCTTACAAGTCCTCCTTCATTTTCTGCGGTGTAAATGGTTATCTTCCAAAGACGATCATCCAAATATGAAAAGTGCCATTAATTTAGACTTTGTGATCGTTTTTGCGTTAAAGGACCATTAGTCATACAAAAGAATGAAAATCCACTTTGTTCCGAAACCAAGATAACTCATGATTTACCCACGAAGCGAACCAAAATACAGTGATGAAAAGATACTTCTTTCGGTCTAGCTCACAAATATGCTTCTTTCTAAGCTGTAAGCCACAAAAACACCAAAACATTCTTCCGTCAAATGCTATTCCGGAAATCCCTGGTTCGACACTAACCCTCCTCAACAAGGGATGTTCTTAACTTAGGAGCAGTGCTGATGATCCGGTGGAGGCAGTTCTTCTGAAAGAGCACGACTAGATTTGAATTCATATCTTCATTCAACTATTTTGTGGTGTTGTTCATCTTTCACTATGGCCAAGAATTGTTAGGAGTTTTGTTTTAAACGACTGCTTTGTGGGATTAACAGATAGATTTGCGTGTCCACAGGATTACAGAACGTCCGGAAAACTGAGTTCACTTTAAATGGAAAATTTAATCACACTGTGAAGGATCTATTAGACAAGTGAAAGCTCGTTAAAGCAATACTGAAGATCCATGGGATGGTCTATGGCATTATCTGAGTGTGACCAAGTTCTTGGATCATCAGAATTGCTTGACTGGCAACAGAGGATTTGATATTCACATGCTTCAATCACGGAACTCCAGTACAATTTCACCCATGAATAATCTTTCAGCGTTCTTTTGAACCCACAGAAGTCGGCTAATAATTTTCGTTTTCAAGGGGGAGCAGTGAGAAATAATCCGGCGATAAAATTCGCATCTTGCCGGAAAAAACACGGGCTATAAGCAAGCTTTAGAGCCTGATGGTTATATCCGGTAGCTCAGCATATGCACCCTTAGCGAGTCGCTTGTACTTTCGTATCTTCCCACACCTGGGTTTTACTGACGAGACCTACTAGCAAACCGGATGAAGAATGTAACTGTATTCATGCATTACAGTAAGGTCAATTTAAACAGCGTTGTGCTGAGCTTAATAGTCCTGAAGAGCCTGTACCAAGAAAGCAGACTAGAAATTGTACGAAATGCTTTTTCAACCCATAATATATTTTTAAAGACATAGCGAGTTCGAAACCCCTCTCATGGGGTTCCATCAGATGTGCGCTACTTGTGGTTCTTAATAAGCACGAAACAGCTTTACAGTCATTTTTGGCATTTCGGCATAGATCGACTTCCTTTATAGGATGGAATCTCCATTAAAATTTCCAAGTCTCCTCACACTACTAAACTTGTTTATATCGGAAACAGTAAGATATAACCGACTTCATTTTCCGCGTACATCTGTTCCCTACAGTGTAATGCTACGCACAGCGTTTGACCTATGTTTGTCTCCCATTCAGCAATCCCACCTTCCGAAAAGGAACACAATCCATCTCTTAATCCAACCCAACAGACTGGCCTCTATATTTGTTGTGAAAGTCCGGTTGAACCTTTTTTCTACATTCGAATATCTCAGCTTGGTGTGCTCCCAGAAGCACATTTTCTTCAATAAAAGTGTTCTGGTGGCTAACCCCCAACCAATAACTCCGAGAAACTTCTGGCAGAGACATCCTCAGAGAGGATAATCTCTAATTTGGCAGGAATGAAATACCAGCCCAATAATAAGAAGACTCACTGTTGAATTTTCTGTTATTTAGAACAGCAGATGCAAGACGAAAATATAATCGAATTATTTAGCTTTGTGATAGTGTCACTTATCACCTGACATTTTATTCGTGTCGGAGATGCGTCTCTCAGCAAAAAAGGGAGCATAGTTGCATTTGTTGTAATTTTTGAGTGCACTAATGCATTCCTGATATGAATGCTAACCATTCAGCCCAGCTAATCCACCACTTTACTGCCACGGAAGAGCGGCAGTCACTCCGAAAGCTTTTCCAGTTGACCGAAAATGTCAGGCTGTTGGCGCAACACTGTTTTAGCTCCGTATTATTCTGATGTATTTCCACCCCCTCTAAACTCAGGGCCCTCATATTTGAGTTGAGTCCTCCGAAGCCTGGGCAATTACGCTCAAATGCACCAACCCGGTCAAATAGCACTTGGCAGTTTTTGAGTGCGCAAGCAGCTAATAGAGCCAGTATAAGTTACGGAGATATTTTGAACGCAGGTCGTCCATTGAGTGGTGCGCAAAGAAGCAGCGAATTCAGGAAATGCCTTTGAAACATTAGGGCCATTCTTGCTCCGTTGTCTACTGTGAATGCTTTTCACTAAGAGCAATATGCTCTCAAGGTGAGCTGATGGACAACTTATCTGAATGAATCAAAGGCACGCACCTAGTTAAAAGTAGTTAAACGCCTTCAAAGACTGCACAGGGCAAGGTATTAGTGCAGAAACCAGTAACAGACAGGTCCTAATCAAAGCAAACATTCCAGAGTTGAAGGTTTATAGACTTATGAATCCGACGAGGTGCAAGTTAAATGGACCAACTGGAATCCGCAGATATATGCCTTGGTAATATAACGTTACTAATCCTACGGAAAGCCTCTAATCAGATCACCAGCACATCAATGAAGGGAATGCCACAAATAAAAAGCTAAGCACTCGGCAAGCTAAATGGCTACATCAACCTGCTCATCATCTGGACTACAGATGGCTGCATAAAGTGTTTAATTCATCCTCAGTAATGACTGAAATGAGCAAAGAATCAGATTGCAAATGTGAAATGCGGCATCCAGCTATCCGGGAAGTGTCGTACTAGCGTAACATCCGAAAACAGGAAATAGGTTCCTGCGGTCTAAGTCGATATTGTGGTTCTGTGGTAAATCAAGGACCTATACTTAAGAAACCAACCATGTTTCTTTAATCTTCTGAGTTGAATGACAGTGGTGCAAGAATGCAGTGAGATCCAAAAACTCAGCGAGAATGGCAACTAATGTCAGTTGACAATGGCGAAAGCCTTATTTCACTTGGACGTATGCTCCTAAGTCGAAAGGGTTCTTGTTCAACATTTTAAATTCGCTTGCTTATGCAAGCCTGCACTGTGAACACTAACTAAATGGAGACACATTGTGCCTCACTAGATGATCGCTACAAAAATATACGCATTTGGAAGTTCTATACTTTACGTAAAACGAATGTATCCCAGCTGAAACCTTCATGTGTGAATATCACAAACGGGCGATTCTGCTTCATTCAGTTGGGCCCACCTTTAAAACCCCTTGGTGCGCGAGTGCCCTTTGTGAACTTCGTACAATTTTGGTTCACGGTGAACATGAGGTTCACGGAAACTCGGGGTCTACGCCCAAATTAAGAGCCCCAAAGAAGGGTGAGACCTGTAGCTTGCTGTCAAGTAGCTTTCAGCAAGCTCAAAATTGGACGGTTACGTCAAAATCGTAGCCAGGCCATTCCTTGGGGCAAGCCAAACATTACTGAATCTTTGTGGCAAACTTTGGCGACTAAAATACCTGTATTTTGTATAAGATCAATCTTCTTCAAGGTTATAACAAAGGTAGAAATGGTCAGAGTATAACTGGCCGTAATAGAGTGCCCTCAAAATTATCCACCATGCCAGCCTATTGCGCATCTCTGCCATTAATTTGCCGCAGAAAATTCAATTGGGAAACTCTGTGACACCGTGTTTTCCATCTCCAAAGAAGGGTAAGCTGATGTACGAAAAACGACTGCTACAAAGTCCAAATTTATCGTTTGATTCGGTATGGTGCAAAACCTTATGTTTCGGTGCATTCGACGGATCGCACGCACTCCCTGAAGGACAATCCATGGACCTACCGGTAAAATCTCATATGATTACGTTACTCTCTATTTTACTTAGAGCACAGCCAGCGCACATCTCTTAATAAACCATGGAAAGTTGTGAGCCATCTTTAAGGTTTTTGAAAGGGAGTGCGTGAGGAATGTAATGAACGCAGAGTGAAAACGGAAAACCATATTTATATCGTAGACTGTTATCAAGTCACACTTCCCATGGCTGTGCTCGTCCACCAAAACTGACCATTCGTCTGAGGTGAAACGGTTGACGTATTCTGACCTTCGAATTTACAACCTAAGTACTTTTCCCCAGCAGTAGATGGAGTTCGATCCCATTCTGGAAAACCCGTATACAGTGTTTTTTGAGAAAAGGTCCTGTTTGTGGGGAAAGTGAGGAGAGTATTGCCTGGAAACAAAAAGTATAATCAACTCAGCATGATCAAGCGTCTCTAAATCCTTCGAAGTCTTCTACAATAGCTTTGATCGGAATACATACTGTGCCGCTTAATTCATCACACTGAACTTGTCACCATTGTTCGTATTTTATTCTTCTAACGATGTGACAGTTCTGACGCTACTCAGTCCCACAAATGCATCTGAAAGTTCCAGCCGGCCTCAAAGACTCTGACGACTGAGTCTGAAATGCTAATACATATGACGGAACCCTGTGGGGAAGGAGTCACTTTCGTTCGAACAGTATGCGCCTACAAGGTACAGAGGGTAAATTTCGCAACTCATATAATGCAGTGTTCGCACATCTGATTACTCAATTTGTATGTAGTAAATGAAGGCGATGATGAATAAACTTGACGAGACAAATCTCGTCAAATACAAAACCACCTTGTGTGATGAAATCTGCATCGAGGTACAGTTGCGAATTTAACCCGCACATTCCTATTCGTCAAATTCTGCTTTGCTGAAAGAGGATATCGCTAAGGTTTTCCAGCTAATTTTATGACTCACCAACTAAACAAACTACCCCAGTACTCATACTTCCCACAGGAATTTTGAGTCTTTGGTCCTCCTTAACATTGGCAGCGTGGTCACCTAATATTGAGATCAACAAATCAATAAATTCCCTAACTAACCTATTCATATTCTTCTATTACAGTCCGATATTCCCATGAGTTTTCAATGAACTCAACCTAAACGTGTCATTTGAAAGGCTCAGGTCGTCAAGTACCACCAGTGTAGCACGATTTGATGTGTCTACAACTCTTATCTTTTAGCTTTGAGAAGCAAGATGAGCCAGGCGCAGATGTAAGCCAGGTGTGCTATTGCGCACGTGATTGGTAGCACAATAGTCGCTCCGCTGTGGTCTTGAACAAGAGGTGATCAGCCAGTAACCTTCCTGACTCCCGACGTATTGCTTTGCAGTGCGCTCTGGCATGAGCGCTGCTATTTTTTATGTACAAGCAATTATCGTTTCCGGGTAAAATTATTGTACTGTTTTTTGCAGTAAATTGGGCAAATGCAGAAATACAGGAGAAAGGTACACAATAATGTCAGGTATTTTGGATCTAAGACCATAGTTAGGGCGTGCCTGTCTCAACTTTTTGTAAGACTATACTGACTGTGGAAAGTGAGGCCGATTTGCCTTCCTAAAGCACATTAACTGAATACAGTACTCGGTGAATGCTGTAAGCGGCATCCCAAATTCCGTGGACAATGTTTGCGTGTATGGGTCCCCACAAATCGGTAGATTCTAACATACTCATACAACAGCTTTCAGTGTTTATATCACTATCAAAAAACACTGAATTCTTCATCCTTACCATGTTTTCTGTTGTGCCGTTGGGTATTTTTCACAGAATTACGTGGTAATGCTGTTGCCCCTCGATCCTGATTATCCACGGCCTGCAGGACCTGTGATTCACAAATCAATTTGAATAAAGTAATTCGGAAATATTCTACCAGCCATTCCTTTTCCTAAAAATGAAAAAAAATCTTCCACTGTACGTCTAAAAATGCCGTTTAAAACATGAACACAAATGAACTTGCATTAATTCAATGTAAAAAGCGTGGGGTAGCTCTTATCAGTCACTATTCCTGCGTTGTTGGTACCCTTCGGTATCTCTAGAAAGTTTTTCGCCGGGGGAAAAACAAGGTATATGTATGCATCCAACACGCATACTTCACTAATCAGAATGCCACGCAGAATATTTGTCTGTCTAAATTAACGCTGTTGGATCAGAGTGGGTTTTTACAGAACAGCACTTTGCGTCAATTTTCTAACAGTATAACGATATGAAGTCGTGTTAAAATCTTTAACTAACACCGGTGGAAGCAAGGATGCCGTTAGACTGAGTTATTAGTTTATCAAATTTTTAATTTCAAAAATTTGGTAAATGATTGGTTTTTAATTGCTTTAGTTCTCCGGGGTATGTTGGAAGCACACTTGCATTATGTCAACGATGTAGTCAAAAACGCATTTTTAAATTGTCAGCGAATATTCCACCACTCTGTAGAAGCTCCGAAGAGCACCACAAATGCTGGTGCTCGTTAGCTTTGTGAAAAACGCTCAATCAAAACAGCTGTTTTTCTAGCGGTTGGAAGATCATTACCCCATCGCCTTTTGCATTCCGAGAAGAAAGTGGGAGATTTGAACGGTTGTTTAGTTTTCCCGTACCCCATTGATTCGTTCAGTGTATAGTTCTTTTCGTCATACGTTAGTCATCCAGTCCAGTGTAGAATGGGTGCCATTAATCAGGTTCCCTTGTTGGTAGTGGCGCTGCTTTGGCTTTGACCACACACAAATGTTAACGTCTTCACAAAGAGGTCGCCATTTGTGCTTCCATACACCCCACGCCATTTGTGTTCTGGAACAGGACAAGGTAAACGGAGATTAGAAGTTTTCAGGAAAGTGTGAATTGACTTAAAAACCTGCAATGCGACCTGCCTATCGGTGATCCTTTAACCAAGGACAAATCACCGGGGATCAGGAAACGTGTGTCAGTTAGGTTAAGCTTAGGTGCAGCGGGCCTGGAAGTTCAAAAGCTAGTTTGGGTTCTGCTACTTAATTTCGTTGTACACACAAGGGTCTGCTTGGTGGTTCTGGAAATCTAAATTTCCGCAAAATGGATACTTCTTTGACGTGTTCGCGATACTACAAATTATGAGATTTAGCGTAAAGTGAGGCAATGACGGTAGTTGATCCAGATTTTCTCATCAAGGCTGAAAACGCAAACGCATTGTGAACTCAATCGGCAAAAGCCCAGTCGCCTGGCTAATGGCCCAGGTCTTTGGATGACTGCGTCATGAGAAGTAATATATTCTCGGCTGTCGACGGTGCAGTGAAAATGGTCTACTTTACAATGCATTGTTGAACTTATCCGAAGCAACCAGCGTTTGCCAGTGTGCAAGGTACGCTATAGCCTAAAATCAATGAAACCACCGAACTTTCCACTTGCCGTTACCTGAGGACGCTCAAACGCATCATGTGTATCTAGATTTGAGCACCTTTTAATTGCGCTGGAAAATCTAGATTGAATCACTTCATCTCCACATGTCACGCAAGCTCAATTGTTATGTAAAACTTTTCCAGGCCAAACCTGCCCAATCATACTCTTTCACGAAATAACTGCTCCGTTTTAAGGCCGACTACCACATGGGCCCTTGAAGATCCATTGTTCTGGTGATGCAAAAGTGGAAGGACATCGTGGTGTGGACAGTAAGTTTTTCATCACCAGCCAGACCCATCTACTACATGTACATGGATAATCTAAGACAATGGATTGCTGTCAGACTTTGAATAGGGGAAATGCCTGTCCGTGTGAATAAACGGAGCTGATAGAGCACAGTCTTGATTGTGCATCTTTAAGAATGACTCGACTGGTACAGCTGGTAATTGGTGAAGAAGGAGCTGCTTCTAGAAAGTAGTAGGATGACACAAGCAGTCTTTTCAGGGCAGTCCGTGCATGAGATGTAAAATCGTGAAATCAGATTTTCACTTACAATTAATTTTATGCAATAAACATGCCTCAAAAACACTTAAAACCCTATCGTTCCTAAGTAGACGGTCCAAAATTACATACAATTTCGATAAAGTCCACTGGACACACATATGGTATTCTTTTAGTGAATAAACCTGCTTAAAATATCAAGCTTCGCGTCATCTTGATTTGGCCAGTATGTGGTCCGGACCTTTGAAGTACAACGGTTAGGTGGTCATATAAGACTGACTCTGGTCGCTGTCCTAGAGAGCGCGTTAAAAGAAGACGTTTCTGTAGATCCGTCAGGAGCCGCTTGCATAAATGTGACATGATAAGTCTGACAGGTATAGCAGAATATTTCTTCATGAACAAATTTTTCCCAGAATACCTTATTCCTTCTACTCTTTCAGTAGAGTACTAATGTGTGACCAGACCACTCGCTCCTCAGAGAGAACTGAAGCGAAACTAAGCTGAAAATCGGCTGTTCAAAGTTTTTGTGGGGAAAGGCTTGGAATGTTTTTCACGACGCAGTGATTGCATCCAGTGTTTGAAACAGTGAAAACAAGATAAGAAGTTAAAGCTTTCAAACGACTCACTAGTTCATCAAACTCTTAGGGCTTGTTGACTAGGTCTGATGTTTGTTTAGAGAGCTGCATTACGTTATTCGCTCTTTTCTAAAAGTGGCTCAACCAAAACCAAACAAATAAACTACCGAAATGGGTTAAACAGGCGTTTTGTTGACCGGTAAATAGAAGGATATGCCTTTATACTGATCAAAGAAGTTTGTTCTGGACGCTTCGGAAGACTCCGAAATTCTTGTAAAGCTAAACTGTAGAAGGCTTCTTTTGCTTCATTGAACAATTTGAAATGGAATGCGGGAGCCAGTGCGACTTAAGCAGCAGCCTTCCTCTGACAGACACAGCCCAAAACCCATTTGGATTCGACTGCATACACGTACTCTGCTCATAAGAAAATATAGCTAGAGCATTCCTTGAAAACGTTTGACCTTTTGCGGCTCAAAACCGGCATGGATTTTTAGAAATCTGTAAAATCCAGGCACGTTTTTTGCTATACTGGAAGACTAAAAAATTACTGAGCTTTATGACTGTTTTATCGCCCCGAAAAAATTAGAGGGTTGGACTTCGGTAGAACAATGGCTATAGAGATTTCACATACGATATCAAGGATGGAATTCATAGTACTGTTTGCACAAGTATGTTAGTAGTTGAGCTTATTCACCTGGTGTTCAACAAATTTTTGCTGATGTTCATTAATCCAGTGAGCTACAACCGAATAAGCCACGTAATAGTTCAAATCGCAGGCCTTTAGTATAATAAGTGTATACACAATGAGCTGTATGAACTGAAACTCATGTGCGCCGTGAATCATGCGGACCTGGAACAACGCAGTTTAACTCACTCACTCAGATAGCCCAATTTTAGGTGGTAACAGGCAGACAGCGAATCAGATACAGTCTCTATCTTCTAGAGAGGACTCAGGTAGTGGGATATCCACGTAAGCGAGAACGATTACCTTCGGTTCCAATAATTTGACTTCTGGATCTCCCTAAGAGAAAATAACCCCCGTGAGAGAACGCTGGTGCAAAATCTGTGCGAAGTGCTCAGCGTGAATTACTCGGTCACCTGGATTGTCTTCACATGACCAGTGTATGTTGGCTAAGCCATAACTACCCAAAAATTTAACCGGCCCAAGAGACACGACAACAACTCCATAGCAAGCTTTAGTTTTCAAACAGGAACCAATGCCAGCTGAAGAGGAAGTCATACTGCACTGTTTTGACTAGGTTGCACACCTTCACCAGTAAGTGGGCAGCTGTACTGGTTAAACCTCATGTTCTTGAGAATATCGATGAATCCGCACCAGAATTCTGTGATACACCATACAGCTACCAGTATTGATTGACTAACTGCAGCTTCACATTTGTTCCATTATGAACGGCACTATTGACCCATCTAAACTGTACGAAAGGAGATGTTTTTGTAGAGGGGCTGTTTTTCCTCCGGAGTGTCGTCGGGTGTAAGCCATATTGTATGCATCAGGCGTATTATCACTTAAAGTATTAATCAGAATTCCACTGAAAAAAATGCTGTGAATTTCTTCTGCGTCAAGTGACGCATCCAATTCTTCTTGCTATATTTGGTGTCTTGCCCACTCATGGACAATAAGGTCAGACATCCTTAAGCTAAAAAGCCCTGCAAAAGAGTATGTTTTGTTCGGTCTTGCAATGTTTGCGTAGGGAAGAATCCATGTACATTATTCTAATAAGTAAACTTAACCTCACACGACCTCGGCATTCTTGACGTAACACACTACTCATAAGGTTGCTGAAAAATCTTCAACAACACACGACCGATTTCACCTGGAGCTCATCAGGTAGGCGCAGTCCACGGGTTTCCGTCAACCTTACGTCCCACATTAACCCATCACAAAAGCGAGAGGTCAAGATGGATTCAGTTGAGTCTGTTCTCAAAACCAAATTCGTATCGATAGCAAAGCATTCGCTTTTCAATTGAGAATTTGTTACTGCGATCACTGCATAAAGAAAAGTAATTTCGTTGGATCTCATAAAATCAAGGATGTGAGGGAAGTTTCGCCGACTGTGTGGATATATCTACACCCTTTGCTGGAAGAGAAAAAATGATCGGTGCACCATGCTTTAAACCCAGTGGTTAACTCTAGCTCGTCATTACAAATGTGACGTAGGTCCAACCTGCATACAGAACCAGGACAGATTGATACGGACTCGCTATTCTTTTTGTTGCTTCCTAATAGAGAATGACGTACCCAAGGTCAAGGTGTTGCTTCCCAAACAAGACAATTCGCTGCATTTTAACGGCGAATCAAGCGCGAACGGTACACCAACCTAAATGTCCACTTGGATTTTGGTCTGCTTTTTATACGCGACAAATTCGCATAGATAGGGGGCATTTTCGTGCCAGAAAGTCATACAAATTGGATACGAGGAACGTCAGTTGTACAACAACATACCATTAAAGAACAGCACTACCTGTTCACAGCCAACCTCTAAGAAATAAATGTTCTAAAGGAACAACAGAAATGGTCTATTCTGAACTTTCTTGATTGCGGAATGCGGGAATCCTCACAGGGCGATAATCTGCTTTTTACAAGTGTGATGGTAACGCTCTTTGAGAGTTAACTATTTGGCTAAAGAAAGCCTCATAAGCAGTTTTTAAAAACCAAAGAATATGTTAATTAGGCTTATAAGCACCACTAAAGTGATATTGAACATACGACTTCATAGCAGCATATGGGAAGACCTGTGGAGCATAAATAACCAATCAGCAGTGGCAGGGTTCTTCAAGGTTGTGGGTCATTCTCGTTCCACTTTCATACACAGTGGGTAGGGGAGATACCAGCAACTCTTCAATGTCATCGGTTAGTTTGCCCACAGGTTTTCAGGCCCCGATCAGCCATATATTATTGGCTAGTTGTGATGTTGGTGAACGATGACGACTAAGAACAGGACAAATAATCTTACAGCCGCAAAACTCAGTTGATTGTTAAACTTAACATCCTGTTGTATTTCGTACCATTAGAAAGAAATAAAGTGAATAAAAGATCGATTTTCAACCAAGTCGCCGAGAAACTGTGCCTATTGGTTAGCCCGGTGGCTCTCCAGCAGCCGGACGCACAGCAGCAGGAAAACACACCAGATAGCTCAATCGGTGGGGGTTAATTTCAATCTGTGCTGGTGTGGAAAGCTAAAGTCATAGTCAAACGGGAAGAACATAATTATAGTGTATCAACCTAAAAACAGAATACGTTTGCCGACAGTTTTCTGCCGGCCCACAGCATATAATTTTGATATAACATTTGTCGAATTTTATTGTTCTATTTTGCTGCCATGGTTTAGTCGGCACAAGTGCATTGGTGATGGATTTTCCAGCGGAAGCGAACTACTGACGGGGTTCTTCGACCAGTGAGCCAGGAAACTATTTCAGCTTAGTTTAAACTAGTCGCGTTCCAACCTACTCATACGCTTGGTGCAATTGTGTAAAGTCATCTTTTCTAATAAACATCAGTTATTTGTGTACGTACGGTAGTACATTTGTGACATAATGACAACCATTTACAACATACTCAGTTCAACTTCAAACAAAATTTTGCATCAGTTGTCACTAAAGAGAAGATGGAGTCAAATCCATTGTGTTTATAAAATCAATAAGAATGCGGCATCTACCACCTCGGTTTCGTATATCACTGGCAAGTTTGGATTCGCAGAATTTCCACTAGTAAATCTATTCTGCTTGAATAGATTTTATCATCTCGAATAATGTTTTGTTTATTTGATGAGCTGTGACCTTGAATGATTAGAAGTGGATTCCAGATTATCCCAAATGTTTTCGACATCTGATTCTGATTTAGACTGCAAATAGTGAGACACGCTTGGGCGTTTGACAAGCACGTTCGCTGCAGATAGCTCGTACATGCGCAAGTATGACCCTATAATCGAAGTATAGTATATTTAAGTAAACATCTTGTTTCGGGCCACTTCGCTCTCACCGGTCTTGCACATCACTCAAAGTGAATTCCTTGAAAACATAACTACTCGATACACTGTTTCATATTACCTGAGCAATACAACTTCCAGCACAGTATTCGGTGTCAATTTACGGAATGAAAGCTCAACTCCCGGTAGATATCCCTTTGAGTTGACAACTCGCATACTCATTAGCAGGATGTGATTTTTGTTCTAAAACTGCTCCGTCTGTCGTAGAACGGTGATTGCAACTAGTATGTCTAATCTGTGAGCCCTTTCCAAACACATCTCGGAAAGTGCAACATTCAGCGCGCATGGACGCTTTGTTTGAGACGGAAATGAAAGGCGAATTTACCTTGGAGTCAATAACTATCAGTAAAGGTATGCTGAATTCGGTTCCTTTGAATTTTTTCTATCATAACACCACTGTAATGAAGTAGTACACACCGTGAAGCCTAATTTGAACAAGGATAAAACTCAAGAGCTTTTGTTGTTTGACATTATTAGGTATTATCACTTAACAAATAGATAAATCAAAACCGCAGATTTTGTCTCCAATGACTAACCAGATCGAATGAAATTTTTGGACGGTCGTTGTTGTTAACATGGTAATCACTCGTTCTTCTTAGGATAACTTTTTTCATAAAACGTTGGATATGTAGCACCTTGAACAGTATTCATGGTCCACTTTATCAACTAAAAATGCTCTAAAAAGTTTTTAGCAGTTTGTCATGTTTCACGGATCAGGTGACCAAGTGATTTCCATTCTAATCCAAGCATCCTGATCAGCTCTTAAACCAACCGTTCGGTGTCTATGCAATCAGATGCAGCTGGTAAACAATCGAGTCCTGCGCACAACATAGCCAACCCGTGTTCCTACACGTTCATCTACACATTCTATATTTCATCAAAAATAAGACCTGTGATTGAAGTACTTGGGCCCTTTCACCACCCTGAAAATTGGCTTATTACCTACTCCTCTAGTAGCGCTACGTTGATATTGTGGACCGATTTTTCTCGGAAGCCTCAGATTCTGCACTGAAATCCGATACCAAACTGAACGTCGTGTGACCAATGCATTAAACTGATCCAAATCGTGGTTTCCTCGTTCACCTCGACATTCCGATGGAGGGCAGAGTCGAAGTATAGTTCCAAGTGGCCTGTCCTGATTTCCAACTCAATGTTCATTCTCCATGATGACCTGGAACAAACCAAGTACATTGGAGAGGTGGTCATGCTATGAAAAGATAGCCTAAAATTAGAGTGTGCCGTGCACAGATGGGGACGCTAGATACGTGGAAGACTGCACAAGGATTGGCTCTTACTCGCGACCTGTGAAGTTTCATGAAACCCACTCACTTAAACTCATACACGGCCGCACATAAAAGTTACAATGAAACATACTCCTTCGATTTTCCCAGAATCTGACCCACTCAGTGGATTCTTCGATCAACTGGACATAGTGGTATTCAAAATTAAGAAAGTGTACTAAAGTGAATTGCGTTAAAGTCTGGCCAGGACATTGGAATTAAAGGGAGGATCACTTCATCTCTGTGTACATCATCGTATGGTATTCGAAACAGCCTCTAACAGGCGGGACTGTTGGTAGCGCAAGCAACTTGTCTACTCACACAACGACTCTTACGAAGGTATGAGGTTACATAGTCACACAAACGAAGTGAAAGAACCCCTCCTCTCTCTCACACAAACTGTCTCAGACAAATATTACCCACAAGCGGTCGGGGAATTGGATGACCGACAAATCTGACCGATAAATCAAACCGTAAAACCTGGTGTGACTAGTTAATTTCCTCGTGTTCCAAATGAAATCCGTATTGATTGTAGAAATCCTTGAAAATAGTTAGCCATAGCAACCGAAACAGCAGACTATAACACCTTATTCTACTATGCTGTCTTTTGATTTTAGAATTTTCCATGAAATCTACACTGTTTTCCAGCATTTTAAAATTTTGGATCTCTAGGATGTTGTTTTCATAATGAAAATTGTCAAATTCATTCACCTGCAACTTTACAAATCACATTCATGCTGGAACAAGAAGTGAGCATGAGCTGGGCTGCTCCGTTTTGCCTAGTCGTTTTACTACCATTTAAACTTGCCAACAAACACTAATTGTGCGAGATGAACGGATAAGCATCCGCTAACTGGTCCGATATCCGAGATATCAGAGGATGTGAGTAGTATGTTCCGTCTCGAATATCTCGCACCAACTAAAACAACAGGTGGCCTTTGTTCAGCACATTCAGTTGGAGAATATTCCAAACGATAGATTCATTCGCGAGTCATTCGAGTTTCCCTTTAACACTAAATTTATTTTCAAATGAGTACATTTTTATAACAGCCGCCGTCTGTTCACTCGTGACCTTTCACTCAATTTTGTGTTGTTGCTTGATTTATAGTGCGTTTGTAATTGTAAACACGTGACTGCTTGTGTCTATGTTCACCGTTTGTCTGCAATTCCGCCTAATGACGTCACAGTTTCGGTTTGCGCCAGTCTCAACAAACACTGCATGTCTCGGCCCCATTAGACAACCACCCTCGTATCATTTTGGGGTGTGGCTTTCGGGTGCCTCTGTCCCGGTAGGACGCGTATCAGCTGTTCCTTTTCCGGCCAGCAGTTGAAGGATTTTCCAATGAGTGATTCAGCTGAGTCTCACATTAACACTAATATAACCTAAAACTGAGAGTATTTTGCCATTTGCAAACGATTAATTGTTCAGGTGGAAGAAAGTTGACAGAGACTCAATGACTGTGCCTACGTAATGAGCACCAAAAGAGCGGTACCGTGAGTTGGCTATCAAAGAGTTTTCACCAACATTATGCGTAGTGTTTCTTCAAGAAAATATACTGCGATTTCTCGAATATCGTACCAAGTGAAGCATCAGGCGGTCTTTGCACAGCGCATTCAGTTGAATAACATCACATACGAGAGATTCAGCCGTAATTTGGTTGGATCCTCGTTGACACCAACGTAGCCTGTAAACGATTGCATTTCTTCCCTTGCCTAGGATTTGGAGTTTGTTCGAAACCCACCTGCTGAGCCCCAAGAAGAGCGAAACCAATAGCAGCAGCCTTATGAGCAGTGTGCCCCGTCCAGGAAATCTTCCAGCCCTGTTATTATGTGTACAGTTTTTTATGTCCTCAGTAGGCCTGCTAGTGTAATGTCCCGAAATCTGTTCAGCAGAGTATTCCTGGTGTTTTAGTGCATCGAGGCCATTAGGAATGTCCTTCAGTTTCAAATTCCGGATAAGTGATGTTCCAGTAGTGTTCCATTTCAATTAGAGGTTCATTGTTCGTTTTACTAATGACAACTGTTTTGCAGAATACATTAAACACGGATGTGGTTGCCTTATTAATCGTATTCAGAGGAGTAGTGCCTCAACCATTGGTGCCGGATTTCCTGTTAAACTTGAACCAGAAATGTCGACAACCAGATAAATTTTAGCGCATCCGTTTTCTAGGTAGATATACCGTCATAAAGTGTTTGCTGACAGTCTCATGACGACCTTCTCTGAGCTTCTCCTTCCACCAGCCACTTTTCAGTGTATTGTACGCTAACATGCCGTAATTGAGGTTCCATTATCATCTTTTCAAGCTGACGGATGTCAGTATTGACTCACAAATTTATCCTGAGTCTACCGAGGTCACCTTATTTTCAAAACACAAAAGACAACAAGCTATGAAATATTACTAAATCTGATGGTCAAGTGCCTCAGTAGTAGTAAACATCCTACGCCGGATGCCTTTGTCATTTTAAATGGCAAACATTTCGTTTTGGTTTGATTCTTGTAGCATCCGGGGCAAACTGGTAGACAGGTACGTGGTCTGCAATTGCAACAACCTGGACTCGTGGGCGAAACCCTTGATCTCATCTGATGGATCCCAGTATGAGGTAATCGCCTCATGTATCTAAGTCTCTCAGGATCTGATTATAACCTTATCACGATCAGACAGACTTGAAAGCTGTCTGCAATTGATCAGACCAGATCAGATCAGATCGGGCTAAGCTTTGGGTCGGCTGTGTCAAAGTGACCGTAAAAGATACTGTCAAACATGCTTTTAAACGTTACAACACTTTTTGCCCTATGAATAGTTAGAAACTTGTTTGCAAATTAAGAGGACGTGAACAGAGAACTTGGAATAATTCCAAATGACTCCTTTGTTTATGAGATTCTCCAACTGAACCTGCTACATTACTAACGACCCAGGCTTCGGCTAGGCCAATATTCAAGATAATTGGGAAATTTTCCTTGATACGGCAATATTTATGAGGTTTGTGATGGCCCCTTGAAAGTCTATGACCTGCTCCGCCCTTCCGAAGCTACCTAGCTTTTAAAACCGACACTAAGTAAATAGTTGCTCAAGGATTGCATCATTTTTTTCTACGGCATCCTTTTCTATCACATCTTCTGTGTAGTGGGAGTCTTCTGTTGCTGGTTCGTCTTTCACAAAATCACTCTGGCGAGGCTTAGGAGCGCTGGTGTCTGTATTCTTTGTGTGCTGGCTGTAATAGTCCTCTTTAGAAAGTGGGGTGCACGGAAACTGGTGCTCTGTCTGCGACATTAAAAAGTCTCACAACTCAGGGAGTAGTCAGGTAAAAACGGTGCTGAAATGGAAAGGAATGAAACAGTGGGCAGGTTTGTTCTGGTCGATTCCTCAAAATCGGCCTACCGTATCGGTGGTTTACCGATTCAAATCGGGTGCTGTTAGTTGTCTTCTAGGTTCGAGAAGGTATAATTAATCTGTGTTGCAACAGACAATGCAGTCACGGGACGACCTAGTAAGTTCGCATGACCAGACTAGAGAAAATATTTCCCGAACGCCTCACAGAGTTATCGTGAGCAATCGAAATCGGTCTCTATTACAAGCAATACTGAAAAGATTAATTCAAAAATTCAATGATAAATAAGCTTTGAATGTCTGTTCAAAATGCTTAGAGTGTTCGAAATTTTCTCACTTGGGAAATCCCCTCGATCCTTTTTTCTGAACTAGCTTACGATGAAAGTATATCTGAATGAATCCAAGATTAGCCAGCAATTAAAGCGGACAATCATAGAAGAATGTCTCTTACATCTCGGAGGACACCCTTGTAAAAGTACGGGTACTGTGCTTGCAAAGACTACTGATGTGATGCATACCAGAAGAAACTAAATATTTTGCTATTGTTCATCCGTGACATGACTTTGGGTCAATTTATGATGTGACAGATTTACGTGGCAAGTAGAATTCTTGTTACCTTCACGCAACTGTAGTTGGGAGCACAGTCATTTTGAAAACACTCAGTCACCTCCATCATCCAAGCAAGATTTGAGTGGTTGGTCTGGCTTTCAAGTCAAATCTACCGCCACCACATCAACTGCACAGGTAGAAATACATAACTGTTAGCAAGAAATCCTAAGCTATTTTTGAAGGTAGTGAAACCATTGGACGGTGACCATACCTGTATGGTAACCAATTTTTGTTGGCCCGATGCCTCATGAAATGCGTCCCCATCCTCCCGGTCTCAACCTCTGGAGCAAATGTGTTAAGGGTCACTAATACGTGGTTCCCATTGGTTGGACCAAAGCACAGTTGGATTAATAGGACCCCGAAGGGAAGTGTGGCATTCAACGAAATACTCTTGGATGGAGTCAAACAGCTGTCTTCAAATCAAGATGGTAAAATCTGGAGACGCAAAAGAGACTTATATAAATCTCTCACTTACAGCATTTGTCAAATGAATAAGCAGCATACATACAACCATGTGCTCCAGCGGAACCACTGGGTAGTTTAATGCCCTACACTATATTACTTTGAAGTTTCCTGAAACTTTCTGTCGGCTCACAATGAGGCTAATTAGCCAGACACATTCCCTAGATTTTCGTGCTTAAGCACAATAAAGGTACATGAGGAGTCAAACAGTGGTTAGCAAAACACAATATATTAAACTAACACCTAAGTAGGTCCCGATCAAACTACTCGTTTATGTGGACTGTCGGGGAGTTTTCTCAGAAATGTCCTCTAGGATAGTTTTCCTGTACTTTGTTCCATAATGTAAGGGTCCCTAACAGGTTTCCTGGACTTCTAAACCAGGTTCAAGACTTCTTGTTGCATAAATACAGAGCAGTCCTTTATCACCCGATGATATCTTCATATAGTTTTTGTTGAAAGCTGGCAGAAAGCTGGCAACTTTGTATGTTTGGTAGAATCTTTAGAATAATTGGTACTTTTACGGTGTTTGGTGCCTGATCGGCTCAGGGGTGGAGTGAGTTTGTTCAGGTGACCCTAGAGCTTGGATCGCCAAATGCTATCCCACCGTACCCACTTGAACGTTCATCATCGCCTTAACAGTGGACTTTCGCTCTACAACGAGAAGCAAAGGTCACGATCAGGTGAACTTCGGGTGATTCAAGTTAGCACATAAGTGAAGCTACAAGTGAATAGCCGTATAATAGCACGCAGATGTCCAAGCTGACATTCAAACCTATTGGTCACCTAAAACTTGAAGTCTTTGGACGGAATAAACTGAATGACACCGGGAATTGCTCCTGCTCGCATGAGAACCCATGATTTATTCCAGTAGTCTTGGCCCCTCTAAACAACATGCTCTAACCAACCTCTCTAACCTGAACCCCCCAAATCAATAAGAAAACAGTCCTGGAAGGAATTCACCTTCCTTTGCACAAGAATATCAATGCGTAGGTATCCAACCGTATCAGAAAGTTGAGTGTAGTGATGGAGCGAGTCTAAAGCGTTATCACTCAGGAAATTTCGACAGGTATTTACACACTCTGAAGTTGAAGTGTACCAGAAACGAAGTAATGAGGAATGAGGATGAAAACAGTCACCGGGTCGGACGCATTCTCTAAACTAATTATGTCCTCGAAAATGTCAAACTAATTCAGTCACACTGAAGTGGCACAGCAAGATGAACAGCTTGATACTTGAGGGTTTCGTCCACAATCACGTTGTCGCATCATGGGATATGCCTTTGAGGGGTGATAGGCGGATACGGTGGATAATGTGGCCTTATTCCAATGCAAGGTGAAAAGGGCACCTGGTCAATACTACAGAAGCGTCAGTCAGCTGGGCTGTGGTAAGCATTTTACCTTGCAATGTTAAAATTCTCACTGGTGAGAGAACAGGTATCCTTAAATCGAGAATTTCTGATCGTCAACCTAACATAAGAATACTGATCTCCTAATTTTCAGCTGTTTAAGTTTCAAGGAAGAATGCACATGGTCGAAAAACATTCAAATTGAAAGATTAGCAAACAAAGTGAGGTCAGGTGGTGAATTATCATATTCTAACCGTATCGAACCAATATTCAGAATGTTTAGTCCTTTGTTCAACTTGAGAATCGTAATTAGAATGTCAAACTCAGAAAACTAACGCTCCATGGTGCCACAAGATTAGTCGGACGACGCAAAGAGAGCTAGGTATTGGAGTGTTGGTCGTTACATTACGCAACATACCGCGAAACATAGCGGCGAAACAAACGAAGAACGCGGAAAAAAGTAACAATATAGTGAGTTGTTCCGTCTTTGAAAATACTTACTCGAGCGATCGACTAAATGTGGTCCTTTTTGGTAGATGGTAACGCCTGAAACTAGCAAAAAGGGAGGGACAAATTTCCTCGAGAAATTAAATTTTTCTGTTCTCACAGCATTGCCTAGAAAGTCTAGGACTTCCAGAGGGTATTTCCATGCCAATAGGCGTAGTTTTACCTTGATCTGGAACTCAATCTTTAGCGTCATTTCATTAGTTATCACGCCATCAGCTGAGTCCGAATGACCTTGATTCCAGTTCCTTTTGAAAATCCTTCAATATGCGTAGATTGACCATCTGGTTTGCTGAAAATTGCTTTCGAAGATTATCGTGCCATTATCATGAAGAAACTGTGATTCTGAGAGCCTTGAGGCCTTTCTTCTTTATCAGGATTTGTCAGCTAAGCAGTTGAGGGTGCAATCCTGAACAAAAGACCTCAAGTGGCTCGGCTTTTGGGGATGAGGTCACGGCCTAACTAATAAACTCCGGTTCGATTCAAAGCACACAGCTAGGTAACTCTCAAGTCCTCAATGAATAAGTTAATAGCTGGTAAAAAAAGGCCACATTTTGCGTCATACATTTTGTTGCAATTCCAGATATTTTCCGTCGTCAGTTGAAGTGACTCCCTTAGGAGGTGTTTCCTAAACTGGTGCTTCACACGCACACAAGATTACGACTGTCCATCAAACTCTTTTGTCTCGTGCATTATGGAAGCACGTGGAACTCACTCATCACAAAGGTCTGTACACACTGTCTGCTCTGTGTTGTCGCAAAAAATACATATCTGTGGTCCATTATTCACGTGACTTTGTCTACTTGTTTCCGGTGGCAAGAAAGTCTCAAGGGATGCGTGACTGCGTCACCAAATGGGTGCTTCGCCAAGGTGATGGTTAAAACGAACTTCTAAAAATGGTTAAAAACGAACGGCCTTACTAGACAGCTAATCAACGACTTTTGTTAACATACTGAGAATAAGTTTTCGAACATTTCCAACCAAGTTCCGATTAGAGCTGACTCAGTCTAGCTCAAAATTGTTGACGTTGGTGTTTCGTGCGATACGATGCCCAGTGATCTTGGATGGAGTCGACATAAGCAGCAGGGTCAACGTAATGTGGTTGGTATTCTATATACTTCATCGCAACACTACACGTTTAGCTGTGTATCGGACAGTATAACCCGCAAAAATATGGAGGCCAACAGAAAATTTTACCTTACCCATTGACGGCATTCTAAGGTTGTAGTTGGCAACCCTCTAAAACATCAGACGCCTGGTTGAATGTCGGGCTAGCTGGAATTCAGTCGAGTCTCACATTAGAAACAACTCAGTTTGCAAGTGAGTGTAGTTCGCCACTTGTATACAGCTTATCCTTCGTGCAGAGCATAAGGTTGATGAAAACTCGTAGCCTACGCCTACCTGATCAGCAGTAAGAATGGCGAAAGCAACAGTAGTCTGCCGAAAAGATTTCACCAACAGTCTTAGTAGTGTAATGTCAAGATCAAAATTTTTATTTCTTGTTTTTTTTTTGGAACACTTGGAATTAGTCCCCACTACAAAGCGCACTATCTCGTCGATTTTTATGAGGCGCCTATTGAAAATGGCGCAAACAACCACAAGATATTCCTTGAGATTTTACCTTACGATGAAATTTTGGACAATGACGAAACTTTGAAGTTTCATTGGATTTTCATTCTACAATTTAATTAGTTTCTGCTGAATCGCCAGAAAGCGCCGTGAGACTGGTTTAGTTTTCTTCATCCTTTAACTTACAGGAAAACTTTATTTATGCTTCCCCTTAGAAGATTATTACCATTCCTGAAGAACCAAACTTTGTTTTTGATGGCCAATAGTGAGTTGAGCCTAAGGTTTGGAAGCTACACAGTACACAGAGGAATACACTGTTTGGTAAATTTAATCCGCTGTTGATCAACATCCTTCTGATCAACCTTCTGAACGTATGCAATTGTAATGGCTAGATTTTGCCTGCACCGTTTGATGATGGGATTACAGGTCTGGAATCAGTCGACCAAATTTTCAACGGAAAGAGGAATGTGTTACGCCTAAATTCTGAGTGTTTATAACACTTTTCCAAGGATAAAGCAAACATGGGTCGTAAAGTTAAAAAGTGGAAGTAACCGA
>SJOL01006382.1:35927-64679 GCA_004794785.1 Opisthorchis felineus | reverse complement strand
GTTTTGAACAATGCGACCAACCTATCATTCGATAATGACGCATGCAACCGCTATCTATCATCTGCACTGGCCTGCTTTACTAAGAGTCAAAGCCTTGATATTTTTTAGGGAAAAAAGTAGTTCTGTGTAGAACCCATTGGAAAACTCACCACTTTTGTACCACGACTGAACAGCCCACTGACGATTTTTCGACATATCTCTTCTAGGCGAAAATCGAACCATTCCCCTTTCTTTACTGATTTAAATGAGATTACGTTTACTGCTTGTTACCAGAATTCGTGTTGTTTTGTGTCCGCTTGAAGGTTATTCCATGAAAATTTGGCGTTTTTCTCGCGAAACTCTTTGCATCTCCAAATTTACTGGTTTGCCGGATGTTGCTTACAAAAAAAAGCCGTTTTCATGATCTAAAAAACTAGGGATTGCCAAAAATATTTTTATTGAGTTGTTTCAAGGTGAATGCTTCTTACAAAATGGGGAAGATAGGATATGTTATGAGTGGGTATCTTCTGTTACTGTGGCATACCCTTTCAAGTGGAACACAGTCTAATGGTTTACAAACGAAGTGGTGGATCTTTCAGTCTTGCTTGAAAGGTAAGTACAAAGTAAAGTAAATAAACGTTAGAAAAACTAATGAGTCATCCAATGAATCACATAAAATTACACCCAGATACCCGTGAATAAACATTCCATCTTCATCCAGGATCTGGTTTGGCGGCAGCTAGGCACGTTCAGACTCTGTAAAACTCAATATTTGGTAATTCATGATAAAAGTAGTTGGTGGTCAGGTTGCTTATACTGGTGCGGGCTTCGCCTTTCACATAGGTTGACGCGCTGGATACTAAGTGCACTTGATTACCAGCCGGAGGACAACTGTTTTTGATACTGCGGAACTCTACTTACGACATCAACCTTCGTATGATTCAATGCCGGTAGTTTGGTAAGGCATTTATATTCCCCTCTAAAGGTGAATTGTAGTCATCCACTAAGCAAATAACATGATTATATTCGTTACGTGCCTTCACCATTATTAATTTTGTTCAGTCAAATTCGTCATCTCCATGGCGGTCTCCACTGGCAATTTTGTTGAAGCAGAATGAAATTGAATGATTCACTAGCTAACTTCTATATCTCCGTTGACTACCGTTTGAACACGTTCTTCTATACGAACAATTTTATCGCATTTAGCCATGCTCTACCAACGAAATGTCGGATTATAACATCCACTATGAAAGTTAATCGGACCTAATCAATTTTTGCGACAACTGACCTATCCTCTTCCTGTTTTTTCGTATTTTAATTGACTGTCCGTCTGTTGTTAAAATACCAAGCGTTCTACCTCTTACGCACGAGTCGAGAATTCTGAACTCACCCATTGTTGTGAAAGCTGGCTGTCATTGTATGGAAAGTTTCGCACCGGCAAGGATCTTGTTGCTTTAAGATGAAAGAAGTAGGTCCTGGTTTGGAGGATACTATTTTCTAGTAAAATTACTGCTATTCTCGTTTATATGCTAGTTAGATCACTTGAAATTCATTATCTTTCTCAATTCTGTCCACTAAGTGTCGCTGAAAGCAAGTGTTTGGTCAGGATGTGTCGGCGAACTATGTATGCAACACGCATTCCCCTTCGCTTGGCGGGTAAAAAATTGCCGGATGACCATCACAATTAAAATTTTGAAACCGTGCCAACGCTAAATAGTGCTAAGCATTCTACCTTGAGAAAAAATGAAGACTGGAATAGAATGCGGGAGTTTCAACATATTTTTGCGAACACGCAAATCCGTCTATATTGGAAATGTGTTCAATCTTTCAGTGTCCCCGATTCATAAAGAGTCAAAATAAATTCCTTTAGCCAAATCTCCTGCGTTAATGTTGGGTTTTTGGTATAACAAAGTACCTTGTGTCAGTGAGCATGTTAACTTTTCCTCTACAAGGATAGCATGTTAGTTTTTTGCGTAATAAGGGAACATTTTTCGGAATGTTGTCTATTTCTAGCCTGTGAATAAAACTAATTTTCCAGAGCTATTATAAAACACATTTCGGGACATGAAGAATCCTTATACCTTGAGCGCACTGTTAGAGGGTCATTGGTAATAACATGATGCTCAGTATTCGGTTTGCATTTATGCAGTATGAACAAAACTGTCCCCAGAGCTCCCGAGTACATTGAACTATCTGGCCGATATAGGCACTAGGGCCCACGTCGATATTTAAGCCCAGCAAGCTGTTTGTATGTAACTTGACAATTTCCTACGGGTTTGCTGATAGCGGTTAGAAATTTTGAGTTTTCATGACAGCCTAACTGTTATACATTCACATTTATTCTTGACTTAATGGAAGAAGGACTATTCTGTCAAGTTTATGCATTCTTCTGGGGTGAAAGGGAGAGGAGTTTATTGAAAAAAGCTTCGAAATGATAAAGAAGTCATTGGTTCAGAATGGCTTGGTAAACAGTAGGGTTTATGGCTGGACAACCTTTCACCTTTGATGCAGAAGCTTATTCAGGCAAAATGAGTAGGTTACCGAGTTGGCCGACTTTTAAAGCAGACGAATAATAAATCAGTAACATCCCTTTTGACTAACAAACTAGATTGGGGTTGAACGTCGCCTAAAAGGTTAGTGCGGGAGTACCTAGTAAGTTTTGATGATCTGTGTGGGTTCGTAGGTGCCACGACAATTTGTTCAGGGGAGTGAGGTTACGTTGGTCTTTTTTTCGCTTAGGCTATGTCCTCCTCCCTCCTACGAGTCGGACGTAAGACTTAAGCACCCGCACGAACCGACAATAGATTTAAAACTACATTCAACATTAATCCAGTGTGCTGTTTGAAAAAGATCTTGCTGAATGACCACCCGTCTGCCTTGAAACTCGGCCAATCTCGTAACCCACTCAAGTTGGCTAACAAGCCTGTGTCAAATGTGAGACATTGTCCAGCTATAAACCCACTGGATGTTTACGAAGCCCTTCTGAAATAACAGAATTTCACTCTGCAACCTCTCAAAATGCGCTAACGACAGATCATTATAATTCGTCTAGATTTTGACAAGATTAAATTTATTTAGGCTCATCACCCTAGATCTGTTGGCACATGTGGAAGGACACGTACTATACGCCGACTAACTAGTTATCATCCGCAGTAGTTCGGAACACATACTGGATGTCATGAGAATTCGAACGGCAACATAGAATTTAGCGCCAACCAGACTTTCTCGGGCCAAATAGCTTCGGTTAGTTCGCCAAGCAATTATATGTATTGAGCTTTTGAGTTGCAACTTTCAAACTCGTGTATGCCCAGTCGCAAATATAGTATTTTTGGTATCCAAGAAACCACATCCATACCATACAACCCAATCAATGGAAAGTCGATATTTTCAAACTACGCAGCAAGGCAATTTTTCATATCCGGAGATTTTGACGTTCCTTTGAGTAGAAACCGATCACTGACTGCGAGACAAAAATGTAAAAATGTGTCCTGTGCGCCTCTAGCTTTGAAACATCTTGAGTCAGTGCTCAGCGTCCAAAAGTCTCCAGACTAATTGCAACAACCAACAGTTGTGGTTTTCCGAAGCACATCTATTAGTAAAAACAGTGCTGATAAGTCCTTTCGTAGCAGATGAACGGCCCTCCCAGGTGACCTGAACAGTCTTTCTTTCGATTTCATATATCATTCGATCGCAAAGTAGCGAGAGAAAAAGCACGAGTATTTCGCATCATTATGGCGAGTTTAAAATTCTATTTCAATAATATGGAGCGTTGTTTACCACATTGGACAGTCGCTATGCCCGCTGCTCTTCAGCTATGCATATTTCTTGTTCTGTCACGTACTTTGAGGTACTATAAGAGTCTGACTACTAACGAATAGTCTCGGATGACTATTCCTCAACTTTTCACGACCTCTACCAATCGAATAGCTCAACATCCGTCTGGTTCACAACCGACTATTCCTACATTCCATTTGCTGCCTATAAAAACTCCAAGCAGAGTAGTAACTTGTTGTGTGGTCTAGAAAGCTAAGACCAGACCACGGAGTAGTAGATCTTATGATTCTACTTTTAAGATACCACGGACAATCTTTTAGGACGATTTATTTGCAACCAACCGCTTTAAATTGTTGCTCGTGAATACTCGAAGGCCGTGAGTTTTTGGGGGCAAATTTATTACCATTTACTACCACTAGTGGTCCAACGACTGGCGAATTTGGACACACGTGCTAAACCAACAACTCAACTGTATTCCTATAAGTCCAGCACAAAACAGGTTAGCGGCTACTGGGTATTTGGGTCGAGTGTGAACTTTGAACATAAAACTGCCGATCGGTATCCGGCGAATGAGAGCGATTTCTAGGAAACTACGATATTCTCGGGGCTACCACTTCATAGGTAAAAACTCCTATGCTTAAGACCTTCAGTGTTTTTCGGTTTGAGCATAAGAACAGAGAGATGCTACATTTTAAGGCAAACGTTTTCCTTCTACGCACAACGGTTTTGGAGAAGACTGCATTGGTCGGATAGGCATCAGCCCTGGAAATCGGGTGATCGATTACCGCTACGTTCAGCTGCTTCATTCTTGATACTCTCCAGCAAAGTTACATAGAGAGCAATATAAAGGTCCGGTTTTCACAATCACTGACGTAAGCGTTCGATCAGCTAAACATACAGTGGCTAACAGAGGTCTAACAATAAGTATACGTTTGTCAATGAGACAAAATTACTTGGAAGCGTGCAAAACATCGACAAGTTTTATGCTGAACGTTTCCGGAAGGAAATGAGTCCAAACTAACCTAGTCGCCCATGAGTTCTGAACTATCTAGCCCAACTGCCTCAGTTCATTTTGTTCTTATTTAGGCATGGATACGTATTCGCCTTCAAAACCTGGATAGGTTTGTGTAAATCCCTGAAAATATCATGATAATCAAAGTCAGTACTGCGTCTCATTGGCAAAAATTAGGCGTAGCTTTGGCACCTTTCTGGAGCAGCTGTTTTTATGCTGGAATGTCAGTCCAGTTTAAAACAACAGGTTACGTAGTAAAACGAATGCACTTGGTGTTTTGTAAGTGTCATTTTGTCCGGTTCTACACAACTCCGAATATACTTCATGAACGGTCAGTGTTGCCAAAATCATTCAGTTCAGATCTTTCAAGTTCACTTGCGAATCAATGACCTCTCTTCAACTCCAATCCAGAGTAGAGATGTTTGGGGATGGGAGTGAACATTCACTAACGCACTTTCTGTCCTAGCAACTATCATTCATCTGATCGTCTTCGCAATAATCCTAATTCCTTTGTGATTTAGTGCATCTGAGTCAGATCCTCCAGTTGTTTTGATTAAGTGCATGGCAAAGTTCAGAAAAACGAGCTCAAATAGACCTTTTAAATCAGTTGGGCAGCCTCATTAAGATCAATAATCATTTACTTGGAGGAACAAACATTGTGTTGATCAAGCGTCGCCAGCTTTTTGTCCTTTCTGTAAGACTGACTATGAAAATCCCCCTTCCGCATTGTTTTCGTCAAACACCTGCAACAGCAGCTTCTGAGTCTGTTCAGATAAAGTCACCTCGGCATCACTCTGGAACAGTCCTTCTCCATTCCTGGTGCAACCAGTCTGGTTAGTCCACAAGGGCGGGGGCGGTAGTTTCGAGCTCGACTCCAGTCAGAGTTAATCAGCAGCGCACATTCTTGGTCTTGACGAGATGTAAACTCCGATATCTGACGTATCTGACTTCAGTCTTACTCGTACATCGCAAACTCACATTGGGCACACCCGAATCACAAAGTCTGGCAAGACAAGCATCTTTCTCTTCAACGATGCGTATGGAAAACCAAAAAATCATAATAGAACAGTATGAATTGGACCATTCAACCCATCGAAGTACCTTTTGTGCAAGCTGGGCTTACCTGTCTCTCAGTTGAAAATGCTCGGTGTTATTGACCACTGAAACCGACAGTCAGTTTTTAAGGGAGGTTCCAGTGATCCCGCTGTGAAGAAAATCCTGACGTATACGTGGATATACAACCTACATTATATATATATATATATATATATATATATATATATATGTGGTAGTCTAAAGTCAACATTAAAACTATGAAATGCGTCAGTACGTCATTCTCTTCATCACGATCATGAACACTAATCTACCGGCAGTCTGACTGCTATGTGCAAGGCTGCTGAGGTACAATGGGTGAGGACGTAAGAGACACAGATGTAGACAAACGATAGGAAGTAGCGGCGTTTCGTTCACTGTCCATCTGCATTTAGCGTATAAGGTGTCAGGCTAATGTCATCGATATGGCATGGAAATAATCTCACTGGCACAAGTTACACCCGTGTGAACAATAGGATACTGATAGGGTGTGCAAGCCCATGGAGGAGGGTGAATGGAGCATTCACCAAAAGCGTTCGACATAAATTTCTACATATGGTTATTAGTACAAAGCTAAAGGTCTTAAAATTTACACAGTAAAACATTTATTAACAGAAAAACTTGTTCGAATCTCCATACATTTCAACAACATCACGGCAAGTCTACGCGTTCACTGCGAAACTGGTTCATTGGCCGTACTTCCGACTCAAATCTATGAGCGAGTCTGCCTACTGCTTGTTTCATCAGCAAAGCTACACGCTTATACAAAAGTCTATAAGTTATTCGATTTTGGCAAGGGGATTCTTTTTGGCTATATAACACTGCACCCACTAGTGATCCACGCGACAAGGCCAAAGATCCCACGTCTACATTAACTCTTTTGGACGAGTACATTGTTCCTTGAACCCTAAAAATCCTTGGGCCATGGGACTTATACGTCAAAAAACCTTGATTGTACTCTTTGAAATCCATTCCGATGCTAGGCGATACCCAATCCAGTGACCGTTATGGTTTATTCTCTCATCTGCACCGGTATCTTTGTGAGACTGAAGGTTGAATCTTCGACGTTAGTAACTGTGTATCCAACCATAATTCAGCTTAAGACTGAAAACAATGGGGTTCCGAGAGCGAAATATAAAACTTGACGTACAGTTGTCGCAATAAAAGTACCCTGGTCAGAATTCAAAATATAATGAATCCAAGGATTTAATCATGAAATGGACGGGTTCGGCGAGATTCCTTGAGGGCGTAGTTATAAAGACACGAAAGTGGCACTCGTATGCTCATTCGCTTATCTGAAAAATGTGCTGCCTTACATGTGTTGCTAACATGGTCGCTTTTATAAGATGGTGTTTCATGGGACTTGAGAACAACCCTATAAGCTAGTCCATTAGAGGTAGGTTGTAGCGTTTGCTTTCCTTCCGCTGCAAACATTGCGGTTTGTGAGATAAACGAATTACTCCCTATAACTGATGATCCACGGTTGTCCAAAGAGTACCAACTCCCTGGTATACGTGATATGTTCTTGCGGTTTCATTGGTGGTTGAATGGAAACGTAAGCGTAGCTGTTGCGCCTAATGGTAATAATGCATTCGGAGGATATCACAATGTGATCTACTGCCAGTAAACGTAAAATCGAACCTACAGGTCCCGCAGGTTTATGTTTAGTTCAGTGCCAGAATGGATATTGAGTAATGTCAGTGAGTGAATTCAGTAGGGATGGTACGGCCGAAGTGTTTAAAAGAGCTGGATCCAACCAACTCTTCAGCGTGATTTGGTCATTCCATACTGTCCACAGTAGGTAGCCGATGAGCCATCCGTCTACTTATTCAAGCCAAGGATACAAGAACTGTTGTCTCTCAGTGTCATTACTTAGCCTCTCATGTGACTTACACAATGGGCCAGACGTTGATAATACCCGGATACCCAGAGGGCAGTGGTTTTAAATTGATTTAGTGAAGCGTAATGACTGAATTCCTGAAGTGTTCAGCAAAATATTTATCCCTTGGATGAAGGTAATGTGTGATGTCCACCTGAAAATCCAAACAAATTCTAGGTCTCACTAACTTAGTCCACATAGAACCATCTGTTGAGAGACGGAAATCAGTTAGGCCTGTTTCCCACTCAAGCTTCGGCATAGTAGCGCAAACGTAACTGCTGTATAATCTTGGTAACCCCGAAAGCAATACCATGGCTTTTGAGGGTAATGTTTGTCACTGAATGATAATTGCATGCTTCATCACGAATTGCATTTACAAGCACCTCAAATTCGCCGGTAGGTGGATCAATCCCAGTGCACTAAACCTTCCAGCGTGGTTCTGGTTCACACAACTCCAAATTGAAAGCACTGTGCACATACAACGGCCACTGCTACCACCGGTATTCACTCGGACGAGGCGAGTAGGATTACATCTCGTTAAGAGTCAAATTATACAAGTCTAAACGCCCTGCGGAACTGCTAACATACCTAACGAGTGATTGCGGCATTCGGCTGTCTCGCTGGAAACAAGTCGACGGAAACAGCTCTATTGTGACGTAGCTCCAGAAACAGATCAGTCAAACTAAACGCGACAAATAATTTGAGTATGTTCGGATGGGGCGTTGTAGGTAATTGCTTCACAAAATTCTGGAGGTTACGACCGAATCCATCCAAATTTTCTACCACCAAGGTTGGTGCTTTCCTATGGAACGATTGGATTTCTCTTGCCTGAACAAGCCTGCCCGTGGTGGCCGAAAAATTAGGCTGATTCAACTGGTAAACTCGTTTTCCAACTTCCAGCACTTTATTTTACCGAGGCTACTGATTCTTTTACTTACTTTCCTGAATTTCTCCTCTCTGTTGGAAACTATTCGAGCCAGGAAGTGTTTTATTGCGCTTAGACCTACAGCTCCGAGTAACTTCCCGCCCACTCCAAGACAGATCCTTTGCTTCTACTGCCAGCTCTATCCTTCCAGTGGCTATCATACGAATTTTCCTTTGTTAACGTCCAACAGCTCTTTTGGTGGGTTTTTATTTTACCTGAGAAACTCGGATTCATTCTGCACAAAGTTTATGGTCAACAGCAAACGTCAAGCATTGGGAATCAGAATAAGCGAAACACGAAAATCATCAAACTTATCGCATCGCGTGGACGATAAGCGCCCAAAGTTGGGTTAGATATTTCGGGCGCATTACGCGGAACCAGTTTTATCAAATCTGAGTGGGTTCTGTAGCGCTATGACTAGGTTAGAGAGGTCGCCAAAATACTTGTTCCGTTGTGGCTTGTTCGCGAAACTTGGTGTGGCAGTTCCACACACGCAAGACCAATGTGCACTCGGCGAGCGGCAACCAGGTCTACCTATGACCAGCGCCCGGTCTTCTTTCTGCGTTGTTGGGTCAGGAGGCAGCTATAGAACCATAGAAGTGGTGAAAATATTCCGATGACCTACCATCAGCACGAACGATGCATTCAAACAATGAACCAAAGTCCTGCGAGCCACCACGATCGAATAGTGTTTAAAACCGGGAACAGCGTGAAAGATAGTTTGTACAGTTTCGCAAGCTCACACAGGTGAAACCCGAAAAATCGATGACTAAGTATGTAACAGAAGTAGCAGCACGGAAGTGTGCTGTGAACAGGATGGGACTACAAAGACCCAAGGCGTGTGAAAGAGACAAAAATTACAAAGTGTTCACTTGCTGGCAAGAATGACAATGACAGTAGAAAGGCGCCAAATGAGAAGAGATCGAGGGAGATGATCAGTCCTTCATTAGGGTGGGCTAAACGGGCAAGTATGCACTAGTCATGGTGAATTCAGTTGGCGTGCAAGTAATCGACTACCACTTTGAAACCATGTGTTGTGCAGAAATACAAATAGGCAATGATCACTGGCCCATTGAGTAAGGCTACAATACGAAAAAATGAATTATCCGAAAATAATCACTGACTTCATAGACCAGTGCATCACTCTGTCTCTCTCTTTGGGTTGTTCCGTCTATTTGCTTCCGCACGCTTGTGCAAAAAAACAAATAACGAACAAATAAACAAACAGACAAACAAATGCCGTTTTGCCGATTTTCAAAAAGAGCATGTCATGCAATGAGACTGGTAGAACAAACGCATAGGCCGCAGAGAAGAGATGATTCCCCGGTTGGGTTCGAAATATCACAACAGCAATAACGCCGATTCGAACAAGATCTGAGGAATGATATTTAGGCCACCAGACGCGCACGAGCTGGTAACAATGTTTAAATTTGCGTGGGGGACGGAGTGAAAGAACCGGGCTTACAAAGGTGCCGAAGTGCTCACAAAAAGAGGGGACTGAGGGACAATGTGATGAGGTTTCGGCAAACTGATGCGGAGGAAATGCAACTGGGGACCGCAGATGAAGTGGTCGAGTACAGCAGGTGAGGTGCAGAAGAATCGACGGCAAGAACTTTTTGAATTTCGGTAAGTCCATCGCACCTGACGACAATAGAGGCCCACCACTGTTACGATCATACAGGTCAGTGTGGAACTACGGATGATGTTCATGGTAACTTCCAGTAAATCACGCAGTTTGCTTCATTTCATTGGGTTGTTCTGAATCCCCCAGAAGAGGTCTTCGTTCAGCTAGTGGTGAGCCACCAGCTACAAGGGACTTAGTCCCCGAAACACAGTTGAGGATGTCCTGGTTAGATCGACCCTCAGACCCAGATGATTTCACTTCTGAATGCCCATCCACTGAGGAACTCTGATGACTCTTTGGGTTTCTTTCCAACATATTTTGTGCCATCTTCTCAACAGGTTGCTTTTGTACGGTTAAGGGGAAATATATCACACCGGGTGGGAGTCCTTGTGTGGCCTCTGGAGGGATCAGTACGGACGGGGGTGAAACCGAGAGACTAGGATTCATTTCAAGTTTTCTACGCAATGCAGCCAGAGATTTCTTCACGCGCATTGCTGGCAACCTGGCCGTTGGACTAGCGTACCAACATTCACTCATGACATCCTGAAGTGCAGCGATCACTTGGTGATTCGACCACACTGCCGGTAGAACTGGGCGCAGGCCCTGTTCACAGACAATGGACTTCATCTCCTCCACCGACGGGTCTTGCGACACCAGATCCTAGAAAATAATTTTAAAAAATCATAAATTAAGCAAAGTTGTACCATCACAGGTATAACAAACAAACAAACAAGATGGTAAGTGGCAGCAGTGAGCCTAGCAATCCGGAGGTGGGAATAACGGTTTCTGATAAAATGGTTTCTGTGGAAAACGTTACAAAAACTACGTCTCAGAACGTGTGCTCCCTCCTCCTCCTCCTCCCAAACCGGCAGGGTGTATTTCTAAAATGGGTACGACGTTGACCAGCCCATGTGCTTTCAACCTGCATAACAGCAGTGTTAGCAGGTTCATGGATAAACCACATACTAAGACCATCTTGCTATACCCTTGCTCTATGTATCCTGATCAGCTTGCTACCTTGATCGTATCGTGTGAGGCTGTAAGTCTGGATTTGCACTTACGTAACCCGTGCGATTCAGGCTTGTACAGCTACAAACATGGATGAAAAGTTGCGTAGCCCGCGAACAACAAACATGCGACAAATATGAAAATTGCTGAATTAGCGGGTCTTCGTTTTTGTGTGTCACAAAAACATCTTTTCTCCCAAAACACAGTCCTTCATCTATCTAAAAGTCATCACTGAAACGACTCTTCCTCTGGCACAGCCGTAGCCCGTATACATCCGCCCAACAGCTAGGTAGGTTGTCCCTCCAGAAAGTGAATATTCTTCTAATGGGAGTGAATTCGCTCGTCTTCCCGAGGAGGACGGTATTGTACCGATTTCACCAGTTAAATTAATCTATCTTCGTTTACTTATGACCAGTCCGGGTGCTCAGAGGTCAAGCTCTCTCGGTTGCCTCTGTGCGCATTCGTGATATTGACCAATAGGCTTAATACTCAAGATTGCCATATATTAATGGATAACCCGGCTTGCGTACATTGCGAAGAAATACGATATCTGCCTTGAAGCGTGGGCTCAAGGGGGTTACTTTGGTTGTTCTAGTTAACGTTAAGAATATAGCACAGTAGTGTTGCGCTGCATCTTTCGAGGACAGCTCAGTTCTGTGGCTATCAAATCATTTTGGACACGCCGAAGGTTTGAGATGATCCGGTCATGGGAAAGGAAATACTCCTACCCCTCACAGGAAAGCGACCAACGATAAAGGGGTTGCAATATTGTCGGAAATTAATGCAACCATACAACTTTTCCTTTGTCGTGCGCTTCAGGTTTTCGACTGCCGTTGCGTGCCGCCCAAGAGTTGGGTCACACAAACTTGGTACTATAAGTGAACATGCAAACGGGCTTGATAAGCACAAAATTCCACACACGCTGTCAAAACCTGTAGACGTAACCTTGAGCAACATCGACAAATGTAGTGCGGTTTCATCGGCCGCCTAGCGCAACTCAAGCCTGCATTATACAGCGTGAGTATAGTTCACTCTAGGGAAGTCAATTGCAGGCAAATCCTGCTAAACCATGCTGTGACACAAACCAGTAATTGTCATTTTGTTCATGGATTTATTTCTGTTATTGAGGCTCATAAATATAGACGTGATAGGATGCGTCATTATGATAAGAACTGATTTTGCTGATAATCCAAACGCGCAAAAAAGAAATCACAAAGCTCCTGACATCCTCAGCTGGGCATAGGCGTCTATGAAGTCTAACAGGACAAACGAGAGGTGGAAGTTTGACTACAGGGTCTATATGGCAGCTTTGGTATTCAAAGAACTTAGGATTAAACACTGTACTGTAGATGACGTTCTTTCTATGATGAAGAGACCACAGTAAGACCAAAAAACCTCTCAATGGAAGGTGAGATATAGATAAGGACAAAAAACAACGGACTGATCCCGATAGAACATTACTGATCAGCCGCTCGTGGCTAAACACTTTAGTCCTAAAATACTAGCCGGGAGGTTCAAATTCGAATTTCCCCGGGAGATGCCCCGTGAGATACGCACTGCTGATGATTTCCAATAAGGAGGAAGCAGTTTCTCCATTGAAAATTAAAGTTTTTAGTGTCACACTAACGGTAACTTAGTCTTCATGTGGACACAAATTCCCCGAAAATTGACTATTTTACCCAGAGATCATAAATCCAGGGATTTTGGTCGATCCGACCAAATGGGCACCTCACGAAAGACCACTGTGAATAAGTGTGACAGGTGGTCCTTATTGCAAGAGGCGGTAATGTACACTAAGAAATTGCAGGAAATACGTTCATCCTGTTTTTCTCTCTAACTTGAGGTGCCCTCCTATTCCCACACTTTGCGTGGCAGTTGAATGGCGATGGAGATCGTTTATGTGATATGATGGCAGTCATAATGACCATGGGGTCAAAAGAAATGCCCTTCCAGGTATGACACGAACAGTTCACCATAACCATACCCATCAACAGAAGGGCAACGTTCGATGCTTTGGTCCGAATTCCCAAAATGGCACAAGGGTAAAAAAGTGGACAAGTTTGTTTATCGCGGATAGCTGACTCGCTTCCACAAAAACCGCCTACAACACAGCGGATGAAAGAAGTCGTGCAGCACAATCGATAGGGTAGAAACCGTCTCTAGTCTATCCGGTTGATGGCAACTAACAGTTAAGTCGGGAAACAAACGGTATGATCTGCCGGTTCTTGGAGCGCGTGTCCACTGGCATATGAATGCCGCTCGCACCGCACATAATTCACAACACAAGGTGAGCAGTAGTGAAGGTAGTAGAATCAATGTCAGAAAGCACGTGTGAATGCACCACGGCACACCGAGTGCCGCTCAGTTTGGCGGTGTTGATCAGGCTGTGGCGACATCAATGTTGGACGTCCAGTTGCGAGCAAACAGACAGGGCACGCTAAGTTACGGTCTTTACAGCCGTGGTCAGGCGCCGTACACGTGCGTTTGCGAATGACAAGCAAAAGAAAAGAAAGTGATGAACAGAAAGCGAAGCGCCAACAGCTGGTTCCCTTGACAGCAGTTGTAGAACCAGATACGCACCGCTACCGCTAGCTGAGACAGATATCGATCGACCCACGTTAGTTTAAAACAGGAGTTAGCGCACTAAATCCTTAAAAGCGCATTGTTTTTTTCGAACATCTCAGCTCTACCACACTGCAGATGCCATTAATTATGCACGGAGATAGTCAAACCGATGCAGTGACTGGTATTTTAATGTCATCCACATAATGAGTGTAAACGTGGCATAGAACACACTGCGTTACTTTATGGCGACTGTCTCCTGATAGGTACGAAATGCTGATTGTGAATAAGGTGTATAGCCGATAGTTGGAGCATAACACAACCTGGTGATGTCACAATGCCACAGGTGAATCACACCTCGGAGGTGATGCCCACTGGATCGATAATGAATGGTTTAGATATCAGATGTGACATGGGAGCGACGCTTATCACATGGGTATAACCTAAGATAATGTGTGGGTGAGGAAGTCTAGAGTTGATTACGAGATTCAATCGACAAGGAAGCGAGACCGAATGTATGTTTTTCAGAAAGCATGGGTGGTATCCGGACTTCTGAGGGCAAAAAGAAAACTTATCCGTTCACCATTTCACAGGATGGTCGATGATTCCGAGCTGAAGAAGCTGGAGAGCTTCAGTATCTGCGTCAGGAAAGTACGACGACTGTTGGCATTCGGAGCCTGTCACGATAAAATTACGAAGGCTTGACTCAATCCACATCCACACTTTGCTCAAAAAAACCTGGTGACAGACACCCACAGACACACAAACTTTTTTCAGAGTGAAGGCTTCTCACGTCATTATTGCTGAAACGTATACTCATCTTTCATAGAAATACTTCTAAAGCCGAAGCGGCAGGATAGTGCGTATTGCGTGTACGACGAAGATCCATTCAATCATCGATAATTCTGCAGGTTAGGAAATAGTCCACTTTGAAGAAACACAACAAAAACGAACGCTCACTCGGAGTCGGTCTTGGCCAGCATAATTCGAAAAGTATAGGTACCTACTTGGTCGACTCATAATGTATACATGGTAAGACAGCTGATTTTAAAAAAAGAACTTTGCAAGCTGTCCTTTAAGGCCACGAAGTGTTGCATCGTGGAACCTCCCTTTCGAAAATCGTACTGCAAACCGCACGAGTCCCGGTAGGAAAAATGTTGGACAATGCCTTCATTTTGAGTAACGGGTGGCTAACCAGTGGTTTGCACGTATACCTGGCGTGGTGTTGACGACCACGAAGTTAGGGCATGGTGCCGTTGTATATCGTAATTGGGAGGGGCAGAAAAGGATCTGTCTAATTCTGTGTTCATGGCGCGCACTAACCAGTAAGCGAGCATTAGAAAATGTCCAGAACTAGTTCTCCTTTGGAGTATTTCGGGTTCATCTTTACCTAATAAGGAAAACGTCAATATTTGCCATTAAGGACCTACCGCTACGCTCCACTACGCACCTTAACAACGCACTGATGATGTCACCCCGATTGGTGATGAAACGTTTGCAATCAAATTGCCCACCTCAGCGAACAAATCGACGACCGAAATGTCAATATCCCCATTTCATTTCATATTTTATCCTTATAAACAACATTTATTCGGTACACAATCCTACACCCCATCGAAAGGTTTGTTTTATCTGTCGACCCATACTTCACGTTTCTGTACGCTTATATCCAAATGCCAACTTACCAATAAGATAAGCACCAAATAACACTCTAACCTAAAGCAGAAAGAGAGCTCGAGAGAGCTCAGTGGTTAAGGTGCGAGCTTACCGACCGGAAGGTCCGTGGTTCGAACCCAACCTCTGCATCTCGTCTGCTCCTGTATAGGTTTGGATAACCTGGTAGCACTTCAGCCTTCTTCGCATCGCATCGCATCGTTCAGCTGTAACACCCTTGCGGTGCTTAGCTGCCATGCCACCCTAAGGAAGCACGAGGGCTGGGATACTGCCAGGTTGCCCAAGCCTAGACAGGTGAAGTCGAGATGCAGAGGTCGGGTTCGAACCACGGACCTTCCGGTCAGTGAACTCGCACTCTAACAACTGAGCCATCTCGTCTAGAAGCAGCCCATCTAAGCCGCCGTGCCTCCTTAGGGTGGTATGGCAGCTAGGCGCCGAAAGGGTGAACGATCGTAACGCAGAAAGTGAAATACGATATTTGTACCTGGTACTGGTTTACTGTTCACTAGGGTCCTCATGTGTCTCAATAAAACGTGTAGACGGATGATGCCATTTATGCTGCTTCTGCCGGAGGGTAGCCTATCTACGCTCCAGATATTAATGGAATATCCGTATCCCATAACCTCTCATCTGATTAATTCTATGATTCCTATGGTTGATGGAACAACCCCAACTTCTATTTGATATCCATTGCTTGTTTGGTTGTCCTGGCGTTGTGGTGAAAAAGGTACCAGTGAACACGCAGTAGCGATATTTCTTTCAAGCAATAATTCTTTTGCACACACCATATCCGAACAATGTTTCTGCTCGGCGAAAGAACTTCGTGAGTTTATCCTCCAAAACCAACAGCAACTGGACGTTGTGCGTGAAAGTATCAAGGATCGGTTGACATGCGGAGAGACTCACAAGTCCTCGTCCTCGTAGTTAACTCCGCTCTAGTGACCCAGATTTTCGTTTTTCTTCATTTGAATGCGGGTCGCTTTGACCAGAAGCACTATGAACACCAGTCCTGCAATCTAGTCGCGCGATGACTCATGCGCTGCAGTTAATGCGTCCACATTCATGTGGTGCCCAACAAAATTCGAAGACCAGGCCACCGTTGCCTTGTTTCATGCGACCAATTGACCTTGTGCTTTTGGTAGCACGACGATTCAGATGTGAATAGGTGTATATGAGTCACGGTAATGCAATATCTCATGTGGCGAAACTGTTTACTGTGGTCGCATCCCGAACCGATAGTATACTATAATATCTTTAGGCCCCAACAACACCAGAGAAACCATTTGTCCAGCGATCTAAGTTGTGGGTTTTCACTTCATGTGTTAGCTGCGGTGTGAAGTATCCGCTCTTGTTAGAAAAACAGAACAGGTAAGGAAAGCATCGGGTTCAGATGTCGGCTGACAGCTGAGACCTGTTTCAAGAGAACTGGGCTCAAACTTCTAGCGCCCAAGGGGCTGAACTTCATTCGACTTATCAACTGTTGGGTTCGTAAGCATCCATCGCCATTTAGCATGATCCGTATGGATGCCGGCGGATAAATCCACAAAGGTTTCGTAGACACGGTCCAAATGACTACCTCGGTTATTTCTCATCCACTTCCCTGTGTAGATGTGGAGTCTCTTGAATTCCAGAAGTCACATCAACGCTGCCAAAAAGCCATGCACCAGTTACTTTTCAATATATTTCAACGTGTTCACCTGGAGGATAAAACTCGTTTTTTTCCCCTGTTCGACAGCTAGCCTGGCGCATTGGAGGTATTTCCACTCCAACTTGTACAGTAAATCTAGAATCCAGACTTGAAATTCAACAGGGCCTACTAGAGTACGTGTCCATACGGACATGTCCTAGTGACGTTATAGTGGACGGTTAAAAAGGGGCCCAAGACACCACAAAAGTTACTATCTATGTGCAGATGCCGATATTCATCTAAGCTGTTCAGTTTTCGTTTTATGGATTTTTGTACATACCATTGAGGATATTATGGATTTCCATGAAAATCGGAAAACTTCGAGCCAAACTATAACGAGGTGAAAAATTAAAACGGGTCCGAAAAAGCCTGGAAATCGATGACGGGTCAGGCCGGAAGTGGTCGTACGCCAGTATAAACACAACCATGGCGTAAACCAGCCAGTGATATGAAGCAAGAGCACAGTAAGAGAAAATCAAACCAACCCTATCATTAACAGAATGGAAGTGAAAACACCAACCTGGTATGGAAGCTGGTATTCGTCGGGTCCGAATAGGCCGTAGACCCAAACTCGTTTCGCCATTTCCCAGAATATGAGCCCCAAACTGTAAATATCTGCTTGTTTGAACGCCTCTGGGGTAGTATGGCGGATGCTATTGTCTAGCACTTCTGGAGCCATGTAACGCTTGGTTCCGACACGATCCGAGTGGGCGGGCAGATCAACAACAGAGCTCAGACTTGAATCCAGTTTTAGTGCGAAACCCAAATCACCGATGCAACATTCCCCATCCAGTTTGACCAGGATATTTCTAGATTTCAGGTCACGATGGGCAATTGCAGGTTTACCCTGTATATATGCGAACAACAAAGAAAGCGGTCTTTGCCAAATGTAAAAGACCAGCGGGCTTGGTGAAAATAAGAAACTGCAAATTCGGTACAATGGTTCCCCCTTTCCAAGAAAGAGGGATATTTCTAACCTTTCCTGGGAAGTTGTTGCGCTTCAGTAGGACTGTATTGATCCGAGTAATAAATTCCCATCCCGTCTAGCGTACGTACTACAACCTCAGTGTAAGTACAGGGCATCCAGGAACGAAAGTGACCAAGTTCAATTACCGCACGAGTTGGTTAATCCACGTAAGCCTTCGTCTATTTCAAGGTTTCCACGGTTATCATGATCTAAGTCCCTCTAGCAGTGAACAGTACGGGGAGAGTGGTATAAAAAGCCGGACCCCGCTGTCCCCCATGCTAAATTGGTGCAAACGAATTCATTTAAACTAACTTGCACAAACCAAACCCCATACGTCCGCAAGGGTTAGTAAGGGAGGTGTGGGACGGATGATGTTTAAGAAATACAAGTAAGCTCTGACGGATAAGTAGTTACCACGTCACTAAATAATGGCTAGCTTGAGCCATTAGCCTAGCCAATTTAGTCGTGTACCGAGAGCGCAGTAGCTCCAACACATTTAGTTTAGAACTGCAGATTAATTCTTCTCCTCATTTGTCACAGACCAACCTGCGGGAGCTGCAGCCGTTATGCTACTGCCGTACAAACCAGTGAGTGATAAACTGAAACTGATGTTGGAGATCACAGAAGGTAAGCAGAATAGCAAACTGGTCGGATGCATTCATCGTAAAGTGGTGGGGAACGGATACAAAGTTGCCTTTGAGCAAACCCCCATGGTGGTTGGGGTAATGGGGTGGCTGCGTGAGAAAGATGAGAGCTCTAAGTTGAGGGCACCAGCGACTCAGTAACGGGGTTGTGTCCGCCAGTACATCTAATCAATGATGTGGCCCGTTTCGGGCTATGACTGTTACCACCTGGGCATACTTTGCTGGCTAACGATCTATTGTTTAGTGTCCCATATACATGGTCCCAGTATATGGTTCAACACAACGAGCTCGAAATGACATGACCTAAGCATACGAGTATTGTACAAACTTAGCAGGACATGAGACCAAACTATCTCAGATAGCAGCAATACTTCTTATATGGAGAATACCCCAATTGGCAACCCAAAGGAGTGTACGAGTTGTTCGACTTATGAATGAAAGCCAAATGCAGGCTGGACCACAGTCTAACCTGACGTGCCTACAGGTTGCGAGACGACAACAGCTAGTACAGCTTGCTGGCTTGCCCAATGATTTGCGTTAGCGACAGTTAGAAAAGAAACTTTTCACACAAGTATCCGGCGCCGAAACAGCCTCTCACTGTGCATGATTGACCTGCATTACGATGAGGCGGGTTCATGGTGAAAATCAGAATCCACAGTGACGACAAACTTGCACAAGGAAAGGGAGAAAACAAATCTACGGCGTAACGCACTTGAGTCCCGGTGATTTCCATGTGTAGATGAGCAAGACCATTGGCGATCGACGCCACAGCACGAACCAGTGCATGAGGCAGAAAACAGTGTTCATGTAAAAAGTCAAACAAAGAGCCCAATGGATGGTATTCAGTGATCAGCCACAGCTCCGTTGAAAGCCCGTTGTCCTTGTTGTCAGCCGCGATGAAACCCAAAATGTTCGCGTGACGTAACATAACGGTCTGGTAGATTTCCGTCTCGCTATGACAGGAAAGTAAGCAAGATTGTGAATAATATTAGATCAAACCTCCGGCAGAAAACGCAAAGACGATTACAACTAAGTCTTAGTAATCAGTTGTGGTACTTGGTGAACGAGCAGTATCATGTGACAAAGCCATTTTAAGGAGAGTTTTGAGTTCAACAGCATGTAGCATTTTAATGTTGCTTCAAAGCAGTGGGTGAAAGAGATTGGGATGCAAGTGAAAAGGGGAGAAGAGCATATGAAACATCACAAAATGAGTACCTGGACAGACGGCTCTGTGACTCGAATTTCCAAGGTTATTAGACGCAGATATACTTGATCATATGGGTTTTTCGTTCGACGATGCTCATATCGCATCTATTCCTCATTTGATGATGACTTGAAAGAGCCAAGAGGAGAAACACCCAGTTTCGAAACTCATCCATTCTAACTAGGGCAACTCATTCCCCTTTGGTCCTCAGGCCTGGTATGCAACTCTCATCTGTTTCCTAATAGCTATTTGCCGCATGCAACGTTGATCACACCCGTGACACCGTCTAAACGGGCCGGTGGAACAGGGGAAACGTGAACTAAGGGCGTTGGTTGACGGGTGAATGATAAAAAGATAAAAAGAACGACGGAGGATTCGTTGAGAACTGAAAAGCTAAACATGATAATGACGGACAACTGACAACTCTAATTGCAGTCCAATGGTGTACTGCTAGACAACCATGCAAACTTTCAGTCTGGCAGAACACCACTTCTATCCGACCCACGCGGAATTCGATCTCGATTTAAAGGACCGGGACATCCTCTTGTTACACCCAGATGCGGTAAAGTGAACATTCTTACACTTAAAACATAAGAGCCGGAAATAAGCCTACTTATGTTCGTCTGTATAGAGATGACGGATCCACGAGATCAACGAAACATCTAATGGAGCAGAACCTCTCATAAGGGGCAATCCCCTGAAGACTGACTAATGGAATTCCCATTAGACAGGTTGCCAACTGAGTCGAGCCACAAGAAACACGGCCCTGGGGGTATGCGGCGTCTCCATATAGGCCTTTTCACCTAATAATACTTAATGTTTGTCCTATTTCATGAACATGTGGGAGAACTGATTTAAACTACTGAGCAGCTGATGGTAAAACATCGTGCAGTCAAGCCGGCGGCTTGTAGGTGCTAATCAGACTATAAACCGATTCACGTAGTCGCAAGGTGGTGTTAACACACACTCATGATCAATCCGCAAAAGCAGCATCTCGCTCTGAATAAATAAGGTAGACCTGATACAAACACACCAAATAAGCATGAGTAGCTAAGTATGTAGTCACACAATCCCTCCTTACAGACAAGTCAGCCATCTTACTGCGTGTCCCTTACTGATGGAGTTTTCTCTAGGAAAATGAAATTATGAATAGAATATTCATCCGGTACTTCAAGCGAAGTTTAGCGTCACCCAAGTTCGGATAGTATGATACCGGCAGGCCAATCAGCATACATAAGTATGAGGCCTCCCGTTCAGGGGGGTATCACAGTGTTACATACGTGTCGACCTCAATGCCTTCATTACTTGAGTTCAACGTTCAAAGACTGGGCCCAACATCAGTACCATGGACAACAACAAAAACCAGTACCAACTACAAAGGCCTTACAATCATGAAAAAAAGGAAAGTCCTAGTTAGGAAAGATACGAGAAAGGCGGCAACTTGTTGAGGACATCAAAAGCATCTGAACATCAAGTTATAGCAAGACTGTATCAGCCGGACGGCTTTTTCTCGATCTTCACTAGCCTAACCCAACGCAAAGTATACTAGACAATCGACAAACTCTACTCCGGAACATGGTCCCATGTAAAGTCAAGCTAAACACAGATCGACGAAGACTTGTAAACCCCATCGATTTTTGCTACCATTATTAGTTAGGTCAATTGGAAAGAAACGAAATATGGGATGGAAATTCCAAACGCTGAAACCGTGGAAGTACTAATTTATCCGCTCCGCTGAAGCGTGAACAACCTTGTCATTGCAAATCAATGCGATAAGGTAGAACACAGAGGAACGACGTCGAAGTAAAACACCCACACCAGAGAGAGAGAGAGAGAAAGATTGTAGGAACGAGCGGATTCTATCCAAGCCCAGAAACATTCCGTTCATGAAAAACGTGACTATATCCGCACATCACATTCCTGAGCAAAGAAAAGCTTCAGGACACGCGTGCCATAAGCACGCGCGTACACGCATGCATAGCTACGCACGCACCTAGAAGGGAGGCATCCGTTCAACAGGAAATAACCGAAGTGGTAAAAGCCGCTGGGAATGTGTGAACTGAGAAGTGAGTGAAGTGTGAACGACGCAGAAATAACAGAGAGCTATGTGAGATAACTCAGTTGATATAACCTAGTGAAAGTTGGTTTTCGAGTAAACTGGAAAACAAATAATGGTCGATGACAGGTACGAAAGTAGCAAAAACTATGACACAAAACTCGGATGTGAATTGTTCAACTCCGAACAACCAGTGTGATTGGGCAAGATCGAACAACTGCTGCCCTGGAGTAGGAGAAGTTTGGCCGTTCATCAAGCAAAGACTTGGGGCGATTGTCGAACTGGATCTCATCTCTCAGCAACCTTATGAGTAGTGCATTACGAATATACATGTATCGCGATATCTCGAATATCGTAGCAACTGGAACATGAGGCGGCCTGGTGCAGCACATTCAGTTACCTGGAAACATCACAAACGAGAGATTCAGCTGGGTTCCAGGTGAGTCTCTCGAAAAACCAAATTTGTTTGCAAATGAGTGTATTTCGCTGGATCTTATCCTCTTTTCAGTGCATGTTATGCATGCTAAAGGTTCAGAACATGCGCAACAAGATCAAATCGGGGGTGGTATGTTCTACGGTTAATAACTGGGCAGGGTATTAGTACTACGTTATGGCAGACCGCGGTTAATGGGACGAACTAACGGTTCGACACTAGAACGGCCGGGCCACCGATGTGAACGATCCGTTGCGTTCGAACTTCCATAGAATTAGTAACCACAAATTCACCCTGAGCCCCGCTTCCTTTGCTTTCCACCCGAATGAGTTGACCACATTGATTCATAAAGAGAAAAACACCCGAATAAAACCTCCCAAGCATCTATATATTCATCTATTTGGCCAACGCTATCGATATTCGGTTGTACTACTCTGAACATTGTTCTCACAAGTAGTTTGTATGGGCAGTGAACGTGACAGTGCTGTATTTACCGGTCAACTGTCACAGTGACCAGCTGTCATAAGTACCGCTACCGATATACCAATGATAGCAGTAGCGTAATCATTACAATAGAGTAGTATGGGTCGGAGGGTGCCACCAAGCTGTGACACCGAGCTGGAAAATGGGATGAAGCGACCCGGTAAATTTCAAGTTCCCAATAACTGACATCATTTTAATCACTTCAGCGTGCACCTTCCTATTTGAGCCTGACTAAGCGGCACCTAAACTGACCAATCGTGATGACACTGATGCAAAGGACCGACTACATGTGCATAGGTCTAGCATCACAACACAACAGCACATGTATCATTAGCAATTGCACCGGATTCTAGGGGCGTTCAGATCGGCTGGAGCGAAAAACCAGCACTCTGTTACAAAAACCGTCGCACATACCTTTAAATAACCATGAACCAGGTGTGCAAGGCGTGGGAAGCCTTTTTTTCACTAGTTGCTTCGGTTAAGAGAGAACGTTCTAATCGAGAAGACCACTTTATATTTTCCACAACTGAGTCCCTACGTGGGAGGACTGCTAAACATTCATTGCACACAGCCAAACATATATGTAAAACAGGGGCGATGCAACAACCATCGAGACCAATAACATGTAACGTAATAAAACATTAATATTAAAACTGTAAGTCTGGAGAAGAGAATGGTAACTTACCGGAACCATGAGCATTCCTCACGGCTGGAGAAAATCTTAGCCGCTACCTGGTCACACTGCCACACACCCCTCCAAACTTCACCATATCTTCCCTCGCCAATCCGTTCTTCCAGTTGTATCTGACGTGCCACAGTGCGCTGAACTAGAAGAGCTACCCCTGAACCAGACCCACTACATGTCTCTTCAAGCAGTTCACGAAGCGTTGGGGCGACAGAACTTCCACCCGTGCTCGTAAACGGAGGTGCTCCACCGGGAGATGCCGAGTACGAGCCAGTATTCAAAGGAGTGAGTGTTGTAGCACCAACGCCACTACTGCCCATATAACTAAGACTACTTGCCCCGTTCCCTGTACGACAGTTGTTCGGTGCTACTGCAGTCGGTAAAACAGCGGCTGTAGGTATGGATGAAAAATTTTTGGCGTTCCCTTGAAAGCTGCTGGAGTCCGGAGTCACCATGCACTCAGCCATCAATTGACTGTGAGCTGCTTCAGCGTCCCATTTCGATGTATTTCCACGCGTTCGACCTTTCCAGGAAACAAAAAGGAAAGTGCAATTGTGATTGAATTGAAGCGAAATAGCCAAGTGCATTAAAAGGCACCTGATATCTAACATTGACATTCAGAAGAACAAACGGGTGATCAAGCATGGATGCGGTATATTTATTAGGAAAGCCGCAATTTACAACAGTGCGGTCTCAAGCGACCGGTTTTGGATCCAAATCAAACCGGTTTCATAATGAAACAGCAACAATACCAAAAAAGTTACTTAGTTAAACGAGCAGCTCGCCTAAACACTATCATAAAGCGCAGTAGCAGATAATGAAACCGTCTGGCCACAACGGATGTTCTTGATCAAAACTTTCTTTAAGTTTCTGAGGGCAAACCGATCGAAGAGATTGTCAAATTCGATATAGAATTTTTCTGCGGTCTTCTGTTGGGCACAGTGCTGGAGAGTATGCACTAATCATTAGCACGTAGGTTCGGCCTATCAATCTCAGGCACAGTGATGCAAGACAAATTGACTCCACGGGTTTCTGAGTTGAGTAGTTCCTTGGTGCTGTCGGAAGGGGCAAAACCTACACCACGATCCAGTTTTCATTCTGTTGAGTGGCCAATTCAGTAGAATATGCATCTTCTCGAAGACCACCTTGCTCAGAAAATCTTGTTTCACTGAGCTCCGCGACACCGATTTTGTATCTCTTCGGTTCCATCACAACGTTGTGGAGGCACTGGTTGAACATAGTGACAAAGACTGACACAAAGTGTCAAAAGGAAGCGGACCACTTTTAGTTTCTACGGACGTTGGTTGACGGACTGAAAAGGCAGTAACCTAAGGATATCCAACCTATGAGAGATGCCTCAGCTCGCGAAATGAGAACTTAGCTTGCCCCAGTATAACCTGCCACAGACACTACGGAACCGCTCTAAAGTTTTCAGCCGATAGTGAATCCATAAGGAGCGCGCAATGAGCTCCAGTAATGTGCTGGAACTTGTGTCAAATTTTCCGAAAGATGGCGAATCGAGCGGGAATTTCCTGAAGACCTGTTTGCTCAGAAATATCTATGCTATATCACTGAACAAGCTGAACATGCATTATGAATAATGAAGAGAATAATGAAGGGAATTGGACACTTATCTAAATAGTTTCCGCATGCAATTCTCTTCTAGCAGGTACTGCATTGCAAGTTTATTTGCTGTTCTCAAAATGGAGCTATAACAAAGGTTTTCCGTGAGCACTTCTATCTAACACAGATGTTCGTGAAGATTAGGGGAAACCAGTAGGTATTCTCTATATTCCTGCTGCTTGTATACGGTGGCACGTCATTCGGGAACTTATCGGGGTCACTTTGGATGGGGGTTACTGAAGGACCAGAGTTAGCCCTAAGTTATCTCACTATTATACCTCGATGCAGGCATTTCCCTCAGACGCTGCGTTGCTTGAAGATTTTATGTACTAAGTTCGAAGGGATGAGGAATGGTATCCTAAACAAACACTCATGCGTTCATGTTGCACATTTCAGCTTGCTCGAAGCGTTCCTAGTTTAACGGGATCAGAAATCCCTGGAAAGCCCGTTTGTGCACTTTCATTGGCTGGAGGCATGGATGTACCAAACATAATCTTCACCGTTAAGACATTATTCAACGCAGTATGAATGATAGTGCTTCGGTATTGTCCAACAGACATACATTTAAGAATGTCCTAAAGTGAACCTCAAATTCACCAGTTGTGAACAGTTGTGTCACCAGTTGGCTATCAAGTAACGCCCCGAAGCCGGTGCTTCGGGTTTCGAACCGCAGACTGCACAAAGTTGCGGGGCACTTTAACTCCATGTCAGAATTGGTACAACTTAACAATCCCGTGGGGAAATCTCCAGTTCTAGGTATAACACCTATCGAACCCGGAGTAATTTAGGTCCAAATCTTGCTATGACAAGCTGCTGACTATTTCAGATAATCATCGAACTACTGGTCGGGATTCGACCGTACACTTACCCTGAAAACCGGGACATCATAAAATGGGGAGGTCCACTGACGAAGCTCTGTAGGACGACGGACACACCCAATATCTACATACTAGAAAAGTCTGTACGTTTGGATGAACCACTAATCAAATCAATACTATCTCCACAGGACAGACTCAGTCACCAGACGATACAAAAATATGACATAATCTATAGGATGGAAAACTAATATGCTTTGAGAACGCCACTTACCCAGTTTTTGGCGAGATCGACAACAGCATGCCACCAAAATGCAGCAAAGGATGATGCAGAACACGGCCAGCACACATACCAAAATCATGTAGATACTATAAGGAGGTTTCTCAAGGAGTACACTAAGTTCATCGGGTGTGGGAATATTACAGTGCGTTTCGTTGCAACACCGGTGTCCGTTGGCGTCGTTGCAAAACATTGGCTCGATGAACTCATGCTTACCACATCTGAACATCAGTTGATTATTTGATCGGCCAAATAATCGATGGAACTTACGTCAGATCGTACAATTTCTTGGGATCTTTCCTGGGTTCCATCAAGAGATTTAGTCGGCAAAATGACCCCTTTTTCAAGGGACAACAATAAGGACGGTGTCGGAGTTCACTGTAATAGTCGTATGGCTGGTATCTATCCTCCCAGTTTCCCTCAATTGCATCGATGTACGCGTTCCAATTCTTCCGGTGTTCTTTGCTAAATGGAATCTTGCAGGGTTGACAAAGTGACATGTTCCCAGCAGTGCAAAATAACATCAAACACTCCATAGTTGCTGAGGAATAAAGAACTTCCCGTGGTGGTGGGGCAAGTGTTTCTGAAAAGGATAAGCAAAATTACAACAAATGTAATCATAGTAAATTATAAGCCACCAGCGCTTTAATCAGAAAACTGATTCATGATTCAATGAGACATCTGAGGACGGCGATGAGAACCTGAATCATCTCCAGTGGGTTTAGGTGGATGAAATCTAACGTCTATGATGACAGTGCCGTCCAGTCGTCCCTTGCTGCCTGCAGGCAGTACTTAGCTGTTCAAAGACCATAGACGCACGCTCAAACAAATTCCAAGTGGTGTTCGGAACATCAACAAAAGAAATTCGGGTAAACCGCCATGATCATGGATACATCTCATATCTGCTGATCCCTTGATGCTAAAACGTCTCTGGTAAGTGAAGTAATTTCGGCAACCCCAGCGACTGCGGTATCCAACCATCAAGTTGCGTTTGTAAGTATCAGGATGCTAAAATGTTGCAACCACATTCGACGTTGCCGTCCAGACAGACGAGTAGTCGTTAGAAAAAAACAGGAAATACCTCAGAGATGGTATCCCATGTGTATCCCAGGCGTACACTCCTGTACTAATCAAGTTTATCTACAGGCCTTATTTGCCCTGCACGTGGAACAGGAACATTCACACCTGACTACTGCACTTCAAGTCTAATTCCACTCCCGAAGAAAGGAGACAGCGGTACGCTAAAACTACCGGAACAACAGTCCTATCAATACAGCTGCCAAAATGTTCCAAACCTTTACCCCCAGTCGAATTTTAAATATTAGACATGCATGTACCTGACCGAATCAAGGATGCCTTTGTTCAGGAAGAAGTCATAGCGATCATCCAGTGTTACAACATCACTCCAAGTTCCATCAACCTGCAGCGGCGTGTTACATGAACTACCGCACCGTCTTCGGCCTTATCAACCACAACACACTGTTGAACGTGATATTACTCATCGGAGCTCCAAGCAATCTTATCGCAGTATCCCAACAAAATTCGAGGCCAACTAAATGATGAGAAATCTTGCAACACTGACCCTCATACAAGAGTGTGGGAGAGATGATCCGGCTCCGTTTGACTACCCCGTCGATTGGATTTTGGGTAGAACTGCCAGGGTCTAGAGACGACAGATGGTAATTCGTGCAGATAACTCGACACCAGGATTCCCAACTGGAATACTCAGACGAGGTCCTGGCAAGCGACAGTACGGGGTGTCTCACGCTCAGTATACTTATTTCACTTTGATTATTGATTTCTTTAATGTCCAGAGTCGTGGTTACACAGCCCACACAAGGCAGTCTCTGGCACGGCTCCCGCAAATGTTGATCTAGTGGCGCAAACCTGACTACCCAGCCAATCGATATCGGACCCAACAGTGCCAATCAGGTAATTGAGCTAATTATCTTGTTAAAAAGCCAGCCTGGGCACGGTTTCGAAACAAGCGCTAGATGAGAATTTGAACAGCGAAGATGTCTAAATGAGTAGACGTTGCTTTTTGGCTGTTTTCGAGTCACAAAATGCTTGAATATCGAGAGAGGAACAATTCAGTCGTTACTTGAGGGTCCCCGAACAAAACCATACATCATCATCATCACCATCCACGGCATGACATCAGTGTTCAACACCGACGCTTCACTGCCGTACAACCATGATTTATTTCAAAGCCTTATTGTGAAGGAAAGAATAAAGGTGGACGGGGAAGGGACTTAGTGCTAGCTTACTACAATCATTCCGAGGTGCCTACCCCTCCAGACACTCACTCAGGCAATCTGGATAGAAACTGACAACAAGATCGCCACT
>SJOL01006382.1:19744-33313 GCA_004794785.1 Opisthorchis felineus | reverse complement strand
GATACCAACCCCTGCACATCCCGCCGCATCAGCCTCTGGATCACCAGAGGTGCGTAGCCGGAAGCGAGTGGAGAGTGATGGGGCGGTTAGCTCAATCACTGTGCTTTCATCTTGAATTCTTGTTTCTGAGACACAGCACACATCAATGCCAAGCGAGTCCAGTGTGAGAGCAAGAGCAGCTTTGTTGTCCTGCTTGCTTCAGAGTGCGGACATTGAAGGCGGCCAGATAGACTGGGTACCGAGGCTTGACAAAACCATACATCTTCCCACTGCTTTGTGGGTCGGAGTTGTGGATCGAAGGCTCAAAGTGAGGTTACTCAACCAAACCCTCTTCGGTGTGGGCATCCGGGCTGTATCATTCTCCCCAGCTCGAGATAGCTCAGTGACTAAGGCGCCATCTTAGGGACTGGAAGGATCGTGGTTCGAACCCAACCTCAGCATCTCGAATGCTCCTGTCTAAGCTTGTGCAACCTGGCAGTATTCGAGCCCTCGTGCGTTCTTCCGTTGTCATGGAAGCTAGGCACTGAAAGGGTGCTACAGCTGAACGATTATTTTCATTCTCCCCAGCAGCTCTTCGTTCAGTGGCTCATCCTCACTCCACCGATACCATTCACCTGGTCCACCGAGTTCAACCCAGTAGACAGCAGCCGTGTCTAAACTGCCATTCGGAAAAATAAAGCGAAATAACTCTGATAGACTCAGATCTGGCCTACCTTGCTAGCTTCAATGTCCCTATATCAACCTGGACGCTGGAAATCCGGTTTTCAATCGAGACTTTATCCTGAAAAGTCAATCGATTCCAAAAATCTCAGGCGTATTGTACCGCTGTTCCATTCGTATTGAGAATCATCCGCAGTACACATCACGCGAATGTGCATTGAGATTCGAAGTCGCAGCGTTCCTGCTAGCAGTTCAGTCATGAGTGGCTCCTTAAAAGTGTGGTTGCATTTCGACAGGATAGAGCGCCGCCGGTCCTCCAATCACGGAATTCACAGTATGTCGTCACGTGCTGATTGGCTTTCGAGTGACGACTTTTCAGATGGGAGATTTATCAGTTTGTGTCCGAACGGTTTAGTTTACAACTATTAGCCGGGAGGTTTCCTACAGATTCGATAGCTATGCGAAAAAAAATGAAACAGCTTCATAGTGATTCTCAGCTTTGAGACAAACTGACTTCAGCTGTAGGGAAAAAATCGCTCTAAAATTCCATTTAAATTCCTCACACGTATGTTGTCTCCGAAACAGGCTAACAAAACTCCGCTTCGGTGATTCAACTTAAGTCGATCAGGACGAGCTCAGATATCCAAAATCCCATTGTTAAGGTGTCTCGTGATCTTAGTGCAATGGCTCGTAGCATCTAAAGTGTGGGACCCGCACTCAGTCCCAAGATTGAAATCGTTTACTGGATTTAATTCCAATAAACAGTTTTCTTGTTGCTATCCAGCTGAATTAGGATCATAAATTCAGAATCAATTGCAGCAGATGGTGTCTGTCAACATGCGCCCCAAAAGAATGCAATTCCGAAGATAAGATCGTGCTTCCAAGGTTCCCTACAACTGCTTCGGAGAGCCAAAAGCGCATATCATGTCATTTTCAGGGCAATACCACCCATCAGTATAGATGAATAAGCCCGGAAAAAGCACATTTAGGTGGTAGATTTATAGTCCATGCGCGATAATCGGAAGCGACCTCTCCAGTAATTTCTTGAATGTCATATGCCCTTAGCCAGTGCGAACTTTCATTAAAAACCACTCGCATCGTGCTCCTTGGAGGCTTCCGGTCGTGCACTCAGTTGGGTCATATAGCTATCCGTTACCCGCAAATAGCTCCAACAGAAGATTAACCTTCTTCGTAGGGTACATGTCTGCAATCACGCACCATGCGAATCAACTTATCAAGTCGGTGCGGGGCTACTCATCTCGTGAACTCCAACAGTAACGGGTTGATCTATTTTCAGTTATAAACGTTGTACCGAAGTGCGGCTGTCCCGTTGGTTCCTACATCGAAGATAAGGGGAATAATGGAATGAGAGCCACACGTTGGAGATGAGGGCGCAATCAGTTCATTGGCGTCGAATGGTTTTGTGTCCGGCATGGAAGGGATTGAGGGCTACATAATGAAGGCGATAGTTCTGATGCAAGACTACCGTTGTTCGCATGACGCACCCGTATCTGTTGGGGTCACCAACCATTGGTGTGTCTTGTCCCGGGATCCCCACCTGAGGAGACGGCAGTTACGAACGCGACTGACTTGACTAGTAAGGACTTGGTGCTTCATTACCAATTCATGGATTGACCGCACCTGGATCGTCACCATCCAATACGTGGCTGGATGAACGGGACTCTGCGAAGCAAACGGTACTCTGACATACAAAAGTACATGGCCTAACCAGCGTAAACTGTGAAGTGTGACTAGCTGATCTATCGGGGGAGAGTGACATTCCCAGGGAACCGTCTAGAGTATCACAGCATTACTGATCTGATGCTCTCACCAAACCCGCGCAGTGCGTCAGGGACACTGATGGCCAAACACATAGAGTCTTCAAAGGTCTTCCGCGCTCAGCGACCACGTCACTGATCCACAAAACGAGGCCGATTGGACTGCGGTATTGTACATTCCACCCTTGACAGTTCAGCGGGTGTCACGTTGACGCCACAAACATCGGAGGTTGGCAAACGCTTCCCTTTCCAAATTCGGGGAATGATTTCGTCTTTCGCCAACCGGCCAGGAATTATGCAGCTACCCGGATAGACGAACTTAACGACTATATCAATCGGATTATCTGCAAGCATGAGGTTTTGGTTTGATCCCACCAAGTTTACCAGTAACGACTTACACAATCCATGTGTGAAACGCATCCTGAATCATGCAGCGGGATTATTTAGGTCACAATGATTTGTATTTCTAAACGGTTTGATCCAAGAAACGCAATATCGTCAACACACTCAATGTCCATGAGCGAGCGCTCCGACAGTACTTCTAACCCGAGGTGTTGAAGGCAGGTAAAGCAGACTCAAACAGCATATCGATTACGCAATTAAAAAGAAGGAGCAACAGAGGACACGCTTCCCAGAAAGCACTGGATGTGAACTCAATACAGAATGTGCCGTAGATCACTACGCGACCTCGAGAGGCATATGCAACCTTTATTACAGACAATAATTTAGGAGGGACACCCTGCCTTGCCGGACACTACCACAGTTCCTGAAGACCAACGGAGTTAAAAGCGGATCACAGACTTAGGGGGACGATCATTGCTGGTCATCGGAAGGAGTGGCGCGGTACCAGCACCTGTAGCGAAGTGAAGCGCTGAAGAAATGAAATTGCACGCTGGCATTCCGTCGTCCATGGCGGACTGATGTCGACGTTCCATTGGGGTTTGTTTGGTCCTCCCAGAGGATGAACTGATGCGGTCCACCTGAACCGGTCTTCAAAGTACTCACGCCATCGCTCAAGATGTTTCTGTGAATGGACTGAGGTCCCATCCATTTCGGAGATAGCTTCCCACCAGCCCTCCTAGGAGCAGTTGATCGAATTAGCTGGAACAGGGCCCGACTGGTCCCTGTTGCAAAAATTTTCTCTATCCTTTGGGCTTTTGCAATCAGCTAGCGCTCTCTGTCAATCCTCAGGCTTTCCATTAGTTGGTGTTCGATGGATCTGTGCGCGCCATCGTTGTTGATTGTTTTGGCGCCGTTTCCCGGAGCGCCCGACCGTAACGAGATCCAGTGTTTACCGGGGTGTGCAGACGGTTTCAAAAGCTATGGGCATGTATTCTTCTACCTTTCCCAAATAATCATTTAAATCACAATTACAAGCATCGCATCCATCGACTTATGGGGGCTTCTAAGCCAATTCAACTCGATACTGTTGAGTTACAGAGATGCTTTGTAGGTGATGAACTCAACGGTTTTATATCAACAGACGTGTCACCATCAGCATCCACAGTATAACATGTGTCCAACATTGATGCTCCGCCACCGTACAACCACAATTTGTTTGAAAGCTTTATTGTGAAAAAAGAATAGAAGTGGATGGGGAATGGATATGGCGCTAGCCTACTACGACCATTCCCATGTGCCTATACCTCAAGGCAATCATTCGAGTAATCTGGATACACTGACAATAGGAAGCCACTGACATCGATTAGCAGCCATATCTTGCAGTGCCCCAACCAGGCACAGTGGGGACCACGCGATTCCCATCCTGGAAGGCGAGTCGCACCGACGGAAAACGACGTGTTCCGGAGGGAGACCGAACAGATACACGTACCGCACAGTGCCGTGACCAGAATACAGTGTTGTTCCCCAAAAAGAACAAAAATCATGTATGGAAGCCCCTGCCAGTAGCTGACTGTCATATGGTCCACCTGAGCTCGAGATAGTTCAGTGGCTAAAGCGCGAACTGACTGCCTAAAATGTCCGTGGGCCGAACCCAAGCTATGCATCTCGACTGCTCCTGTCTAGGCTTGGGCAACCTGGGAGTACCTTGGCCCTCCTGCAACCCTCGGGTGGCAAGGCAGCTAAGCACTGGGTGTTACAGCTGAAGGAGTATTATTACCATTATTATATGATCCATCTGAATCCACATTTGGTATGCAGTTGGGGGCCTCAAAGTCGCATGATGTAGGTGCTTGTGCCGAAAGCTTGTGCTGGATAAGAACAAACGTTCGGCACATATTTGAAGACGTTGTTCCCAGTTATCTGTGCGGCGAGCGTCGACCCCGAATCGGCCGACAAGACGCGCTTCCTCAGAACTTATCCAGACGACCTGGACATTTATATCGCCTGAAAGAATCACCATGTCTGTACTTCTCGCTGACTGAAGCAATCGTGACAAATCATGATAGCTGTCTTTCTCAGAAACAGAGCTGCCGTCTGTCGTTCACCGCGTCGAGATGTATTGATCTTGATCGAACCAGTCATCCTAACATTGCACACACGACCGTTTATAGGAATCCAGTCCAGTAAGGGGCATTCAACTCTGGGGCTAAGCACAAATCCTACGCCGTAGATATCATGAACCATTGAGTGAAGATCAGTTGACACCCGAAAAGTAATGTGAGAGACATTCGGGTTCGCACCGAGTGTCTGACCGAACTGGGGTCTTGTATGCGTGTTTCAGTCGATCGAAAGAGAGAACAAGGCCTGGGAAAGAGCCGTCTGTCGCCCAACTTGACACAGGGTACGGACGTTGACAGCAGCAAAGCCCGATAGCCCCCGTGCATTTAACAAGGACTTAGTTTGATTTGTATTACTGAACAGAAGCTTAGGAAAAGAGCAACGGATAGGTGATTGACAGCTAAATAAATCAGAAAGACTTAGGTGAAAAACGTCTGGGGACAGGTCAGTGAAAGAACGATGTAAGGGCAACCGATGCTTCCAGATTGACCAGGCCGAAAAAAGGCTTTGGTTGAATTGCCCCACCTTGGGCCTTTAGCACAAAATTCCGACCCACAAGGCAGTGAGAGAAGGCAGGATTTTGCTTGGGGACCCTTCGTCTATCCCCTGGCTCAAAGGTAGGAATCGTGAAGCAGCGAGAGTTTGCGTGCGAGACCCGCCCCGGAGCCAATGACTCAACAGTCTGATCCACTTAGATGCAGGAGGCTGGCCGGGCCTAAAGGCGCAGAGAGATCCGGAGAAGCTATGCATTGAAGACAACAGCTTTGATGCTTGGGCGACAGTGAGGGCGCGAGCGGGCCGTGTCTGACAAAATTCCTAACCATTGATGTGTCCCGTATCGAGGCCCAATCCAGAGAGACGGCAATGAACAGCTCAGCTGAGTTCCCGGGTAATGCCTCTCACACTTCGCTGCTAAGTCACTGCTTGACCTCCCACTGGCTCCTTTAAATCCTTCGCGCGGTTGTGCGAAAACAGCTCTTCAAGGAAATCGGCCAAATGGCACACGGAGCACGTGACCAAGCCAGCACAACCAATGGAGTATAATTAGTTTATCTACCGTGGGCGAGTTATTTCCTTGGAAAACCAATCGAAGTACTCCGGCATTACTGATTCGATTTTCCCATCAGACTCGGGCAATTCTCTGAAGGAATCGATGGAATAATAACGAAAGTTCTTTTACATCCTCAGTGCACAGCGACCAGGTTTTTGACCCGTATAACAATATGGAGAGCACCGGAGCATTACCAACTAAACCCTTGACAGATAAGCTGATGTCAGGCCCGAGCTACAGGCGATGAAGGTTCACAAAAGTCGCTCTGCCCTTTCCAATCCGGATAGAAATATCATCGTTGGCTAGATCACCAGGACCGATACAGCCTTAAGAAGAGTCAAGAATTTATGAGGGACACCTTTGCTCCATAGGCACTGTCAAAGTGTCTGACAGCCCACAGGGTTAAAGGCAGCTTTCAAATCAAGGAACACCATCATTGTTGATTGTTGGAAGCAGTGTCGCTATTCCAGAATCTGTCAGAGGGTGAAAATGTAATCGATGTATTCTCTTGCAGGACTGAACCCAGCTTGTTTTCTACGGGTCTGCCTCTCCCCGCATTCAGTCCACTGCGAAGGATAAGACTAGAGAGTACGTTCGATGCCACAGCTACCAGGTTAATGCCACGGTGCTTCACACACAACATCCACATACCCTTTTTGGGTATAGGGATAACTGTCGATGTGCCCCATTCTGCAAGCACTTTCTCTTCACTCCATATCGCACCAATGAGTTTTGCCAGATGGGTCACCAATGGTTCTCCGCAGTCTTTGAAGAGGACCGTCAAGGCCATCCAGCCCTCGTGCTTTCTCACACTTCAGTACAGATATATCCTATTTCATTTCTTCTGACGGGCGATTCAGGTTTACATTCCATTCGCTCGTATGCACTTTATCCAGAGACTGTGTTGCAGGAAGCCAGCCAAACTGTTCTTCGGTGCATCTTTCCAGCCAGTGCTTTGCGAATAAATAATTCAGCCACTCTTTCACCTGTCGTTTCACTGATTATTACTCTCCAATGGCCAGTCGGTCGTAATTGGTATGGGGCACGGCTGTTTCCAGTAGCAAAACTCTTCACCATCTATTGAGGTTTCGATATCCACCAGAGTTCTCGAACTTTTCTTGAGCTCTTCATTATTTGGAGACGTACATCACAGGCTGAATGCGATATGAGGAAGATCTTCAATCCAGGCTCGCGTCGGAGTTCGTGGTCTAGCCGAGAATGGAACGACTGAAGACCTAGTTGGCTGTCATGTTAGACATGGATCATCCTTGCTTCCAGTCCATCTACGGTGTATGACACCGGAAACAAGACTGATGTGTCATTTGTATAGAGCTTGCCGCAAATTGGCGGGTACGGGCAGCTGCAGTGCATGATAATTGGCCATCTGACCATTCTTCCTTGAAGCATCATCCAAAATAAAGTTTACAACCAAATTCAGGTTGAACTCATGGATGTCCCTTTGACTGAACAATGAACACGTCGGCATAGAATAAATTCTCCAAAAACAACGTAGGTTTTGGTCCTAGAGGCCAAGACGGCCTTTGGTGAATATGCTTCGTCCCGAGCGTCAGTAAGGGTCAAGTGAAGTTGGTCGGAAGCGCCTTCACTTGGTTGACTTTTCATATACATGGGCATATCATGGACATTAGTGAATACCCTACGTTCTTGGCATTCACAGGCTTGTGAGTAGGTAAGAGGGTACGAGGTGTCCACTAAAAACTCCCCTACAAGTAGTGATGCCAAGCAGAGACGCCCACTCTCCCCATTTTTTGTTTCACCTCATCATTATCGTTACGGCATCACTGGTGCACAAGAGTCACACAACGATGTCAATTCATTTGAAAAAATTAATGTGGAAGGACAAAAGGATGGGAGGTAAAAGGGGCCTAGTGTTGGACTGGTACAAACAAGTGACGCGCCTGCACCTCTAATACTTAGTCACACTATCTGGATATAATCTGGTAACATGAATGCCAAAGACTTCGGTTGGCTAGGGGGCGAGATGGCTCAGTGGTTAGAGCGCGAATTTACTGACCGGAAGGTCCGTAACTCAACTCTCAACTTCCCCTGTCTAGGCTTGGGCAACCTGGCAGTACCTCAGCCCTCGTGCTTCCTTCTAATGACATGGCAGTTAGGCACTGAAAGGGGGCTACAGCTGAATAATTTGATTTTTTTATTTTACCATATCTTGCAGCGCCCCACCCAAGCAAAGAGGTCATGTGGGCCCAATCCTGAAAGGCAGGTCGTATTCGGACACTCGGGCCTTTCGTAACCTGTTCCATTCTCTTGCGTCAAGTCATATGTTGCTTGCATCTCGGTTTGCGAAACAGAACCCCTACTGATAAACGATAACTGCGTAAAACCTGACCAAATCACTGCAGTTTGCGGCACCGAATTCGGTTCTGAAGCGAGCTACCCGCCACACCACCGAATACTAGTGTGATAATCCCATCGTTGCAATATCGTTGACTTCACTCAGTACCAATGATGATTCACAGGCATTGATGAGACATCTCAGATCTTACGCCGGCAAACGCCAAGTCCAGCAATCAACAACAGCAAAGCCCGTGTTGTGGTTTGAAAACCCACAGACCCAGTGATATAACTTCTTGACATCACAGGTGGAGGCAACCCTAATCTTTGGGGTTCGTGCACTTACCTCATCCGGCAGACTAACGTCATAGCCAAGTAGCATTCAGGATGAGCAGAAGTGTCAACAATCTTCGGTACTTCCTGAATTGCAACCGTGTTCACGACCTGTACGTCCTAGGGTATGTCTACACTGGGAAACATGCCTAAGGATGGAGTAAGCCCGAAACACTTTCTAGAAACGCTTGTGCTTCTTCCCTTTCTGATACGAGAACGTTGTCGGATAGACAAGGGTTTCGTCAATAGTGATTTGAACACCCTGGTATCCCTTCCAGGGTAATAGGGGTGGACATGCCTGCTGGGCACCGCCGCTTGTAGAGGAAGGGTATCCCATAGGTAAGCACAAAAATGTAACCAAACTCCTGGGACATACCATGTCACACAAGTGCATTCATAAGGATAGGCTGGTCAAAAAGGTCGGTCCCGTCTCAAAGAGCCAAAAAACAAAAGAATGGGTCTTCTACACGTACATCGTTGCCCAAGTACTTGAAGGGATGTGAGGATCTGGTCCAAACACCCCTTTCTGACGTGAATCCTGCTCGCTGTTAAGAGGCTGAGAATCCAAGTGCTCTTGTAAGACGATGAAGAATAGTTCACACTAGGAGTGTTGTTGCAACAATGGACAGTTTGATATCAATGCGACTGTCCCATTAGTAACAAGCGCATTTCTTCGAAAACATACACTAGTGCCGAACAACCCCAGTTGGCTGAGACAGCCTTTTTCTCCAAAACAAAGCCAAATAAATTAAGCAAGCATCGACTGATAGTCCCACCTCCAGTCTTGAACAATGGTGGCGTTTCGGCAGGACCAGCAGGTTCGTTATGCTTAAGAGGTAAAATCCATTCGTATATCTTCGAATACCTCGAAGTTTTCACGTTCACCAGGAGTCTGGCCGGATGCCCTGTAGAGCAGCAGCAGCAGCTAACCAGTGAATTATTACTCAGAAGTCGGCCCAACGGTTCAGGTGCTGCTTTATTGGGGATGAGCGAGACCTTTCTGTCGAAAGTTCCCTTCACGGAAGGCTTCTTGAGGCCGGTTGTATGGATAAACTGAAGGCGTTTCCGAGTGCCCCTAATCTTTCCTTCCTCCACTTCTCTAGCCCTTCGGATCCATCCTTTTGATCAGCGTGGACACTCATTCCCACTTCGCGTTCGATGAGCTGCGAACCAACCAACGACCATCTATGCTACCTGAGTTACCAATATTCTCCTCTATGGAATCATCACCCATGACGACACACCGGTAATATATACTGGCGCTCAGCTGTCACAGTCATGGGAATGAAAAGAAAGGGGAGCAGTAGGGACTTGGTGCGCAGAAGCAAATGTCCTCAATGGAAAATGTCAGGAATAAAGTGTCCACATCTTTGAACAACATTAAAATAAACATCTCAGCATCACGTACGAGTAAGACGACATGAGAGGGATTGAACAAATATCCGACTCGAACCTCACCCTACATACACCTGGCGCAAAACAACAGACAAACTTTAGCTGGTCGGTCCGGCTGGGAAAGGACAACATGCATGCCATTTGGGTCAGTACTGTGGCACGTTCTCCGGAGTTTCAAATCCCGTGCAAGCAGGATTATATGAGCACCAGCCAAGAAGAGGCAGAGATCCCACAAGGCTTGTATCCCGAGAACTTTCGACCATCGATGCTGAGGAATAAAAAATGTTTTCTTGGGTAGACTATGGTTGGACATGAGTAGTACATGCGCCAACAGCTTTAACCAGATAAGTTGTATTTGTTGCTCTAGTGATTATTACTCGTTACGGGATACAAGATTACGTTCGAGCTCGAGATGTCTCAGCGATCACGGGGCGAAGCCACTGACCGGAAGGCTCAAGGTCCGAACGCAACAATGGTTTCGCGATTGCTCCAGCCCAGCTTTGATCAATGTGACAGTAACCCAGCCCTCGTGCTCCTTAGAGGTTACATGACAGCTATGCGCCAAACGGGTGCCGTCACTAAGTGGGATCAAACCTAACCCTCATGCTTGCAGATTAACCGATCGATGTGGTCGTAAAGTAGCTGCATAATTCCTGGCCGGTTGGCGAAAGACGAAATCACTTCCCGAATTTGGAAAGGGAAGCGTTTGCCAACCTCCGATGTTTGTGGCGTCAACGTGACACCCGCTGAACTGTCAAGGGTGGAATGTACAATACCGCAGTCCAATCGGCCTCGTTTTGTGGATCAGTGACGTGGTCGCTGAGCGCGGAAGACCTTTGAAGAATCTATGTGTTTGGCCATCAGTGTCCCTGACGCACTGCGCGGGTTTGGTGAGAGCATCAGATCAGTTATGCTGTGATACTCCAGACGGTTCCCTGGGAATGTCACTCTCCCCCGATAGATTAGCTAGTCACACTTCACAGTTTACGCTGGTTAGGCCATGTACTTTTGTATGTCAGAGTACCGTTTGCCTCCCGACCTAAAGCCGTCACCTTGTCGTGGTGGTCGGGCTTCTGTGCTGCAATTATCCTGCGGGCTATTCTGGCTGGAACTCAGTTCCCTAAGGTTCAACAATGCCGGAAGGCCAACGGGGAACAGCCCAACGAAGAACAGCGAGTCCCCGCACTGCGAGTAATCGTATTACGAGGCGGTCTGGAGGTAAAGCCGTACTGTCCTCTACGATAGGAGTGTGAGGGCAATAAAGCGTTCCCCCAAGGCGACCAGCATGTCTATATTTATGGAAGCAGCACACTTCGATCGCCCAACGGTTGACCGTGACCGCCGGCGCATTATTCAATACGGTCGAAACTTTTAAAACCAAAAAGTCCGGTGCTGCTCAAAAGGCACTTTCTATGCGCACCTGCATTAGAATTGAGACAGTTATGCCTTACTCCCTGCTCCCTCGGGCTAGGTCGGCCCTATGCAGCCAAGCGGGTTAGACTATTGAGTCCTGGGCTCCGGGAAGGGTCCCCAAGAAAACCCTAGCAACCGCTGCCTCGCGGCCCAGGCGAGAAGCAAGGTCCCCGAACAAAATCCTACACCCTCACACTGCCTTTTGGGTCAGGTTTTTAAGTCAAAGGCTCAAGGTGGGGGTACCTCAACCAAACCCCCTTCTTCGGCCTTGGCAACGGAGAAGTATCATTTGCCCTTGCAGCTCTTCGCTCACCGGCCCTTTCCCATACTCCCTCCCCACCTATCGGACAATGCAGTGCGATCAACCCATCTGCCAATGTCCTAGCAACTATTCCGTGTCTAAACCTTCACTCGAAAAATAAACCAAAAAAGATCAGCCTTCAGTGTCCGTACTCTATGTCAGATTATAAAACAGACATCCCTTGCTGAAACCTTGCTTTCCCTTTCTGTCGATGTATGTTGTCTCCAAAACACGCATACAAGACCCCACTTCGGTCGCGCACCTCAAGCCGCTTAGGACGAGCTCAGGTGTCCCACAATTCACTCTTCGGGTATTCAGTGGTCCTGACGCTTTGGCTCGTGATATCTACGGGAGTTGCACTCAGCCCCAAAGCTGAAAGCGCCTTACTGGACTGGATCCTAATAAACAGTCGCCCTTGCGCTGTGCGGTTGTCTGGATCAATTAAGATCGATGCAGGTCGATGCGGTAAACGGCATCTATCTGTCGGAGTGACCTGACAACGAAGTATGAAAACCCTAACGGGTCGACAACTACCGCCTCCCTGGATGAAGACCCCGGAATTCAACTTATCAGAGGTTAGTGACATTGGCAGAAATGGCACAATCGCGCAGTCAGTGGCGCTCGTGCATCAAACCTATCGCGTTCAGTGCGTAGCTACCCAATTTCTGAACTAACTAAAGATGCCATCGCCTAAAAAGCTTGGCCATATTTCCCACACTCTCCCACTTTCCGGTGGACGAAACTGTAGCAGCTGGAACCAATGTGCTTATGGCACACGGCTTATAGATGATAAATTGAAGTGATTGAATTGTACCATGTCTCGCAGAGTCCCGTTCATCTAGCCACGTATTGGATGGTGATGACCCACGGCCGGCCAGTCCATGACTCGATAACGAAGAACCAAGCCCTCACTAGTCAAGTCAGTAGCGTTCGTAACTGCCGTCTCCTCAGATGAGGATCCCGGGACGAGACAAACCGATGGTCGGTGACCCCAACAGATACGGGTGCGTCACGCAAACAATGGTAGTCTTGCATCAGAGCTATCGCCTTCATTGTGTAGCCCTCACTTTCTGCCATGCCGGACCCACAGAACCATTCGACGCCAATGGACTGATTCCGCCATCGTCTCCAACGTGTGGCTCTCATTCCCTTATTCTGCGATTGAGACAGCTTCCTTGGAGTAGCCAGATCAAGCAACAGAGCCTCCGAAGCGTCGGCACGAGTATGTTGTCCAGTCGATACAAAGGAGGTTCATGACACCCAATATATTTTGCCGATTTATGGCAAACTCTTGAAGGACCAGCATCTATCTGTGGTGGTCACCACACACTAAGCCAATACTGCTATGAGTCGCTTCGTGTGGTTTGTCATGATTTTTGTGTGCTTATTATAACACTAATCCTGTATACTCGTATTGAACCTTTGTATGTACATTTCAGCTCATCCACGCTTGTGCTTAGACAAGTAAAATGTTGTTTATCCTCGATAACCGGGACTCTGTTCTAACTCGTTCTCGGACCCATTCTAAACGTCTCAGTACACCAACGAGGAAATTTTGTTCGACTATCGGGACCGTATGGTAGTGCTTACTGTGTATTCTTTGGGCATAATATGCAACGCCCATTTCGGTTGCTTACGCTTTCAATGAAGAATATATAATAACCTGGAATAACAAATCCACCACCTTAAATATTGAATTTGAGTATGAACAATAGTTCTGAATAGCCACCATCATCACCATCAGCATCATCATCATCACCATCCACGGCATGACATCAGTGTTCAACACCGACGCTTCACTGCCGTACAACCATGATTTATTTCAAAGCCTTATTGTGAAGGAAAGAATAAAGGTGGACGGGGAA
>SJOL01006382.1:0-17858 GCA_004794785.1 Opisthorchis felineus | reverse complement strand
ATTTAAGGAGTGCCACTGTTCGGTCGGATATCCAGTGCTTGAGTGAGCCTGGTGGTGCCATTCCACAGGCAAAATTCCCATCACTATGCAAACAAGTGGCAATCTCGTCCCAGTATGAGTTCACATCTGATGGTGGAGCATTTGGGAGAGACTCCAGAATGCGATTCCGGTAGGTTCGTCTAACATCCGGATCTGCCAATCTCTCTTCTGTGTAGCCAAAGTTGCTTTATTAGTTTCATAGGCTGCGCGCATTAGTTAACATTCCAGAAGCGAAAGTATACTTTCGCCTACACAGGATGGGATGTTGCAGTAACCTATGTCGCCCGGCTGCCCGACTACCCAGCAAACTCGCGTGACGTGACCATGTTCTCCGCTGAGCAAGCGACCGCAGCATTGTTCGGCATTCCGGTGACCGGTCCGGACAGTCGGCAACTGGCCTGTTGCGTTAAGTTGTTAGTGCCAGACGCTTTCTTTTCAAAATCTGCAGACAAAATTCGATCTCGTAGTTGCGGTAGTCAAGATCATGTTTCAGCCTAGAAACACCGATCGAAATTGCAGTATCCTTTATCGCTTGACTGTATTGTGATCAGCTTGTGGTGAAAACGCTGACAAAATGGGAACAGCCGAAAGAAGTGAAATGTCCGGCATGTTATTTCCTAATTGTACATAGCTGTATGCCCCTTTATTTACACGAATGAAGTTCCATGAGCTACGGCGGTGGTAGCAAGCACCGAGAATGACGAGAAAGTAGGCGTCGTGATGTTTGGGGATGGACCTTGTCCAAGGTCAGCAATCAAGTGTCTGTATGTACCGTAAGTTTTTTGGCTACTGGAAATTAGCGGAAGACCATGTGCTACTAAAAGTAGTTTTATTTAGTTCACTAGTGCTCCCAAGTTCTATACAACGTACAAGTTGCCTTGAGCTTGCAAATGTCGTTCACACATTGAAAAAGGTTAATCAATTGATTCAGCGTTGTGAATCAGCATGAATTCTTCCTGATGTCCAATTTCAACGTAGCTTATTTACTTGACTACAAATGTAAATAAAACGCCTGTTTCATAAATTAGGTAGATTATACTGTCAAATCCGACTAACTCCTCCACAAAATTCAAATTGGTCTCGTGGGCTACAGCTTAGCCAATCAGAAAACCCAATTAACAATAGGCTACGTCTCCGATCCTGGGAGGAACGTTCCAACGCGCGCTTTTAAGGTCAGTTTCGTTGCATTGCTCCATCGTGGGGAGGGGGGTGAAAAACTCTCAGGTTCTTTAATCCCGAAACAAGCAATGATTTCATCACTCAAGGCCAAAAAAGCAAACTAAAGCAGTGCTTAGCGCTGCAGCGAACAGCGACATTCCTGGGAATTTCGCTGTCGCGCATCGAGCAGCCCGTTGAGGCATACCAACGGCAGCACATCAACCATATAACTCAGGAGATCATTCCGGCCAGTCACTGAACGAAAGAACAGTGTCATCCATTTAAGCCGCCGGTGCCGGTTCTCGTTGGGCAGATTTCAAAGCCTCTAAACCGGCTCGAATCTTCCTCATTGATTACGCTCTAAAGCTTTCCTCTCCTAAACGGTAGCGTTTAGGTGCACGAAATACCAGTCCAGAATAGGGTCACGTGCATTGCAAACAGAAGCTTGAAATTCTCAGTAGTCAGTCTGACAAAACACCGATTTTGTAGGTGAGTAATTCTGATCCGAAGTTGGGTTCTGCTCTGACCACACCGAAAAGCCCATTTCATTCTCCGTCACGAAGATTTTGATGAGCAACCCCAATGGCCAACAGGTGGCCAACAGGTTACTTCAAAGGCCTGTGTGTTTCGTGGCCCACCCGTGCACTTCGTACTGTAAACTCATGCCCAGATCTTCAGATTGTTAGCAAAAAACCATGTAGTCGAGCTTGGCGCCATTGGAAGGCCACTGACGTGCCAGGTAAAGAGTTCGGTTCCGCGCACTGATTCTTCACCTCTCCTGCTTCTTATCGAGAGCGGCATGAAAAGCTTTCGTTCGCCTCTACAGAGTACACATCAAGGCATTCGTCAGCATCCAAGGATGTGCTCATTTTCCTCCTGCTATAAAAAATTATGGATATACCAACAAGCCTTCTAGTGTTGTAGACACCGCTCTTCCCCTAGGTTTATTCTGCAAAAATGTAAGAAGGGTAGGCCCGTAGTCCTGTGGCTCATTTTGAGGCCACCCACTGGGGGCAAACCAAAATTAATTCTGCCGAAACTATGGGGTATTAGAAGTTGCGAATTTTACGCTGAGTTAGTTGAATCCGGTTGCACGTTTCGGCGATATGTTGCCTGCAGCCTTCTGGATAAGTGAGCGAAATTTCGAGGCCGTTGACCACCGCTGATTCGCATGTGGTCGCCAGTTTACGAGACCGCACGAAGTCAAATCTCAGCCTTTTTTAACGTTCCGTGGTGTTCTTCAAATGGAGGATTACATCTACAGAAGATTCAGTGTAAATTCCACCAAGTTGGATGGTTGAGTAACATTTGTACCCGTTATACTCGTCAGACATAACAAATTGAATGGGATTGTTAACTGAAATTCGGCACAACAAAGTTCATTTGGAAAGCGCACCATGCATTTAGCATACTAACGGAATTAAACTTGAAGCGTCGTGCAGTGCTGATGAGGATATGCATCTGTGTGAATGATCTCTGATGACCTCTGATACGCGCAAATAGTCCGGGGATGATGCGTCTCTTTCAGATATCCGCATGCGAATTACCAAATCCCGGTGGTGGATCTTTCTCACTGGAAACCATGAAGTCACTAAGCTTGATTGCGTCATAAAGCGCAACGACACTCAGAAAAAAAATATTTTCGTTGATCATGATAACCATGCGCGTTTTCGTTTACCTCGGCTACTTATCGTGACTGCTAGGCCGGGGTCTATGTGTTACGATGATCGAGGCCTCAGGTATGAATGATAGCCTAATCCAAAAGCCAAGATAGCCCTTCCTCACCATAACCGTATGCGTTGTCGCTTACCCTGGCTTTTTATTGAAACTGAAACACTCGTGCCTGTGTGCGACGCCGGTTATGAGGCCTATATACGGTGGCCTAATCCAACGGAGAAGGTATCCTTCACACTCATGCATGTCATCCGTCTGCCAAGCCCGCGCCTGAACAATACTCACCACCCTTGGCGAATTATGTTTCCATTTATTGGTTGCATCGGTACAAAATTATTGCAGTCAATCCAGTTCTCGTTTCCATGATCCTGCTTTCACTTGACAGGGTTTCCGGAAGAAAAATATATAATGACTTACAACTCCTGTACATCTTTGTTTAATTATGTGTTTTCACTGATATTGCCAAAGTTATAGAGGCTACCTCAATAAGTGCTTAATAATTCCCATTGTCCACAATACCCGATTGGTGTCCACGCTGAAGCTTGAGTCTTACTGTTAAAAAAGTCAACTTAACACTTGCTCAATGGGAAATCCGTGTGTACGCCAATGATTTGATGACGAGATTCAGTGATAATGTGCATTACTGGACGCAGCGAATTTAAGGTCAAACAGGAGTGTATACAAGTCAGTCGGAAGATCAAACGGTACGGACTCGATCCCTAGAATTTAAGGACCTCATGTGTCCTCAAACCCATGGTCCATCGGTGGTTCTCATCCTGGCCTTTAATTCAGGAGATCCATTAAGGAGCACTGTTGTGTGTCTGTAGCTGCTGGTTTGGACTTTTCTCGGCTATGTAACTTAAATGGCAACGTTTTACACTAAAGATGATGAAAAACCTTTCATCCTTTCGACCTTTCGTTTGTGAGAATATTATATGCATATAAATATGGGATACCCGGATGATACTCTGCTACGCGCTCAGGGCTTACATCAACTTGCAAACGTGAATCCACTCTCGTCTTAGTTGGGTTTGCAGTGCACCAAAGCCCATTTCTTCAGCTAAACATAACACACACTCCCCTTTTCTGCTCTCCGGAGTAGTCGCATACAAAAAAATAAATATTACAAACAGTGAAGTATGTTATCCTTAACTGATAGCGTCCAATGTTAGCGCCTATGGGCTCTTTGCGCCATGCACCACTTGTTGATTGAAGCTGATAGCAGTGCTCCGGGGACTGGTGATCCCCTTACTTTCGCTATCCGCCCTAGGTTAGGGTACTGTTCAGCTCACGTAGCGAATTCCTGATAAACTAGTCATTTTGGAGGTTCTATCCCCATCAGTCCTTATATGTTCGCTGTCCCTTATCACAACACACCCGCATTCTTATACCGTTCTTATGTCTATGCTTCTTGCACTATGATAGCATTATTTTGCAAAGCTTAGCCAGCCCTTGATTGCTAGGCTACTAAGCATAAATCCACCTTATTCTATCTCATTTTGCCACTTGTTAACATCACCCTTACTGCAATAAACTTATAGTAAATTTTTTCCATTATTGGATTACATTCTATCTGACACCTCCTCGAACTAACAAGGCCTTACTGGTCTTGTCCCATTCTCTTATCTTCCCGAGCTTTGAACGCTCTGTATGGTCGGTATCCACTTCAACTGGTCTGTGCTTTGCATCTAAACGGACCCCCAATCGAACTGAAACTGTCTAGGATCCTATATCGACTATGTTCCACCCAAACGGACCTCTATGGCTGACCAAAAAAATCTTGCTGTCTACAGAATCGCACATCCCCGGTCCGTCACCAGGCTGTCAAGAAACCGAAGCATGTCAGTGCAATGATGGTGCGGCACTGCCGTACCCATTCTGACGGCATGCTTGCAACTGTTCCATTCTTACTATTGACTGTGCCTACTCGCTCACTCACTTTTTGCCAGCGGGTGCAAACAAATGGTTTATCTGGCCCCAGCCGCCACTGTGACAATTTCGATCTAACCCGCTGAACTATCGTTCGGACCCAACCATCCCGGTTTCGAGATTTATATATGCCCCTTCTACGTGCTCAACAATTCTGCTTACGATGCTTGCTTGGCCCCATGCATTAGCACCACCTATATCTCGCAAATATTTTCTAAACCCGACTTCTGCCCCGACAGAGTCATCATTGAGTGTACCTAGTTTCAGCGTAAATCATATTTCCAAGATGAATATTGCCATTTGTCTCGATTTTGAGTTTACCCACCTCTTCATCTCCACTAGTGCTTTTCGTGACCCTGGTCATTTACTCAACCGCCAGAAGCCACTCACGGCCAGCAACGGTTTTTCAGTTTTAGTTCAAGGCAACCGGCTTCATCGTTGAAGTAGTCGTGCTTCATGCCATATCGTTCTGGTTTTCTTTGTTTCCCACAATCTGCAAATACTTATCACGTGGTAAGCCTGTCTCTTACGTCCTAACTTACCTGCGTTGTGTTTTGTCCCCTCACGTTCACGTTCACGTTCACGTTGTAACTTATGATCACGCCTTATTTGGTATCCTCTCTACAAGTTGGGAAATAAACCTATTGCTATATAGCCCTATGGATTATCTAGTGAACGGGTGGGTGATTTGTGTCAAGTCTCATCTAGAGCACTAAATTCTTACATCCCTCCGCTTCTACTTCCCGATACAGATACCAGGTAACTCAATAGAATATTCATCATGGCAATTTGCAACCATCCCATAATTGACCGCAGTAGCAGTCTCACCAACAAAGGGCTCCCTCGTGGGAAACCGATCAACCCCGTGTTTGCGCTTGTAAACCGACACTTTTGCGGTCATCAGCTTCCGATTATACAAAAAAGGGTTCAAAATCCCAGACACATAACATGTTGAAAGCCGCCTGCTATTGCAGGCTACTCTGAGGCCGGTGATGGAAGAGCACCAGAAGCACATGTGTCCGATTCTTTCATCACATTTTTGACATCAGTTTAGACGGTCAGGATAACCATGGCAATCGATCATCAGCCAAAGCTAGCGGAGCGCTCGGCACTTACGAGGTGGGTGCTTAGAGGTTATTCACGATGCTTTTTTGGTCGCATGCATTGGCACTACCTCTCCCTCGGGAATATCTTTACACCCGAATTCCCCCCACAGTGACACCACTGGGTCTACCCAATTTCAGTGTAAACCGTGTTTTTGGAACGAATGTTGCCGTTTGCCGCCATTTTAAATTTCTTCATCTCTTCGTCTCCGTCTGTTCTTTTCGTGACCCTGGCCATTTACTCAACCGCCCAAGGTCGCTCGGGGCCAGCAACGGTTATTTAGTTTTAGTTCAAGCCAACCGGCTCCATCATTGAGCGCGTCGCTCAGTGTTGTTTTCTTCCATTTTTTATTTCCCATAATCTACGAATATTTACTACGTGGTAAACCTGTCTCTTTGGTCTTACCGCCCCCCAGTTTTGTCATTGTGCGCCATGTTCTCGTTGTAACGGCTGATCATGCCTCATATAGTATGCTCCTACAAGTTTGGAAATAAACCTATTAGTATTACTACATATAAGGTGTAGGCCACTTGATAAAGCGACCTCCTTGTGGACACCCGCCTTCGGCTCTAACTTTAACGCGTTCAATAGTGCGTATGATCACTGAAGCGCGGCATCGCAACATCAGTGTACACGGTCCCTCACTATCGACAGTGGGACGAATTGAGCAGTTAGTAAGTTTGCTTTCATGACAGTGGGACTTCTGAAGACAAACCAAATATACATTCTTAATTTTAGACCCATCGTTGAGTGAAGGTAGTTTACGGAAAACGAAATTGTATGGCGACCCACTGCGTTTGTACCAGTGCATTATAAAAATAAAAGTGTGATCCCCTAAAGATGGCTTTGTAACTTTCAGACGCGGGCGTGGCAGGGCGACAACGCATGCGCTTATGGTGATTAACAGCCGTCGTTGGCCACCGCTTCTGGCTATCGTTCTTAACTGAGGCCCCTTTTTCAGTGGCCCCTTGAACACGTGCCCGGCGTTTACTTGCAGAATCCGAGGTAAATGTCGGTGTATAATTACCATGATGTAGTAGTCGGCCTGTTATTCCGGCATTTTTGCCGCGCTTTATGATATTACTGGGTTGACTTCAGGCTTTCCCGTTTGGAAGATCTCTTCCAGGGGTGGTGGTAATCCACATGCAGGTAGCTGAAAATCCTGCATAATCTCCTGACTAGTTGTGCGTTATTAGGAGTGTTGGTCATTCACAGAGGGGACCACGTTTATCTCGGATTCATCTCATATTCCCACTGGCCGAAGTCTCAATGGCAGGAACGTTCAAAAATGGAGACTGGCTGGATGGCGTCTTATGATTCACCCTTTGATTTACCGTGGGGTGGTAACTGAGGAAAATTTACGTGAATAACTAATGTCCTGATGTATCTGTTGCATGGACTTTTTATTTTCACCATTTTGCGCAGTCTGCTTTTGACTCATGCCATCGCACATCTTGGTCGCATTATCAACATTTGACGAAGCAAAGGTGATTGGTCGATTAAATCTCGCTAATAAAAAGTGGGTGTTCTGAATAACGCCAAGTTAGCAAGCCTTGCCCCTGCTTCAACTTGTTTCAGTTTTCGTCCAAAAATGACATCCAAACTGTCCGTTGGGTGATAAACACCTAGTGGATACATATAAGCAGTCCGATGACCAAAATGCACCCTTCCAAAGCCTTCCAATATGCAATTTCTTTTCGTGTTCTCTTTTATCAGTAACCACCTTTAATCTGGTTAACAATACCGGAAACATTGATGCATCCTTCGCATAACCGGATCGGTAGTGGTCTTTGGTTCGTCTATTCCTTATTGCTCTATAGTCGGATGAGTCAAATCTTGCCCACAAATTTCGGTGTGAGAAAAACACTGATGTACGTAGACTGACAAGCAGTTGCTGGTGTATGTAGTACCCTCTGACTTCCATTTCGGTTGATTTATATGAAAGTATTGGTGACGTACAACCTTGCATGCTGGATTTAGACTGATGAGGTTTCTTCCTGTTTTCCATCCACAAAGATTGTCGTGAACTCTTACACTCGAAGGCTCACTCTCCCCTGATTATTCCATACCATGAATACTACAAGCAAAATAACGGCCCACTTCTTGAGCGGAATGTCGGGAGGATCCACAGTGTGTGTAATATTCGTAGCCCTAGTAAGCCGCGCTGTCTTGCAATCTTCGCCACTTAATTTATTATTGTCGAATGCACAATTTAAATTACGTGCACCGTGGAACCAAATTGCTCTTTGCGGGTAACACACAAACTTGTGAGCACGAAGGAAGATGTTATCCTAGCTGTAAGTCAGACCCACTGTAGAATTACGCTAACCTTTGCTTAAGTATGTAATCTTATCTTCAACGTGTCCCGAATGTCCTGATTGCCGTGCGTTTTCAGGAATCATGAAGCCAGTAGTTAATAATAACAACTATAATAACAGACTGGAACAAAAATTCGGAGGCGTAAAAACTTCATGAAACAATGTTACCTGAAGAAAAAAGACTGGAGAATTATTAGTGATGGCCAGCGAAACAATAGTGACTGAAGTGCTGTTCGACCAGCTTGCGCGGAAGATTTACGCTGGTTTCCACTGCCGCACCAAGCTGTGCAGCAGATGGATTTTACGGCAGAGGTAACCCACCTGTCACCCTCACATTCCATAAGCAAATTCGCTTGGGAGGCGCCTAAAGGTATTCTGCTGGTTTGTAGCCCGTGGGGCACAAAACGTCGGCATGCCGCACTAACTTCCTCTGCAGCTGTAATGCAGCCGCATCTGACAATGTTTCGATTGCTTTCACCCTACCGTCCACCCATCGCAGGCTTCTTTGGACGAATTTCAGACACCGCAGACATCAAATACAACATATGACGCCTCTGGCTCATCCTTACGGGTGCACTACCGCGGATTCTCTCTGGGCGCCATTGGATGTGATGTTATTGGGGGTACTGGGATGGTGGTTGAACTTCACAGACACTTCAACGCCTAGCGCGGTAATCCCGTTATCGCGTGCATCCAAAGATGTAGGTAGTCACGTTTTCTATGTCGATCTTAGAAGCTCCTGTGATAACCTCAATCGACAACACGACATGCGCAATCCCGATCGGCAAATGTTCGCGAGCACCGACGGCTCGCAGCGGTCAGTCAGGAACACACTGACAACCGCCTAGCAAATAGATGATGAGATATTTTGAGCAGCACTCAGTTTAGAAAGATTGTCCTTCGGGGCACCCGGTACTAATACTCTTGTCTCGGCACTAGCAGCCAACGGCTGACCATCGTTCAGCTGCAATAGCCACCTATTCTACTAAACCACAGCAACCAGTGACTCCCCAAGGTACTCATTGGCAGGAGCCATATGGCGACATCTGAATAACCAGGAGCTTGACTGCAAACATGGACGTTTCACTGGCTGTCCAAATTACATCTCGTTGCCGATTTCTTGCTATGGGCCAACTCGAAAAATACTCCAAATTAGAGTCTCAATTTCTTGTCGGACGCGCTCCAATGGAACACTAACGGGTCTTCCGTACTTCGCTTCACATTACTCATTCCCGTTAGCAATAAAACTGAACGGAGATGAGCAGCGAGGACGATTCAGTTAGGTTCCGCTAAACGCAGCTATTAGCTGATTCAACCCGGTTCTGTATTTGGTCACCAAGGGTGACGGTATGCTTCCGAACACGCTTTGCTCAAGTACTCAGGTCGGTCAACAAATATTCACTGAGGGATGACCAGTATTCCTGGTCACGGCTTCGGATACTGGTAGCATAAACCTCAACGTCACTCACATTCCTACATCGCAAAATTGGCTTGGATCAGGTGAAAGACACTTCTTTATCCGAGGGAGTCGCTTCCCTGAGGCTTTCAATCCTGGCCCTTAAACTTTGCGACACGTTAAATGGACTAAAAATGGCAGCGACTTTGAAGATCGCTGCCTTCAGGCTTCCTAATTGCGACTTACTCTTATTTACCACAATCGACGTGATGACGTTCCTCGGTGACGTTCGGACAAAATGTTCAGCAGCTATATCATAACATTCTTGTGACTCACCACTGAGAAAGGAGTAAAACACGCCAAAACCACACCATGAACCAGCTTGCACATCCCCGTACTCCGCAAACAAACAACACAGCCGCACCGAAGTGAACGACAAAACATTCAGGCTACGATTATCACCAGAAGACACTGTCATGGGGGAAAATGTGCGCAAGGCCAATCGGATGCCATGTAGATCACTAACAGAATTATACAAGTGGCGCAGGACCCAAAAATCCTCACCTCTGGAGTCATATCCATAGTTCTTCCGGATTTAGTCATGGGTCTTCATGGACGACCTAAAGCACCAACCATGGCAAACCAAAAACAACATTTTCATGTTTCTCATTTAGAAGTCGGTTGATGGCGTGCACTGGCCATTCAGACCCTCGGAGGTCGTATTAATGATGCAGGTTAAAGCTAACCATCAAAAGATGACTGTCCCGGTAATACACCATGAAAGACCGGCAGTCGAAACTGGCAAACCTGAACACAAGTGCATTGTATGATTAAGAGAGCGTCTTATGATGTTAATGATAATGATAATGATGTTTATTCCCAACTAGTGGGTAGCATAACTTCAGGCATGATCATAAATTTACAGTCAGAATAAGAGCATGACTGGTGGGGTTTGTGGCACTGGGAATTCCGTGGAATAGGGACGGCAACATAAAGAGTGGGCATTATCCGAAGTAGACTTGGACACGCCTGAGGCGGCATGGGTAGGGAACCAAAATTACAAGGGCTCTTTCTTATGGGGAACATATCAGATGAGACAAGGTACGATCATTAGGATTTGAAAGTGGCGGGTAAAAACAATACGAGGGAGGGTATAGCAAGAGGATTCCTGTCTGGTACGTGACAAAAATAATAGAAGAAAAACTTCAATCTGCAGGAAAAGTGGAACCAGAATAACGGATCAGGAGAGGCAGCAGAACTGGCACGATCTGGCCTGCTGATTTGAACTAAAGCCTAAAACCGTTACTGAGGCGTCGTAGCCTTGGGCTGTTGGGCGTATGGCCAGAGTCCCGAAAGGCGTAAGTGGGGGAACATGCGGTACGGATAAATGGTAGTAGGAAACTCAGAATCACCGTGTGCAGTGACCTGGACCGAAGTGCGAAATTACAGCATAGTGTGTCCCAGAAGTCCGCGTGTGTCCGTAATTTCGGGTCCAAGGAGGAACTACTCGACAGCCGTGAGTAACCATCTGACTACTACGATTAACGCTGTAGAGCGCCAGCTAGATGAAAGAGGCGACGATTATTTCGTGTGACTCACCAGGTCCAAAAGGTTCGTGTGCTAGTGAGACCTCATGCATTCCATATAAGCCTTATATTTCTCGAGGGCTATAGTCAGTAGGAATGCGAACTGTTCGCCGAAGATGGTGCTGCGTTGCCGAACATCTACGACATTGTAGCCGCTGAAGTGCTCCCATTTTAGGGTAAGTATTGCACGCGCTTTGTCGGCTTCCTGCCTCCATGATATTTCGATAATCTACCTTGTATCCTTCTCTAATTTCAGGACACCAAACGCTCACTGAACACTCCGCACGAAGAAAGCCATGCACTTCTCGGCTTCCCGACTCATCAAAAGGACCAATAAAATTTAACTTTTCATTTCGTCTAATTTGGAACTTTTCCGCGGTAGAGATGGATGGGCGCGCTCCGGCCAGCTGATCAGGCATCGCGGACCCCTAGCCGCATATTAGTCGTGTGTGTCAGCTAGGGTCGTTTAGCTGTCCTCTATAATCGACATAGGTTCCATGTGCCTAGTTGATTAGGCATCATGGACCCCCTAGCCGCAAGTTAGTCGTGTGTGTTAGCTGGGTTCGTTCAGCTGCGATCAACGTCATGGTCTTCCTGGCATATTTCGCAAGTTATAATAGAACACTCTGCTGTTTAACAACAACATGCACGATTTTCCAACTAGTAATCGCAATTATCGAGCAAAAATTAGCCACAGGAGTGGCCCCTCCGCATATTTTGCACCCACAAAAGCCATGTAGATTCTAAATGCTCGGCGAATTAATTCAGCTGTAAAATCATCTGAACGTTCCGTCCATTATAAGCGAGTCACCTTTTTTCCGCAATTCGCGATTTCTTATTACATCAGACGGGTCCGCTGGCTGCGAAGAAAGTCATACAGCTCTCTGATGCGGTAATAAAGACCGCCACCGCGACTCCAGTGGACAGACGCGTAAGGGAGAGCAGGCTGATCATCTGGGGGTCGTTCTCCAGAAAAATCACACCAATGAAGCAGACACAGTCGTTCCTTGGTAGTGTCATCACGAAGCCCGACCACGAATTGCTCCATGCAGTTTGGCTTCGTCAGAAGGGAAGCAAGCGAACGCTTGGGCTTCTGGTCACCCTTTACTCCCCATCCGCCGTACAGAAAATCTTGGAGTGGGCTATCAGCATTCAAAAGACCTACTCGACGATTACATATAAGAGAATCTCCCTCTAGTGGTGCGAAAGATGGGCCACAACAGTTCCAGGGGAGAGGTGAAAAAAAGGTTTCCGCTTGGCGCTAGTTCGGCCGACCCCAAACTTATGGCGAAACCAATTGTAGTTATAGCCCCATGTGCTCCGGAAAGCACGCCGACACAACCGGCCGCAACTCCGGATTGCGGCTTCTACTCAACCACCGCGGACCCCTTGACTATCCAAGGCAGCGATGCTCTGGAGGAGGCAGGCCTCACAAGGATGCAGCGCCCAAAGTACGTAGAGCTATCAGCGCTTCTTTCTGTAACAGGCAATAAAGGATCAGCAGTGATCCCCACACCGAAGTCACAACTTCTGAGCTGGACTGGGTCAGACGTGCGGAGACAAGCGGCGAAGCCAACCGACAGATCAACCACATGCGTTGACCTCGAAATCGGGGTATGCTGCAAGAACGCTAAAACCACTGAGTATGTGAAGCTGCCAATCTCCAGCTCCACTCCGACGAAAGTGACCTCTTTTATTGTGACCTCATTCGTCACCCAGGCCCCCGACAGCCAAAGCCACAAGCCTTACCACAACGAACCGGATAGTCCATCGTACACCCAGTTAGCCACGCTGATTGCGGGCAACTTGGGGGTCCACACAAACGCGAAAGAAGGGCGACTGCAGCCAAGCAAGCCGCATAAGATTCGCCAAATCAGAAAGCTACTGACTGGCTTCAAAGTGCAGTCCTCTACGAAAACGAGCCGCATGGGAGCGCCACCAAAAGAACCACCTCTCGGTGCTGCAACACAGCGTTCAGGGCCCCACAGAGACACCTTTCCGATCAAACCGCGCAACAATGCCCAAGAAACCAAACAGACGCAAGTTTGCCCCAGATCCTTAAATAACAGCACACCTGGACGTCCAAAAGGAGGTAGTAAAAGAGCTACAAGTAGTGACTCCGGAATTTCCGCCCATGGGGGAAAAAACTCCGTCCCCCTCGATCCTGTGGATCAATCCGTGAATAGACAACGTATTCACCGTCCGTGGTTTATTGACCTTGAAAATTCGCCAACTTAAACAGATCACCAATGTAGGCAATTAGCATAGCAATTCATTAAACATAGGCATTCTACGCTATGAGGTGGCCACTCCGAAATTTCGTAGCTTTCGTGAAATCCACTCCATTTTGCGAATACTGACAGGACATCTAGTCATTTGCCATTTGAATTCGTAGCGCGCGGTACACATTGTTTTGTTGCAGCGTTTACATGGCGCGCAGGTGGGCAATTCGGCAGAGATGTCCAGTTCGCAAATGTTCTAAAAAAGGGAAACAACCCTTCTTTTGTATTGACGCCACAACCGGTCAATTTACGTAAAAGTTTGTTTAGATTGTCATCATTGCCCTCTGGCCCGCTCCGCTCAAGTGGACCCCGGATGTCCGGCGTGTCGTTGTTGTGCTCCACTGCTGGTGAATGCGGAATAAAAAACAATAAAATCCTTACGTATCGATCTGTACCAATCGTCGACAGCAGGCCGTTTGTGATGTGTGTTGCAACTAGTTATATTGGGTTCTGACTGATAGATATCCTGGCTTCGGGTTCCTCACATACCTAGGTACGGCATCAAGTTGGCTTGTCTTGTGATAGTTCGTATGTCGTTCAAAGTTCCTTAAACGAGCCAAGTTCGGCGCTTTGTGCTTACGGTAATAACTGTACGAATCACGGTGATAACCTAGAGTGAAAATCAGATTAGCCTTTAACGCCACTTTACGAAGCATTAGATGTCCTCGTATAGTGTATACAAATTCGCTCTGAATGGCCTGAGGCACTGCAATCCACAGGTTTAGGCATGGCCTGCCCTATTTAGACGCTACTCAAAATTTTATCAATAACGGCACTTATTTGCTTTCATTGGTTGGTAAAAAGAGGGTTTTCGGGAACAATTTTTCGGTTGTCTAGAGCGTTTCAGGCAGTCCGCTCAAAAGTTCATTGGAAATTCCTATCCACAGCTATTTTCGACGTCCATCCAGCTCTGTGTAATGTTCTCGGTTGCACTTTTCCGTTTGTTTTGCAGCCTTTAATTGCCCAGGGGCTGGCAGCGCTGTTGACGATGGATGGTCGCTTCACACTGGTTTATTGTAACCCGGCTCTTCTGTACAATTTGTGAATAGCTAGTAATGTCGAACTTATCACCCACGACCGCTGCTGGTTGGTCGATGTTGGAGCTTGTGGCCATGAGTGCCCACGTTAGCGTCTTGCGCGGAATCAACCACCCGTCTCAAATCGCTCACTTTAGCCCACAACTGTGAATATGCTCTCTTCCTTACAAGCTTAGGAAACCTGCTGCATTGTCTATACAATGCCGTGGCATCATGCGGCCACTGGGAAGGCTTCATAGGATCGCCAGATGTGTGGGGGTTGCATTCAGTTCCAGGGCTGAGAGAATTTTTTAGATTGAATTCCAGTAAACAGTTTTGGTACTGTACAGCTATCTGGTTGAAGTAAAAACAATGCAATTCATTGCGACAGACGGTATCCGTTTATCGCTTTATCATAAGCGCCCGACAAACGGCAGTTCCAACGGTTATATCAAGGTTCCCAACGGCCGATTCGACGGGTAGAAGTAGAAGGCCGTCACCATTAGGGCGCTATCAGCACCCGAGCTGGACGGCTAAGCCCGGAGGGGGCACGTTTAGGTGGTACACTCAGGGTCCATGCTCCCCAAACAGCGAAAGGGGAGTGACTTCTTCAGTTGTTGGCTGATCATCGTCTTTTCCTATCCAGTGCGATATCTCAAGTCGTTACCACCAACTCCGAACCAGCACGGATTCGGTTGCGCAATTTGGCCTTTTACAGTCGTAGAGCTTCAAATGAAGATTGGTGTTCCTTCTGGGACCCGTAACTTGATTCTGCTCACACCATTTTTCTGTTTTGTTTATCAGTTCGTTTTCAATGAAGATCACGGGCTGCTGCGAGTTCATCCATCTCATCAAGTCCAGTGGGCCTCAGCCGCTCAGCAATGTCGAACTGATCTGGCTAGGAAGTTACCGGAAATGCACAGCCATGTTGAGGAATGTTGGTTGAAGAGTGGATCGTAGAGTGAAAACCTATACTCCTAACTTCTAGACCGTATGCCCAAGTAATCCGGCTCGACCAAATGAACACTGAACAGCATCATGGTAAGGAAATCTTATCCCTGCCAGAACTAGCGACCACAACGGTGCACACAGATCCCTCAAACACCGGATGATCAAGAGCATAATGACAACTAAAGTCCGAGGGATGCAGAACGCTTTCACTGCACGAAACGGCCACCTCCATTTCAGCTGATTAGGCCACGAGAAGGCACTTATCAGTGAAATGACTTCCGGGAAAAATACAACAATTTATTCGTAGAATGGCGGGATGGCTCAGTGGTTAGAACGCGAATTTACCGACCGGAAGGTCCGTGGTTCGAACCTGACCTCTGCCTCTCGACTTCCCCTGTCTAGGCTTGGGCAACCAGGCAGTATCCCAGCCCTCGTGCTTCCTTTGGGTGACATGGCAGCTAGGCACCGGAAGGGTGTTACAGCTGAACGATTGATTGTCTTATTGATTTATTCGTAGGATTGTCATCTTGAACGATGGGCTAAACAGTTCATCTGGCCTTCATCACAAACTGGAGAAACAACAGTGGAATAGAACGTTGACACAAGCCTCATTTTCCATCATCAACAGAAATCCAGCACAAAATGCCGTTCCCTCAAAGCGACAAGACACTCGGTCCTGACAGTTTACTATCTGCCTCGTTCGATCGTTTTGAAGCCCTGGTCTGAAAATCCTACCCAAAAGCATCGGAAACGTTGCTAGACTACCGATGAACGCAACGTTTCAACGATGATCCCAGTTTTCAGAGATGCCGAAGACGATCCTCCAAAAGTCATTGTAGCATCATTCTGGTAGCCGATCATCCTAGGTCCTCTCTGGTACTGTCTTGCGCAGTTTGGTGGATTACCTAGGTAGACAAATTTGTGGGAATCAGGTTGGGTTTTTCGCTGAGGATGCATTGACCATATCTTAGGACAGGTACACGGATAAAGCCAGTCGTTCAAGGGCCCAGCAGCGGTAAGTTTTCTTGATCTAATGGTCTTCAGAAATTATGGCAGCTTCTAAAATCCGAAGATTTCCCCTAAATTTGTATCCCTTACTTAGGCACTTCGTCAGCTTTTGTGGGCACATGGGTGTGCATGCTTCCACCTGAGTTCACCATTTTGGTGTAAGACAAAGATGTCCTCTCATTTTGTTATTAGTATGCTACGTGAAACTTCTCTTTCTGCTCTTGAGAGCACGAGAGTCAAAGTGCTCCCGAGGCGTTTGCTCAGATATCGAGTACGCGGACTATATTGATCTACTTGCATAGGATTCTTTGGAGATGCAAACCATTTTAAATAACCGAAATAACTCTACCGTACGTTTTGGTATTCGCTTTAAATCTTAGAATTGTAAAGCGCTGTTGCAGACCGGGCAGTCGACGTGGCAGATAGGTTTATTTACCTGGACGGTTATGAGTTTCGGTGGGCTGGCTGACGATGAGCTCACATATCGTGCCGAGAACGCCAAGGTAGCTTTTACCAACTTTCAACACTTGGCGTCGGTTAGACGTCGCGACAGCGACCCACACCACTATATAGATCCGAGATGTAACCTTTATATGCATATTTGTAAGCCTCCGGGCGCTTGGCAAATGGTTCTCAGGAACATTTGCCGTCTGTCGGGGCACGCCAACCAATCTGAGGAGGAAGACCCTCGAGATGAACGGGTCAGTCACGCTTCATAGACCACGCTGGTCAGGATATATACTTCACATAACCGAGGTCCGCCTACCTTGCGGAGCTCTTCGTCCAGCTAGTTGCGAACAGCCCGCAACCTGCCACCGAAGTGTGATTGCCACAGCCGAAAAACTCGGGTTAGCTAATGTGATGGGGACCCCTGAGACTCGATTCATCAACGGACGGTGCCACTGACGGACATGGCTCGACCATTCAGTCAGTGGGGCTCCTGTATCTCAGGTATTATTTTCAATGCTTGTCTGCAAGTTTTCCTTTTCTACAGGCAACTAAAATTATTGAGCATCAAGTACCTGATTGAGTCATCTCCCCCAATGCCTGGCTGTTCCCATTTTTCGGCACCCAGAATTGCAGCATCTGGGACCATGATCTATGGCTGATTAATTGAACTGAGCTGAACTGATACGGTAACCAAAATGTTAGCAATAGTTTGGTTGGTCGAGTGTGCACCGGCAAGGTGCGAGACATGGCCTCTGCGGACAGATGATGTGAGGCGTCTTCAGGTTTTCGACCATCGATGCCTCAGGAGCGTGGCTGCTTTTGGATGGCGTCAGCGTGTTAGTAACGAGGTGATTAGAAAACGGGTATTTGGTTGTGCTGCAGGTACTTCAATCGGGGAAAACATCCAGCACCACCGACTACGATGGCCCGGTCATGTGCTACGCATG
>SJOL01006381.1:783580-807890 GCA_004794785.1 Opisthorchis felineus | reverse complement strand
CTGGGTGGGATGAGGGTTTTGGACATGGTCGGTTGATGGTCGAACGCCTGGTTGGTGTATATGCAGGTGTTGTGTGGCATGGAATCCGTCTCGTTGGATGTGAGTTTCGGGATGTACCGTTTGGCTGTTGTATGTGATGTTTCCGAGTTTGTGTTTGGTTACGTGCGAGGCGTTGTTCCGCGTCAGAATGCAGTTCGTACGCGTTGTTCTGGAGAGTCGATGGTTCCGGTTCATACGTCAGCTGGTAAGTGGTTGTGATTGATCTGCGCGTGTTGTGTGTGCGTACGATGATCCTACAGACCTGTATTGATAGTTTGTGATAGGATATTCCCTAGTTGTTTGTCGTAATCTATTGGTATTGCCGAAAATTCCGTCTTCCCGATGTCTTAGTCAATCCAACATTTCGTGGAATTCGCCAGATTGTCTCAAATGCATACGAATTTGGTTTTTACCTGCCATATGGGTATTGTGTTGGGTATTGAAAGCGTACTGTATTATTTGTGGTATCTTACCAATGCAAGCTGAAGGCGGACTGATGTAGCACACACTTTTGAAGATCACCATTAACGAGACATTCAACTTGATTCAGTTGGTTCTCCTGCCAAAACCAAATTCTTATAGAAATAAGAGGGTTTGTCGCAGATGCTGCCTCGTTTTCTAAATCACTGTTTGCACTAGTATTTCTATTTTGATATTGCGGTGATGCATCTGCAAAATATGGAGACTTGCGTGGCGAAAAGTCTTTTACGTCCGGTGCACAGTGGTTAAACTTTACCAACCTGATGTAGCACTGGACCTATTGTGTCGTTCTGGACGCCGAATTCAACCGACAGGTAGACATGTTGGTGCTAGAGGTACCCAGATTGAAGGAAATTAGATAGGACTTCAGAGATTACAACTTTCACTTCGTGAGCAGTACCTCCATCTGATGGGGTGCACGTGCCTATTTGTTATTAGCAAGTCTTTGTTGTTTCGCGTATGCTGCAACTGGCATACTTCCTGCATCCTGTGGTTTCATACTACTGACCGTTAGCGTTGTCTCTTGCCACCATTCTAACGTTCCGAGTCTCGAAGTCGCGTGTTATTTGTGCCCTTCCCTTTGGTTTCAGCATGCTTCCTCGCGGTCCTGTCTCGCAATGAATTATTCAGCCGATATCCACAACGGACGCTTATTGGAGCCTTCTGTTAGTTTGTGCCATACACAGACGTTAAACTTTGTGTCTTTATGTCTCTGGACATTTCTAGCTAACGTTTTTCTGGGTTTCCAATTCGTGTTTGTCGCATTTTCAGGCTGCTTTGAGCTTACACAAGCCCGTACAGTAATTATACGGTAATCTTCAACATACATGAGATTTGTATTTTTACACATTTGGTACCACAATTTATCGATAACCTTGGTATTCCACGATTTCTGGCTTTATTTCATTTGTTGTCGATTTGGGCTTTCTGGAATCAGTTCCGTATTATGCAGTTCTTAATTTAGCTTACTTCTAGATCCCGAACAAACGGTCGACGATACAAAATTATCCAACGTGGATGAGAATGAAGGGAAAAAGACACTTACTAGATGTACCCGATTTACTGTCTTTCTTTTGTCTCTTCACCGTATCATTCGTAGCTTTGGTCTAGCTTTCTTTCTGCTGGGTAGCTAGAAATTACGTTTAAACGAGAAACTTTAGTGGAACTACAAACGAGACGTTTGGGGACCGTTGAATCAAAATGAAGAGCTCTAGATAGGTTATGTTCATAACCTGACAGACATCTGACGACGATAACGCCACTAGGCGGTGGGTTGTTGCCTGAAATGAACAGCCTTTATGAGATCCGTGCGATCGCTTATGACGATGGTGACCATACCAAAAATAGAGACGGAGGAACTAAACTGCAATTTGAAGAAATTTTTGTAGTTAACGAAATACTTCGAAGTCGACATTGCTGACAGTGAGCGATAATATCTGGCGGATGATATATTTCATCTAATGCTGCACCAGTGAGGCGTTGGCCACCATAATAGAGGATTGCATGTCACTGTCGAACGAGGGGCCCCCCACAAGGGTCACGGATAGCTTTAAGATCAGGTTGGTCTCATGGCATGACTGAAAATTTTCGTAGCAGTGCATACATCGAGGATACTGGTGCTGTGGATGAAAAGTTATTAGGTTACCTTTGCCCCGATTTGTACGTTGAACGAACGTCATAGAAATTCTGGTGCGCCGGTCAGATTTAAATTGGAATGTACGACGATAGCCGATAACATCATCATCCACAGCAACAACAGATAAGAACATTGGTGTTTAACTGCCATACAACCATGTCAGTTAATCTGAATAAAGCCTTATAATGGAAAGAAATAGATAGTGAGGAGTACACAGGTCTAGCCTACCACCGAGGTGTCTGCACTTCCAACACACAGACAGGCAATCTGGCTAGAAACTGACAACATGGACGCTACTGATGTCGCTTAGCTGTCATATTGTTCAATGTCCCAGCCAAGCACAGGGAGGGTCATGCCGACCCCATCCTGGAAGGTGAACAGCACCAAATTTGCCCAAGCTTGTCGTACTATATTTTATTTCCTTTTGTCATGTCAAATTCGGTGGTTTCCGCCACTCCGAATTGTGCACAGAAGACGGCACTCGTCTCCGTATGCGTAGCACATGACCCAGCCAACTTAGTTTGCAGTGTTCGATGCATTCTTTGAGTAGATTACTGTCTGCTTCATCAAAGACCTGTCTCTTGATCACTTCCAGCCATAGTTCTGAGACGGCGATGGCCAGAGACCTGAGGATGTCTCAGATCCTCTGTCAGAAGTAACCAGTCCCGCAGCCGTACCACAATACAGCCCGCACTATAGTCTGATACATGCGTCATTTGGGACACAGTGAGACGCCTTCCTGAAGCCACAAGTAGCGCAAATTCGCAAAAGCGATTCTGGCCTTCGAGATTCGTGCGTCACACTAGTGTCAGAGCTGATGCAACTTCCGCAATACGTATAGCGTTCCACAACTTCCAGTATCACTCGAATTCTTAAGGGTATGTTCTAAGGCTACAGCCTGCAACGTGATTTTGCACCTTAAGGGCATGAAGCGTATGCCGAAGGACTGGGTGAACTCTGCCAGCTTTTCTAGTATTGCTTCCACTTCCTGCTCTTTATAAAAAATGAGAGCTGCTATTCCAGGTCGACGAGATACGCGCTCGGGAAGATCTGAACACGGGGCTTGAGACCTTCCAGTAACACCTCATCGATGACGAAATTAAAGAAAGATGGAGACACTGGACAATCTTGTTGGACACCACCGTCTGTAGGAAGGCTTTTGGAGACCTCCCGGTACACTCTCAAGCATATGGTATTCACTAACTTCTGGGGCGTACCCTGTTGCGCAAGCTCGCTAAATGGGCGAAGCGGTCAATGCAAAGGGTCGCACTCTCAAAATCAATGAACACCAAGGTTATGGGGCACCTGTATGCATAATGTCGCTCTAACGATCAAACGAGTATGAACGTGCTGTTCAGAGGTCCATTCTTGGCCGGAATCCTGCTTGCTATTCTAGAACTGCATTCTGACGAGGAACAATGCCTCGCACGTAACCAAACATCAACTCGGAAACATCACACACAACAGCCAAACGGTACATCCCGAAACTCACATCCAACGAGACGGATTCGGTGCTACACAACACCTGCATATACACCAACCAGTCGTTCGACCATCAACCGATGATTTCCAAAACCCTCATCACACCCAGCAACGCGCGGTCAGTGAAAGTTCAAGTTATGGAAATGGACGTGATGTATTGAACGATTCATGGCTGTTCTCTCTGAAGCCGTCTTGGGTTACAAGGTCACAGTCCACAGCCCCTTTGCCGATTGGAAATTCGGCTGAGCGACCGCAGGTGACCAGTTGAATTGTTGTTGAATTTGTTCTACCGAACGATTCATGCGTTTTTCTTTCTTAAAGATGTACGCGCCTTTGTTATCAGTGATTGTTTCGCTCGCCGGAGGCCTCTTTGACCTGTTACGCGTATACGCTTGAACATTTTACGCACATTTCTAGTTTCTTGCTTCCTCCAGCTTTTCAGTCTTCTGGATTAACCCAGCTTCCTTGTCCTCACTAATGCTCTTTTTTACATGAAGTCTGACAGTTTGTCGAATGGTATTGTACTCCCAACCAGGAGGAATACTTATACGATCTTCTAACAATTTTAATGTGTCGCTCGGCATCCATTGTTTGGATCTAGTTGACTGCACTGTTCCACAGGGGGAGTGCCCAGCATCTTGCGGGGTTTCCGACTGTCAGTTCCAGTAAGAGTCAACATCGGGAGACATGTTGTTCGTTAGGCTTGTTTCATGTCAGGGAGAAAGGGCTTATAAGTGAACAACCACCGGTTAGTCCGTCTTCTTGAGAGAAGCTAATCAGCAGTTGCAAATATCTAACAGATCTAACCAGTCGCACCATTCGGCTAGCTAGTAGATGCGCGGGACAGTTCAATCAGCTGTTTCCTCACCGCTGTATCTTCATCCATAAATTACTTAGAATTTTACCGAATCCTAAGCCAAACTTCAAGAAGAAAAACCGTTGTGGGAGAACGCAAACTCTGAGCCAACTGCTTGAAACCTTACCACCGAGCAGACGGATGCCGAACATCACTTCTACAGGCCAGAATGTGGAAACCGACACCACCGTCACTGCATTCTGGTACTCATATTGAGCTCTGTCCCGCGTCGACTGCTTATTTAGACTCAAATGACACGGAGTTCCCATCTGTCTTCTCGGGATTTCTTCCGTTGTAAATTGTTGAACCTAGTGTCAGCATGCCATGGTACGTTGACTTAGACCGGTCCTGGTATATGGCGGTGTGACCACAGAGTTGGACGTTGGGTGTGGTGTACGACAAAGCTGATCACTCGCCAGTGCTCTCGAACGAGCATTGGAGGTACAAACTGGCATCCGGTTAGGGTAACTAAACCTGGCTAGTTGACTTTGAATATGCTGATGGCCCCAGCGTGTGCTGAATAATCCGACTCACCACGCTGCTTTAGCAGGATTGGAAATCACTACGTCGAAAACAAGTTCTCCGCCTGTAAGTTCGTGCGTATCTAAACTCTCAGCATAGCAGGCTACCGGCTTCAAATACCTTGGGATCCCCCACCTTACCAAACGTACAGGTTAAAGAAATTCACGGAGTCAAGACAGTGCCCGGCAAGTCTTCACGCAGGTGAACTCCGTTTTGTGGTGACAGGTTAGTTCACGCACGAAAACCGGAGTCTTCAATGCAGCTTGAGATTTTTACCACTGGTTTTAAGCACGAGTATGCATTAATGGTGTAGTGATGACTGGTGTCTCCGACGCATAATGAGTTCGCTATGTAGAGGTGTCCACTGATGAGACTCGAAAACGTCATTACCTACTACGCCTACTTCAGCTCATTCAAAGGCAGTGTCTGTAAAGGTTTGGGCATTTGTTCCGAAGGGACGATGCCGAAGTCACCAAACAAATCTTAGCCCCAGCACGATGTCAAGGATAGTCTTGTGGGCTCAGAGGACAGCTGAAAACCTGGTTGAGTACGGTCAAGAACAGCATGGGGCAGCGCGGCCTCCATATGATCTGCGCGTCCAACACTTGATCGTGATTTGTGCAGATCTGGCAGTCGATCGCCGTACCTGGGCAGCGTGTATCCGAAACGCTTCTGGAGCCGGCTGATCCTGTCTTACGTGACAACCATCCGAAGGTAAACAAGGTAAAATAAAGTATGGAAGACTTCGAGTGCGAATTCCATGGGTGCGTGATTGGCACCAGCAACCGGAAAACAAGCACAGTCGAAATATGTTGAATTACCTTAGACGTCGTACACCAAAGGACTCAAATCTCCTGCGGCGTTATGTAGATGCCATATCAGGAAGTGAGGCCATGGGTTATATTAGTAAAGTACCAGCTAACCGACTTCACGATCATCAATGTATACTGCACCACCGCATTCCAACTCAACAGACCAGGGGAGAACTTATCTAGAACTTATCCGAGAACTTATCGCCCAACAACTGCACTGCAGTTTCATGCATGGAACTCCAGGATAGTAGTCTTGAAGCCCCGAACAGCAGGTGATAGCCGCTTGAATATGACTAGGCAAATATTATAAGTCCTTCTAAGTGTGCTACATTGTTTTCAACATCAATTCAAGCTTTAAGCTATTCGTGGCCAACAGAATTGGTTTCATACACGAAGCTATTGACACTTCTCAACGACGACATATTCTGAGTGAGATGAACCTCGTCGACTTACTTATAACAAAGCAGCCGAAAAATACCACAAGACTTTCTGAATAAAGCGAAATCATCCATCATGCAATGTGTTCAAATAGGAGCCTTCACATGACTGCTTAACAAACCCACAATTTCAAAGCAAAGGTAGATGTCACAATGGCAAATAAAGGCACCCGACAAATATCTAGGGTCTCCTATGTGTAGGTGTCCCATTCAGCAGTGATACTCGGGAGCACCAAAGGCTGTGGTGGTTGGGCCATGTAGTGCGCATGCTAAATCTTCGTTTAGCGAATAGAATACTGTTTTCCGTGCACAGTTCAGAGTGGCGCAGGCAGAGAGGTATGAAAGGAATCGCGAAAAGTGTGGGTATTGTTGGCGCGATAGCTTTCCAGGATGGGATCCGTGTGATCCCCAATATGCACGGTTGGAGAGGCTGCGAGAAATGGCCGCTAATCGGTGACAACTGCATTCTTGTCGCCAGCTTCTATCCAGATTTCTTGAATGAGTGTCTCGGAATGATTGTGGTAATCTAGACCAAGTCTCTTCCTAATTCACTTTCATTTCTTCCCTCGCATAAAGGCGTTCAAATAAATTATGGTTGTACGGCAGCGAAGCATCAGTGTGAACACCAATCTTATGCGATGCTCGGTCTGAGTGTGTAAAACACTCCACTCCTCCAAGTCACGAAGCATGTAACAAATCATTACTAACCACTACCAACAAGCCAAAGTTATATGACCTCTCGCGTTGTCGGTGGTCTCAGTAGTTGCTTGATCGCAGGAGTGAACGGCGTTAACACGCATGCTAACATGAGAGATTATGTCCAGGTGGCCACAGCAACGCCCAGTACAACTGCACACAACGAACTGATTTAGCCCAAAACTGTGGGGTTCAACGGCTAAATCTAATTTTGAGAAGCCCATCGTTAACGTTCCACATGATAGTACCAGCAAATGAAATGGATGCCCGTCCTGTCGTGTTGTCTCCTCACCTCCATGCTATTTTCGAAGCGTTGTGTTCAGGAAGACGGAAGAACGTTAATGCTTGTACGTATAATTTTATGCGTGGCTGCTGGTGTAACGGTGCATACTACTAATGAAGCGTGCGAGTAGTCTATGGTCTGTGGAACTGCTTTGCAGTGTTCGTTTACTATTGTGTAATAGTCAATGAATATTCAGGAAAGTTCAGTAGGACGCGCAAGAATGTTCAGTTTTTAAAGACTATGTGCATATGAGATGCTTAATTTCCTGTCTAATAAGTTGTAACTGCTTAGTTCGTGTGTGTTAATAAATGACTTAGCAGCAAAGAGTTTTCGTCCCATATTTTGGTACCGTCGGCAGCATACGGATGAAGACCGCGTGACCGTGACCGGGGATGTGCAGACCTTCCTGGATGACTTGGAGGATGTTGAGGAAGCGACTGGACTGGAGACCGACCGGGGTTAGTAGGCGGCGCTGAAGACCCTCCTCAGAGGCCAGGCGATGGCGGCCCTGGGTTTGGCCACAGGTGGCCCTCTGGAAGTAGACTCAGCCGCCGCGAGGGAAGCTCTTGCAGCGGAGTATGACACAACGGAGGACAGCCAGAAGGCTATGAGGCGGTTCAAGGCGGCCAGGAAGGGACCTGGATGCGACCCGACGGTGTTCTTCGACAGTCTGAAGCAGTGGTCGAATCGTGTCTTGCCGGGACTGGACGGAGTGTCGGCCTACAAGTTGCTGTTTGACCAGTTCATCGAAGGTGTGCAGCCAGTGCTTGGTGCCCAGTTGCGGTTGGTGAGTGCAACAGGCCAGTCGAGTGTGGAGGAGCCGGTGCATCTGGCACGGGAATTGGCCGAGGCACCACTGGTCACGTTGCAGTCGCAGGAGAAGAGGGATAATTCACCAGTGGGGGACCTGCAGACCAAAGTGGACCAACTAAGAGAACAGCTTGTATCCATGATGACAGGGGTACGCTTGAACGAGCTGATGCTACAACTGTGGCATGGCTGGCCACTGAAGGAATCAATGTCGCCGTACCCGACCACCTGTAAATAATGACGCTTTAGGTTACTCCTCTTTTCACGAGTGGATTGCGATCAGTGATGTGACACGATACAGGCCGTTATCACGATAGAAGGGAAGAGGGAACTGTGCCCAACTGATAAAAGAGCAGGTGTGTTTATGAGGTGGAGAGGGAACGAAGCTGAACCCAACCCGTGTGCGCTAGCCGTCGGGGCAGTGGGTGGATGCCGACTGAAAATTGACGGGCTGTCAGTGAGCTTAGTACGCCTAGGTGACAGGTCGGTGCAGCAAGAGTTCCTGATCAGCCCAGACATAGAACAGACAATTTTGGGAGCAGATTTGCTTAAGAGCATAAAATCCATGGTTGACCTAAAGCGGGGAAAACTGGTGACAAAGTATGGCTCAGTGAAACTTGAAGGTTATCCAAGCACTACCGTGAGCGAACTGCGTGTTCGAAAGATTTCGTCTTGTGATGTGCCGTCAGTATAGTCTGTGGTCGAGGAGTACTCCAAACTGTTCACAGGCGATGAAGATCCGTTTGGCTTCTGCTCGTGCATTGAACACAAAATCCCTCTCTCGTCTGAACGCTTTCGACCTAACGGCCCCCGTCAGCTGCTGCTGCAACTACGGAAGGAGGTCCATGAACAGGTTCAAGAGATGTTGGAAAATGGCATAATTAAAGAAGCCAACAGTGTGTACAACTCCCCGGTTGTGTTTGTAAAGAAGGCGAACGGGAAATACCCACTTTGCGTGGATTTCCGGCGTTTGAATGAACTGGCCGTAGATCGGTTTTTAGCTGTCTTTTCGGTTGCGGAGATTTTCGATTCGCTCCAGTAACCCCAACATTTCACGGTGTTCGACTTGCGTTCCGGACACTGGCAACTAGCTATCAAGTCAGAGGACCAGGAGAAAACGGCGTTCAAGGCTGGTGACACCCAATATCAATTTAAACGGATGCCGTTAGGTTTGTCGGGTGCACCATTCACATTCCGGCGCTTGATGCTTCGTTTAACGAAGGGACTACAGAGCGTTGACGTGTACGGAGACAATATGGTTGTACATAGCAATTCGAAATCAGAGCACGCAGTTCACTTGAAGGTCGTATTGAAGCGTACTCGGGAGGCTGGCCTGCGGGTAAATGAAGCAAAGACAGCTTCCTCAAAGTTCGATGACACTGTTCAGGTATAAAGTAGGTCACCGAGAGGTTAGCCCAATGCCAGAAAAACTGGTAAAGATCCAGGGCTGTGCAGTCCCCAATCCAAAGCGCTCCCTACGGAAGTTTCTCGGACGAGCAGCATACTACAGACGGTTGGTCAAGAATTTCGACACGGTTGCTGCTCCACTGTACGACTTGTTGCGTCAAAATGGGAAGCTCGAATGGACAGGGGAAGCGCATGAGGCCTTCGAACGCGTCAAAGCGCGGATGCTGGATCAGCAGCTGACTCTCAAACTACCCAGGGTCGGGAAATGTTTACTGTTGCAACGGACGCTAGTGACCGCGGTATCGGTGCGATCCTAAAGCAGAGTAATGAAGTCATCGAATATGCCAGTCGTGTCCTGACTAAAGCTGGACAGAAGTACTCAACCATAGAGAAGGAATGTTTAGCGATCGTCTGGGCCCTAAATATATGGAAGCCATACTAGCTGAGACAAAGATTTCACGTCGAGACCGATCACAAAGACCTTGAGTGGATCAAGAACATCAGAGATCCACGCGGAGAGCTCGCGCGCTGGTCACTCCGGTTGCAAGAGTACGACTTCACTCTCCGGCACGTGCCAGGGAAGGAGAACCACCTGGCTGATTGGCTGTCAAGACCAGAGGCTGGAGATGAGACTCCGAAGACCATGATCGACACAAATAGCCTCGTTGTCGAACTGGATCCTGGAAGGTTGATGCAACTACGGCGGCAGGATCCTGTATTATGGAAGGTTGCAGCCGGCTTGTTGGACGAAAGGAGTAGTGAGAACGGAGTGGGATACAGAGAACTGGAGACGCTCCAGAATGACTTCGACAGGCTGAGCCTGAATGAATATGGCATAATATCCCGGAACGCCACCGATTCGGACATTGTGCTACCAGTGACACCTCGCGTCTTGAGACGGAAGCTGATCGTCGAATGCAACGAGACGGCACACACAGGGTGTACTAAGACGTACGACTTGCTTCGGCAGAAGACCTACTGGCTAGGGATGACAAGTGAGGTAATGGAGGTGGCCTGGAAGGGGTGCCAACTAATGAAAGGGGACACAACAGGGGCAACTCACCCCATGAAACCTATTCCTGTATCAGAGATCAGCGAGTTATGGTCTGTTAACATTATGGGTCCCTTTCCGGTGACAGCCAGTAGCAATCAATATATCGTCATAATGATATATCGTCGCGGTGGCAACGGTACCAAATCAACGGTCGACGACGATCAGTGAAGCGGTGGGGAACCACATCGTAGCCAACCATGGGTACCAAAAATGATCCTAACGAATCAGGGGCCGTGCTTTGAGAATGAAGAGTTTGAGCTGCTTGCAGGAGCTGGGCATTAAGCGGCTAAGGACGGCACCCTACTACCCGCAAACAAACGCCCTAACCGAACGCAATAATCAAACAGAGTGGCTAGCGGCCAAAAGAGGTGACTGGGAAGTGAACTTGCCGATGGTTTTGTTAGCACATCGTGCGTCGACCCAGTCAACTACAGGAAAGTCCCCAATCATGTTGGTGCACGATCGACATTCACGTCGTCCAATTGATCAGGAAATTGGATGTTGGCCGAAAACACGCCTGTCTCCGGAGGAGCCAGGAGAGCAAAGGAGAGCTCGAGAAAACTTGACCACCGTTCAGGAGAGGACTAAAGAGAAAACGGCAGGTAGGAAGGCACGACCATTCCCCATAGGCACGAAGGTCAAATGGAGAGATCACCAGAGTCCTGGAAGAAGTGGACTGGGGTCGCGGAAGTTGGGCAGTCGGTGGCAAGGCCCGTTTGTCGTTACCGACCATCGAGGGAACATTTATACAATTCAGGACGGTCGAAGATTGAAAAAAATAAACGGTGTCCAGCTTCGGAAGTGGCCTGATACACTCGAAGAGGTGTCAAATAGACTATCTCCTAAGGCGAATGGAAAATCGGTGGCAAGCGACCTTTGAAGTGGAAAGGTGTGCAACGGTGTTTACTATTGATGAAGCATTTGATGGAAGATGAAGTGTATTAAGGAAACTGTGGAACCGCTTTGCAGTGTTCGTTTACTATTGTGTATTAGTCAAGGAATATCCAAGAAAGCTCAAGAGGACGCGCGAGAATGCTCAGTTTTTAAAAACTATGTGAATATGAGATGTTTACTTTAGTGTTTAATGGCTTGTAACCGTTCCGTTCGTGTTTGCTAATAAATGACTTCGCAGCGGAGTGTTTTCCTCCTTTCGATGGTGATTCAGATCCTATCCATATGACACACAGCAATGACTAGATTTTCGTCAACAAGCTGTCAACCTTCAGGTTTAGGGCACCTTATGATTTTACTGTTTATGATGGTAGTAAGGAATCTGTACTGTATGTCCAGAATCTCGAACGATGGGCGCAGGATAGTGGGATTAAAAGCACATTTGTGAGACTATGTGCGGCGACTGGGCATCCATTAGAAATAATTGGGGTGTCAGTCGATGGTGCAAGATGTTGATGTCTTCACTCAACTGGAATTTCCGGACGGTGAGAGCGTTAAAGTTCAGTGTGAAACACTAAGACACTAAATACCACAGTTAAACAGCTTAAGGCCACAGGAGATATGCCATCTCGCCAGGCCATCTTCACGATCTCTCGAAATCACATTAATCCCCCCTAGGATTATTTAGATGTGTCCCACGAGCTACTAAAATATGTGTCGAAGCCACTTCTAGTGTCGAATAGCAATCTTATCATCTCTCGATGTAAATTTAAAGTGTCCTTGTGTTCGCGCGAAAAACTGTACCAATTTTCGGAATCCGAGCTGAACTGTGGTGAAAGCAGGTTATAGGATTGAGCGCAGTTCATAAGCGGTTGCCCTTTCCACCTTTTTATGCATGGATCGCAGTCAGGTGGACCCACAGCAAATCCACCCATTGTTTGCTAGAATTTTTCACAACCGGCTTAGCTTAATCAGTCAGTGAAGACCGGACGATTAAGTGTTCAATCACTGATCGGAAAGTCGCGGATTCGGAACTCGCTGAGTTTCGTAGAATGCACACTGCTGACGATTCCAAATAAGCAGGAAACATTGGTAGCTCGAGTGTGTTCACTTGGAGTTGATCAGATGGCCGTTGATCTGTTCGCCGAACTTGGTAACTGGTTTGCAAATGTTTCGTCCCCATTCGAGGAGACATCTTCAGTTCGCAGTTGAGTGGGTGCTTCCTCTGTGCCTAGCTACGTTTATACAGTTATTGAAGTGCTTTTCGGTTTTTTAGCATAAATTGCCCCACTGACAAGACGGAATCTCAATTGAAAATAATAGCAGCGTTGTGCAGGAAACTAGCACAGTATGCAAATGCGACACAAATAGCAAATGCGTACCTGGATTTAGTAAAGCATGTAGGGAATCCGTCTCCAAACCACCTGGCGAAAACAAATTTGGTGATAGGGTAAGTCAATAAACAAGATCACAAGTCCCATCCGGCGGTTCCCGAACTAGTGATTCAAGTATAGTCGTGCAGCAATTTGTTGTAGCTGTCAATCGACCGTTGTCGGGATGTCGGACCTAATTCCGCTTCAGTGGCCTGCTTGGCCAGCAGACAAGGCCAGCCCCACGACCCAGCAGTCCTCAAATAAGGGATCCAAGTATGGTCGTATAGGAAGTGTCTCATGAGGTAACGTGTCTTCCTTTGAAACTCCAGTTGTGAGTCCACGTATTTATGCATTTTACTCAAAAAGTCTTCTGATATTCTTCCACAGTGGCGACCTCAAGTAAACCAAAATTCTCGAGCTCTCCGTTCTTCATCCAAAGTGCTTTACGTATGTGGAGCGCTATCTCCTTCACAACGAGTTATACACATAGCTAAGTCGACTCCTAGAAGTTCTGAGTGAATGTTTCTTTCTGAGCCATTCTCCCTCTGTGGTTTTACAGCTTATCTTAATTTGACGATAATTCATCAACCAAGTATGAATGTTTATGCCCTTTACAACAAAAGTGAAGTGGTATCGTTCGGGTTCAATGCAGACCCGGCTGACAATTTTGTACTGTCAGGTTTTGTTTCAGCATGGTGAACAAGGCTCGCCTGCGATGATGTACACTGTTACTCCCTCTCGCCGTGAGTGCTAAAATATCCCGAGCGCTCATTCTGTAACACCCACGACTCGGAAACCAACAGCGGAAGCCAGTACGGCCCGGTGTATAGGTGGTCACTCTTTCACACTTCCCATTCTTTCAGATCACAAACAGATAGGCTCTACTCGATTGTGTAAATCTCTCAAATTTTCCCCATGCAGCTTGACATGACGGAACAGACGGCGCAGCACCCCACAAAAACCGTATTCTGCTGAATCACGTCAGTGCATACGTCCAAATTACAACGGACTGGATCGAAAAGCCATTGCTACCGTTCTTGGTATACGCAGCTAATGGACGAGATTTTGGTTTTATGCCCAATCGAGTGTCTAAGACAGGTTGAGGTAGATCAGCTGCATGATTGGATTTACGAATACCACATGGTGACTGTGGATTTCTTGCGCTTAGCAATGTAGGCTCACCTCGATAAAGAAGTACGTTGCACTATCATGAAGAGCTAATCGGATGGCCGCATGATTACAGTCGACAAGCTTCATCCGATTTCGGATGACAAAAATAGACGGAAGTTTTTTTTGCTCAGCGAATGCTGGCGAATGATTGTGAAGACAAACTGTTCATCCGGGTCGACGCAAGTAAACTTGCAGTCGTGATAAGACAGTAAATATATTTTAGCTACTTTCAGCCTGTTTTGTAGCCGCTCTCATGAAGAAGCTCCACCAGAGCCTGGCCAGCTGCTGCGAACAGCCATGTTAGTAACCGGCATATTATCGGTGCCATATGATACACCATGAAACGGGATCCTATACCAAAGAAGGCTGCTATCTTTTGTTTCGTAAGCTCCTCGATACTCTCAGTGAATAGCAGTGACGGGAAATGGGTGTCGCTTGTGACAATACACCTTATCATAGTGAATTAAACGTGCATTCTACCACACACGGTACCCCGGTGGCACACTTCTCCGTCTGGTTTCGTACTCACCAAGTTTAAACTACCTAGGAACTATATGGAATGTTGTAAAGTAAGTTATAACAACCAAGCTAAGGCAGTGGAGTGCAAAGGTCCTTTCTGTTAGTATTCAAGCAGAACGAGACTGGTGGTGTTCTGAACAAGCGGTCACTGATGCATGAATGGCAGCCACAAGCCAGTATTGCATCCGTATAGCAAACCGTGCTTGTCCTGACGTTTTAAATAATAGAAATATCGAAGCTACACTTGTCTTTTGCCCTACATCTTGACACCGAGCTCAGGCCTAGAGAGAACAATTGATGAGAGAGGATATTGAATCTTAGGTATTAGCAACCCAGATTAATCCAACAATAGATGAGCGAGGTGGGTAGCAAACCGGGATGCGCTGACTATTAAGGTTACATAAAAAGTAATCGAGACGCTGCAATAAATCTGTGCTTTTATTTGTTTTCACACTCGCGTGCTGATCGGACTTCAGCATAACCTATTTGGCAAGTTGAGTACACGTGAGTTATACAGGACTTGAGCAAAGCAAGGAGTGGCCACCTGTGCGCAGGTCTACATTAGCTAGTAATAAATGCTACTTTGTTGGTTTTCGGGTTACTGAAAGCACGCCTGAGTTATCATTGCATTCACCGCGAGCAGTACGTACAACCGAACGGTTTTCCAGCGAGGGGAACAGTAATAGTCTACGTCGTCGCGAGTCGGTCTTGTTCGCCTTGCTGAAACAAAACTCGACAGTGCAAAATTGTCAACCGGATCTGTATCGAACCCGAATGATACCACTTGACCTTTCTCTGGTTCACTTGATTCACATTACCTTTGTTGCAAAGGGCATAAACATTCACCAAGATGGGTCTTATGTTCTCATACTTGGTTGATGATTTCACGTCAAATTAAGATAAGCTGTAGAACCACAGAGAGAGAGAATGGTTCAGAAAGAAACATTCACCCAAACCTTCTAGGAATCGACTTAGCTATGTGTATAACTCGTTTTGAAGGTGATAGTGCTTCACATACGTAAAACACTTTGGATGAAGAACGGAGAGCTCGAGAATTTTGGTTTACTTGAGGTCGCCACTGTGGAAGAATATCAGAAGACTTTTTGAGTAAAATGCATAAATACGTGGACTCACAACTGGAGTTTCAAAGGAAGACACGTTACCTCATGAGACACTTCCTATACGACCATACTTGGATCCCTTATTTGAGGACTGCTGGGTCGTGGGGCTGGCCTTGTCTGCTGGCCAAGCAGGCCACTGAAGCGGAATTAGGTGAGACATCCCGGCAACACTCGAATGACAGCTACAACAAATTGCTTGCGGCCAATCTGAAGTGCACATGGCGAGTGCAGTCATTCACGCATCGCTCTTTAATTGGATAGTGCGTGTGTGCGCCCGTAAGATGATGCTCAGATTCCAAAAGGAGATCGCTGTGTTGCGTGCGCGCGAGTTTTCATCCCTAGGGCACTCTTTTTCACACCAAGGGAGAATAAGATGTTAAACGACATTGATTTCGATACACGTTGAATAGCATGCGGGTCACATCTAAAAATAAGCCTAGGATGGATTAATATGATCCCTTAAAATGAAAAAGCTTTGGAGTAGCCGAAGCCGCTGCATTCCTCAAACGAAGGATTTGGCCATACCGTCAACATGACAGTAGAACTCCTCAAGATGGGACCGTCACTCGGGCTTTGTCGTCGCCAGTGGTCACGATGAAGTGAAAATGAGTACCACGACGAACCGATGGAGACGTTGAATTGCGCACGTAAGACACAAATGGCCGTAATCAGAATAAATCATAAGATCCCAAATGGTCAGCTGCAGTTTCGGAGATACCCACAGCTTGCGCTTGGTTATGGATTCAAAGCACTTACAACGTTGAATACTCGGTTGTGGTTTCTCCCAGTACTTCCTGTTGTGCGTCTTAGAGATTTCTCCCGGTACAGTGGGGAAAAATTTCATGTGATTTTGAATGGTTTAGGTAACAAGCCTACCACGTTGGTGGTAGTTTACAAAAAATCCGTCGAAGTACACGACGAAAAGCTTCAAGAGATTTTGATGGCCAAATATCACCGTACCTTCTGGATTAACCGCTTCGTGTATCCGAATTGAAGTTCAATCTTCTGAGGCTCAACATGGGCGAAAATCAATGATCGAGCATTTCAAACACCCCAAAATTCACTATTCATTCTCATTCATTGTTTAGGCGCGGTCACACATTCAGTTGCAGCGGACCAGTTGGCTAGGGCTTGCCTTGAGATTTCTAACAGAACAAATCAACAAATAGCTTCTAGCGGCCAGCCAAGTAGCAAGAACACTACTTTGAGCCATGACGTGTCTGTTGTTGGGAACCGAGCTACTTTGAAATAGAAGCGAAACAACTCCAAAAGTACATTTTGAGGTTGTGGTTTAGCTGTTGCTATTCAGTGAGCAGTGAAGTTTTTGTTGCTGCCCCAACAGCACTGTTCGCATATGACGGGGGCAAGGTGTGGGTGACAATGAGGTTGGTCACAAAATCAGCCATGAATGTATATTTTCGATTTTTTTTATCACTAACTAAAACGAGAGCAAAGCAAAAGAAAGACAGATAAGTAAGTTATCGTCCAACTGTAACACTTTCGGTGCCTAGCTGTCACACCAAGCGGAGGAAGCACGAGGGCCGAGGTACTTCTAGGTCGTGCAACCCTAGACAGCACTGGTTGAAATGCCGGGTTAAGGTTCGAACCACAGAAGGCTCGCGCCTTAACCACCGAGCTACCTCGGGCTCAGGAGTATTGCGATCACCCGAGTTCATGATTTGAGACAACCAGACAGGGCAGTGTTATCGGCAAACTGGTGGGTCTACTCTGTAAAGTGTCACCTTTCTACCTCTGTTCCTATATTCCCCTTCAGTTGCACCTTCCACTTATCTCATTTCCCTATTCGACGACTTCTGTCGTCCGTTCCCATCCGGCCCAATGAGAGCTCGATCCAAGACTGAAAACGACGACCCACTAAGTCACAACAATGCAAATCCGCCAACCACATCTCCCGAACGCTGGAATAAAACGAACAATCTAATTTAAAGGGGACCATCAGGGTACATGCGCAGAAACCGCGTGGGTTTCTTACTGAATAAAAAGTATGTCGCGATTCGGACCAGACATTTTGGGAGAAAAATCAGGATACAAACAGCAAGGGTCGAAATGTCAGGTGTAAAAAGGTGGGAAGAAGTTGGTCGACGTGAAACTGTAAAAAAGTAGCTGCAAGTTCGGAAAAAATACCTGACAGAAAAATAGTTATCTCTGGGAATAAATGTGCGTTATCCGTCCTGCGAATCAAGGGCCAAGGTTCCGATAATTTAGTCGGAATTGAAGCAGGTCGGGCTTCCATCCAGATAGGGTTTTTGGAATCCGTTCTGGTCATCATCTTGAGAAACAGGCGTCAACAAGCGCAAGTCAGCTGAGGGTAGGAATAGAAATTTGGGGAACGATTATTTACAAAAGCCATGTGATTCAGTGACGCGAGCATATAGGGGACACTACAGCAACTGACAGTGCATTAACAGGGATGTCCAACTGGTAGTGTGTGATTGGGAGGGCGTGACATATTAACCAACTGTCACCTTTCAGCTTATGGATTCCAGCCGGAGATTGTTTCATTTCAACCTATCCAGTGAAGGTTGAAGTAACTCCTAAACAAACGATTCGCAAAACGGACTCATACCGTAGATAGACCGACTGGCGCCCTGTCCACATTGTGGTGTTTTGTTAGAGGCTATTCTGTAGTTCGATCTTCCAGAGCCATAGAAAAAAACTTTCACACGCGTCACATTACCGCGTTCGGTTATAAGCACAGAGGCTAACAAGACAAAGCCTTAGTGCTGTGCTCGAAACGCACTCATCCATTTCAGTTAATGAAAACAATCTATCCACTCTGTAAACTAAGAAGAACAGTTAGCGTGCGCGCAGTAACGTTGTAAAACGTTGTTCTCATTGTTCTCAAGGTAAGATATCATTGTCCACACAGCCAAGTTAGCTTACCGCCCAATTCCGTGAAAATGAAGACCTATTCTGAGATTTCACCTATCGAAATGAATGCCTTCACTAAGGAGTGGATTTCTAAAAAAACATATGGAATCCGAAACTCTATGGTTATCCCTCTTATTATCATAAGATGGGGAAATTAAATCATTATTAATCAGTGGCTAATTACACATCGAGTCAACTCACTCATGCATGATTTTCTTCCAAACAGCGCAGGGTCGTTCAGCGAAAGGTTAGCAAATCCATATTGTAGCTGATTGAGTTTCGTATCCTTACAATGCGATTGCACTGTTGAAATGACCGTACGTCCGGCAACCGGCGAGTGGGTATGCTTCTCGTGAATGCACCGATCACAAACATCAGACACCTCATTGGACTCTAGTTGATGCATCACATAATGCAGTTGAGCATCGATAGATGCAAGGGAATGGGCCAGTTCACCACCACCAGAGGGGATCCTTGAATGAAGTGGGGCCGAAGGTTGGCGTTGAGAAGAAGGGGTGTGCCTTGTTGCAGGACTAGACCAAGAAGGTGCCGTGTGTCGTGTGACGGACAGTGACCTGTATGGTTTACGAAAAGCAGATGCCTTTAAACTTGTTGAACAGGAGCGAATGGGCCCTTCTCTGATATCGATGACTTCTAGCTTTCCATCAGTATTAGCTTGAAAATCATAGGCCAATACGGATTCCGAGCTTGGAGAATCGCCTGGAGATAAATGCGTACGTGAAAGAAGGATATGCGAATCATGATTTAACTTGGTTTGCGATAGTCTGGGAGTTCGCACCTGTTTGTCGGAAGCAGGTGTAGGTAGTACCGGAGTAGACGTCGTAGAACTGCGTTGCTGCAGAACATGTAGACTAGCATCCAGACTGGCCAGACGTTGCTTGTAGGTTTTGTAGATAAGCTGTGGGACAAAATGCTGCGATTGATGAAAGTCGATCGGGATGGAAACACTAAATAACCAACAACCGTCAATGAGATGACTGATAAATCTGGGTGCCTACAGCAAAAATACACAAAATCAGCAGAAAGTAGTTGCACTAGCGTGTCAAGTGTAACCATTAATTCCTGCCTATCGAACGAAAGCTAAGAGGATCACAGTTACCAGGATGACTAACGTGATAAGGTGCTTGGGGTGGAAGGGCCGCAACTTAAACATGGGGGGGAGAGTTGTACCCCTCAAGAGAGCCGGTCTGACTTCGGTCATCAGGATCTCAAAGAAAGTATGCAGCAAACTCAAAATTTTAAGGGGACGAGCTTCCCATTTTCGCAACAGTATATGAAAGAGTACATAACCCGGGTTGATTGCACAGAGAAGTATGGGGACAGACAGTCATCCATGAGCCAATCAAGAATAATTCCCTCCACAAGTGGTTTTGACCAAACTAGACAAAAATGTATCATATTTTCGCTAAAGCATACCTTAATTCGAAGCATTTTGCGTTGCAGCCGAGCTCTCTCCTCAAATAGATGACCGACACCTTCGTTAAAACCCGGTAGCGTCTCCATTTCTGGAGTACGCTTCTCACTGTCATCGGTCTTGGCTGGATGCTGTTCAGTGAGCAGTGATCGTCTGATGGATAAAGTTGGTGGTACATAGCTGGGTGATGGCTTACGTGGATTCTCACCCATATGCAATATTGAGGTGGACTTGGCCATTTCGGACTTTTTGGGTGTGTGGGAATCCATGGAAGTCGGGTGCTCCTTGATCGCACTGAGCATATTCACAGTCAGTGACTGGTCTGCCTTTCTTTCTGTCGGTGATTCACCAAGTTCTGGACAGAATGGCAACTCGCTGGATTCAGTAGGTTTGGAATCAGGACTAGGAGCTAAGATAACATGATTGTCGGGTTTCGAGAGTGGACTGTCTAAGTGACGGACACAACCTTTTGACCGTTGTTGTTCTTTTGGTGTGTTACTGGAATTCCGCAACCGATCGAGGGGCATCCGCTTTGGGGAGTAGAAAAGTGAAAATGAGCGCATCTGACCAGTTTCCCTTGTCAACAATGGAGATGGGCGATCGCAGTTGGATAACAGCGAAGTCCGCAATCTTGTCTGGAGTAACGTTAGGTCACAACTAGTGACATTCTGTCCTGTATCATGCTTGGGCGTGCCATTCTGTATTGTGATCGCTTCCTTATCGTCTGTTTGTGAAGCAGTGGTATGTGTCTCAACATGGCTTGACAGCTGTTGGCTAGCAGTGGAGTGACAGAGTGGAAGAGTTTTAGAACCGGCTGTCAAGGAAACAGATGGAACCAATTCACGATATTCCGTCAGCAGCTCTTTCTCTGAGCCAGAATTCAAGGGAATCTGTGTACACTGACCTTTATCAGTAGAATTACCCTCGCCAAGAAGTGGAGCGCTGGCCCAGTCATCCACTTCAGTTGGTTTGAACACATTCGAGTCTGGATGGCAAGAAAAAAGCAAGTATTCAAGTAAGTAGTATTCAAGTTCAGGAATGGACACAAGCGCACAGTTCTCATGTTGTCGGATTTCGAAGTTCATCGAAAGCCTGCAGTGCTATGGCAAAAACGAAACCCCACACCTTGCTGTCAATCAACAGATGGGAAATTTGAAGCAGTCTGTGAGAACCACGATATATTCTTGTGAGTAACTTGCTATGGATGGTCACGATAATTTCGAAGCGCTGATAAGAATGAACTTAAGTAGGAACTAGGACTGCAACCATGCCTCATAGTATGATGTCAGGAACCCAAACTTCTTTCAAGTATGTAGGCTAGGATCCACACAAGCCTCACGACAGTAATTATACAGATAATCCAAAAACATGTGGAAACATCTATCTACTCATATGCGCCCGAGTTTATTTGAACAGCGTGGAAACTAAAAAGAAATGAGTGCCTTTGTTCTAGGTAACTGTTAAGCCAGTCAGAATACCTCACCACAGGTAATAGGCCAGACTATTTAAGGAATTAGTCACCAATCGTCGCGGAAGACCTGAAAACTAATAAGCAACGAGCTTGTACTTCCACCGTTTGTTTGTAACCAGCGTTCGGTTAGCAATCAGGTGAACGTAGACCGGACCGCTTAAGTGAAGCATTGGTTAGCCGTCCTGGGCTGTTGTCAACAGGACAACGGGTATACCGACTTGGATTAGGTAGCTGGTGGTAATAAAGGGCCGTATGACCCAGCATATTTACTCCCACCCAATGATTCCTAATAGGGGTGAGATACTTTGCGTGACTAGGCTTTCTCCTACGTGTGAAAACTACGTTTTTCAAACCCTAAGCGAGAGTGTGGGTTGACGTGAACGCCGAAACGAGCTATGTGGCAGGTTACTGGAGGGTACCCATAATGTCATTGTTTCCATTTCTTCCATAATTCAATAACAAAGCGACTAGGTAACAACAAATCACCCCTGAGGAATCAAACGTACCAGAACGGGACACCTTCTCTATGTCCAAAGTGGTAGCCGCTGGAGTAGATGCATGTTGGGCGCGAATAGGAACCAAACTAACTCCACCTTGCGTCACTGTTGACACCGATGAACGTCTTGAAGAGGCATCTGACATTGACTGGGCAATGCAAGTGTTTTCCGCTTGAAGTCTTCTGAACCTGGCCTGTTCAACCTTCTTGCGGTAATAGGAGTCCAACGGGTGCTCCCACAAACTCTGGCCGGATGCATTATTGTAGTAAAAGATTTGGTTATTCTCATCCTGAAATCCGAAAGAAACGGGCGACTGATTCAAAGACGAAGTGTGACAAGCAAAAAATTTCCAAACCATTTCTTGTTTGAGAGTTACTTTTTGGAAACCAAACGTAACTTAATCAGGATGAGTAAGACATACAGAGAGTGCATGTCATAAGGTGTAGAAGAAATGGTGTCCTACTCCCCTCTTTATAAAGATGGGACTTCGACTAAGAGATTGGGGAGTGAAGTTCTGCTCTCTAAAACCGAGCCTAGCTTTTGAGTGGGCTACTTTGATGCATCATACGTGACTTAATTGAAAATGAATTCTCAAGGACGATCAAAATGTGTTTCTTTTAGGGATCTACAAAGATCCTAGCTATCTTCTACTTTTCACAAACCGTTCATTTTGTAAATGAAAAAATGTGCCCTTTTTGTCACCCTATACTATGTAGTCGAAGTACGAACACGCCAAAAATGTACTGCACATGAGCGAGAGTCGGTCTTGTCTTACCGACTCCTAACAATGTTATTATGGCGTCCGCACTAAAACCAACATCAAGCATACCTGTAGGACTTGCCAGCCTCTAGGTAGTGGTGCGCTAAGGCCTTCTTTGGCAATCCACAATAAATCGGCTTCTTTGGCAACATCTATTCCAATGCTGCTAGCATAAAGTCGGACCTCCTCCTCGCTGGACGCATGATCACGGTTTTCCGACAAAATTTTTGCATGAACCATTGGCTTCCGTGGTTCATTGGATAACTCCTTCAGTGCCACACTCATCTGGAAAATAAACCGAAAATAACTGCATGTTTACATCAAGTTAAATCGCACAGGCTGATTTTGTTGGAACTCGGAATTAGATGGTCATGATGTGAAGAGGACGGTGACACCTTTAGCGCCGAGTGGTGTCAGTACACACAAAACCTGTGCAGGCAAACAATGCCAGCATCAGCAGTAGCTATAAACCGTGTACAGGCATTAGTGATTTCAAACCCCACCGATCCGCAGCGTCACGTAACTCACGGGCTACGCCATTTCCATTGGCACTGAAACGTCTGCAACAGAACTGCTAAGCCCAACAAACATTTTACTGTCCGTGGGAAAAACTAAACTCACGGAAAACTGTTTAATATTCCACCCCTAGACGAAGTCGATATGGCGCTAGCTGATCAGACGCCGCCTTGCTAAGCAGAGCATTAAGGTAGCGTCTTATCAGCTGGCGCCAGAGCTGGGGCGAGACGGCTCAGCAGCTAGAGCGGAATTTACTGACCGGAAGGTCCGTGTTTCGAACCCGACCTCCGCATCTCGACTTCTTCTGTCTAGGCATGGGAAGCCTGACAGTATCCCAGCCCTCGAGCTTCCTTCGGGTGGCATGGCAGCTAGGCACCGAAAGGATGTTACCGCTGAACGATTTCGAAGCAGAGTATTAAATGCCGTCAAACTGAATATATTTTTTTTTGTCTGTGGAGAAATACCGCCTTTGGCAGGTAAACTGACGCCACACCAGCGGCACGGATGTCGAATGTTGACAAAAGCTTCTCTGGCCCTCCCTCAAAAACTGATTGCGTACCCAGTCAGTCCGACAGGATTTACGCCCTAGTAAATAAATCCATTTGCCACATCGGACAGTTGATCTGCAAGCAGGAGTCTTGGGTTTGATCCCACCGTCTTGTAGCAGCAGTTTATAGTTGCCGGTCTGATGCGCATACCAGACTGTGTTAGAACTATTCAGGTTATTCAAGGTGGACTGTGTGTCTGAAGGACCCGAACCAGAGGGCAATATCGTTTGCGTGCTCATTATCTATGAGCAAGCCCCTGGGGAGCATTTAGACCCTCGCGGCTTCAGAGTTAGGCAGAGATCTTCCAGGCGGCACGTTAATAACAAAGAGTAATGGTAAGACAGCTTGAGATAGCTCAGTGGCTAAGGCGCGAGCTTACGGACCGGAAGGTCTGTGGTTCGCACCCAACCTCAGCATCTCGGCTGCTCTTCTCTAGGCTTGGGCAACCTGACGATATCTCAGCTCTCATGCTTCCTTCGGATGGCGTGGCAGCTAGGCACCGAAGGGGCGTTACAGCCGAAAGATGATTTATTCTATGATGGTGAGACAGGGTAGCCTTGTCTTACCACTGGACGTGATGAACTTAGGTGACAGCTTGCTGCA
>SJOL01006381.1:767906-782351 GCA_004794785.1 Opisthorchis felineus | reverse complement strand
TGGGAAGCCTGGCAGTATCCCAGCCCTCGAGCTTCCTTCGGGTGGCATGGCAGCTAGGCACCGAAAGGATGTTACAGCTGAACGATTTCGAAGCAGAGTATTAAATGCCGTCAAACTGAATATATTTCTCCTTCGTTCGCCAAAAATGACCACAATTCCGGAAGACAACTTGCTTGTCATCGACTAACCTACACTTATCTCTTCGTTTGCTTGCGTGCGTTACGCAAACTTAGGTTGTTTGACTGAACAGCCGTCGCAAATAACCAGCGGGTAACATCTGAAATGCCTAAGGTCGGGCCCCCAAAAAACTAGTGGCGGCACAATCCTAAACCATTTAATCAAAACGGGTTACCACATTGGCCATTCTAAGGTATTCAAAATCATTCAGCGGGTGTCACCTAATCGGTCATCATCATAATTATCAGATTTTGAACGTGTGAAAACTGGTGCTCAAATGCTATACAGTAATCCGACTTCACCTATGTAAGGTCTTACAATGAAGAAAAGGACAAAAATGGGAAGAGAAACAGGTAGAGGGCTACCTTCCCACAGACACCCCAAGTTCCTACACATCGAAGGCGAAAGACCAAAAGCATACCTGCTTTTCGTAACTTCGTTCATATTATTCTGTCACGTCATTCTTTGGCCGCCTCCTGGTTCACACAGCGCTGAATTGGGAGGGGGGAAACTCTTTGGCAGATGACATGGCGTGCGTACCCCACGACCAAGCTACCCCAGCATGTAGTGTTCTGTGCATTCCACAGGTGAACTATCAGAAGTCTCACGAAATACCCATTGCCTGATCATCCCGTTGCCAGCCCATCCCAGCTATGGTTCCGAGACACCAGTGGACAAAGATCTGGAGATGTCCCATACCCTTTGTTCCCAAAGTACCGGTGATGCAGGAGTCTACAACGAACTACTCGTAAATTTTCCAACAATCAGTAGGTTTCATCAGGGCTACGCTCTCTCCCTTTCTGCTCAGTTTTGTCACCAACACCACTGCCGGATGCATTACTTAAGAGATCGAGTAACTTGGTACCGAATTTGCATCAAGAGAAAGACCAGTGAAAGCAGGCCCTGCGGGCGACATCGTCTTATTATCTGATAACCACGTATCCACACATTCTACTCTAACTACAATATAGGAAGTATGCGTCTTGAACTTTCAAAGCGAAGAGTATTGCTTCAAGATTCTCAGCCTTCCGTGTTTCTCTAAAGCTTCTGTTTTCCTAATTTGAGCAGCTGCGCGGGCCGTGCATTTTCCATGACACAGATCAATGAAGATAATTAGCATCATCATTAAACTTCGGCTGTAAACAGCGCACATGATGTACGGTGATTATAAATTCCACAGTTTCGTTCGCCGATGATATGGGAAGGTAAGGGGGGTAGGTACGCGTTGGAAGCAGTAACCATGATTTGTGAATACAGGGATGACAGTGGACTTTACATATGGTAGATGGGGATGGGGAAGCATACACTGTTGATGCCTGCGCATCATTAAGCGCGACTCAATCAGGTCTGTCAATGTTCAGTTGAGTTCAGCTCACAAACCATGCACCGGAATGCAGTGGTTCCAGCTGCAACAGCATCGTTGACCGATAGGAGGAATAAAGAAATGAGAGTCACGCGTTGGAGGCGATAGGCCATTCAGTTCACTGACGTCGGATGGTTCTGTTTGTCCGGTATGGCAAGGAGTAAGAGCTACGCAATGAATGCCATAGTTTTGATGCAAGACCGCCATTGGCTGCGTGGTACAGCCATATCCGTCAGGGTCACTAACCATCTGTTTGTCTAGTCCGGCGATCCCCATCCGGGGAGACAGCAGTTCCCCGCGCGACTCGGTTTACTGGTAAGGAATCTCACGCTTCGTAGCCAAGTCATAGACTGACCGCTCCTGGGTTGTTTCCATCCGACACAATGCTGGGTGAAGAGGGCAAACAGTCTTCCCGCGTACGAAGTACATAGCCTAGCCTGTGGAGTGTGACCAGCTGATCTATCGAAGAAGAATGACCTATCCCGAAAGCCCTCTGGACTACCTTGGCATTACTGATCTGATGTTCCAAGGAGACTCGCGCAATGTTTTAGAGGCACCTACAGTCAAGCACAGAGAGCCTTTGAAGGTCTTCCAAACGCCGCGGCCGCGACTCTGATTCACAATGTGGGACAGACTATACCATAGCATTGTACACCCTACCCTTGACCGTCACGCTGATGCCAATTCGACACCAATGTCGGAGGCTGGCAAACGCTGCCCTGGTCTTTCTAATTAGGGAATTGATTTCCGCTTTCGTCAGCCTGCCGAGACATATGAAACTCTCCAAGTAAACGAAGTTACCTACCACATCGATCGCTTCACCTGCAAGCATGAGGTTCAAGTCTGAGCCCACCAAATCTTGCAGTAGCACTTTGCACTTTGCGAAGCGCTTACCAAACTACAGAGTAGAATTATTCAGTTTGTGTAAATTAGTTCGAATTTCTAAAGGGTCTGATCCTGGAACAACGTTACCGTCAGCTTACTCTATGTCAGTGAGTGAACTCCCCGGGAGTATTTTGAAGATTCAAGTAGCATATCGATTACGAGGTTAAGAAGGAAGAGCGACAGAGGATATCCTCGTCCGACACCACTGGATGTGGTGAACTCAGGACAGGACATGCCGTAGACACGTAAACAACCACGGAAGTAGGCATATAAAGCCTTTATAACAGACAGGAATTTATAATGGACACCCTTCATCGTCATACACTGACACAGTTTCTGGTGACCAACAGAGGTAAAGGCAGATTGGAGATCAAGAAATACGACCATTGTTGGTTGTCGGAGTGGCGCAATTTCAATACTCGTCGTGAGGTGAAGATATGATCGATGCAATCCCGGCCAGGGCGAAATTCAGCTTGGTTCTCACGAATCTGTCTCTCCCGATAATCCACCTTAGATGAGATCTAAACGTCGCCCTTTGTCATACATTGAATTTCCAGTACTATCTCTGATTAACTCCCTTACGGAAGGCCTTTTAGGCCCTGTTTTGCGTATCGGCTGAAACAGCTTCCGTGCATTCCGAGCTGCACTGACCTTTCCCATTTCTTGAACTCTCTGGTCCCGCAACACCTCACTGTTCACACACAGGCTAGGCTTGAGATGTCAAATCAATCGTCTAGGCGAATTGTACCCCGCACTCTGCGTCAAGAACTGATAGTGAGCGTCTTAAGATTAAGTGGCATCCGTGTGCACGCTCGAAAGCGAAACAGAAGAGTTCTCTGCGCCATGTATAGCCGTGGTTACCTCACCCTAGTTACAGTCAATGTCCTTCAAGGATGTCGATTGTAATGCGTTGTATAGCAAGCTCTCGAATGTTCTTGTAGCCTGCGGCTCACAGAGCTTCTCTACCCCTAAACGGGAAGCTCGTTTCTGAGATCTACCAGGGAAGTTTAATGAGAACCTGCACCGAACGAAAGCGTGATCTAAGTCGAATTGTGCATTCCAGGACGACCAACAATCAAGGACTGAGTCGCGGCAGCGATAGTTGATAGCTATGCTGTTAACTTGAATCCAGAACTGCTCGGTGGTAGGGGGACTGGATAGCACAACGCCCCCCCCCCAAGCAGTACTGCTGAGAAAAAGCTGGCAATCAGTTCAAAGTTGCAGTAGACGTTCGCCATTATCATTGCATTTTGCGTCCAGACTGAACATACCACCGAGGCGTCCTGTCTGTGCATTGACATCGCCCGCTATCACGACTATATCCCAGGTCTTCGTGGTGCACAATGGCGCGATCAGTCCTCGATAGGTTTCTTTAAACGAATCGGAGCTACAATTCGTTGGTGCATACATAGACACGACGAACAAAGAGCGTTCCATATTTCGACCAGTGCGAGTTTTTATCGAACTAGAAAGCCTAACAGCACAGAAGCGGTTTTTTACAGGTATCCAATCGAACAACGAAGCTTCGGCTCGAGAACTTAGGAGTATACCAACACCGGAGTGACTCGCTGAAACAGTTTCACAACCAATCGAAGTCCGTAGTCTGCAGCGTTTAGATAGGGCACCGTAAGCTCAGTAACTGTACTTGGATCCTTCATGCGGGTTTCAGAGATGCAACACAGGTCAACCAACAGAGTATCTACAGCACGTGCAAGAGCAGCTTCTTAGCCGAACTGCTTAAGAGTCCTCATGGTAAAGGCTGCGAAAGAAAACAGAAGAACGGGGTCTGGATAGCGGACGCGAAGCGATGGATGTGAGCGGTGACGTGAACTGTATCAACTCCATAGGCGCCTGACTGAAGTGCCTACAGCTGTGGTGTACATAAGACTGACTGTCACGTGGAGCAGGACGATAGTTAAGAGGCAACAACGAGGAAAGACGGGAGGCGTCAGCAGTCACATTTTCACTTATCCGCTGCGTGTGCACTGGAAAAAGTAGGGCAACATCTACGTCGGTCCTCGGCTTACTGCTCCGCCCACTATCTTCTATCAAAAGACACGGTGGCTTGAGACACTCCTTTATAAAGAGAAGAAAGATTGATACAATTGTATTTATAGGATCGTCGCAGAATGCTCCACCAGGCCACGCCAGAATCGCAAGGTGGTGAGAGAGGCCGAGTTACAATGTTAGATCCTGATCGGTTGACATTCTGATCAATCAAGGCATGCCTTCGTTTAGTTCGTATCCTGTGCGTGACGCATCCGTCCAGTCGGTGCGATGTTTAGTTAGTAAGAGCGCCTGGCCTCCGAACATCCCCTTGAGGACGCTGTTCGTCCGAACAGAGGAGTGCTGTCGCAGATCAACCCGTTCGCGGTGCAGTGAGCATGCTGATCCGGGATCTGGTGTCTTCCACTTCTGAGGTATGTTTTCCGGCGTTCCATTATGGGGCCACAAATCCTTTTTGGTATCCATCCTCGTGCCGTCTTCTGGTCCATTCTCACCATGCACGAAAAAGGCGTTCGCTGAGTCTCCTCCGAATGACATATGGGCACACTTTTCGCTATTCAGGGGAAGATGCCAGTCCGGCGACCACTGCTTTGCGGCATCTACATCCACTTGGAGATAATAATAATCGTTCAGCTGTAACACCCTTTCGGTGCCTAGCTGCCATGCCACCCGAAGGAAGCACGAGGGCGAAGATACTGTCAGGTTGCCCAAGCCTAAACAGGGGAAGTCGAGAGGCGGAGGTCGGGTTTGAACCGCGGGCCTTCCGGTCAGTAAATTCGCGCTCTAACCATCTGAGCCATCTCGAACCCCCACACACACACCCCACTTGGAGGGCACTGGCATTTGAACCTCTAGGTTTTCGAGTAGTCGGCAAAAGGTAGACATGGACTTGAAGGCACAACTGAAGGTTGTTGACGCAGATAAGAAACAGAAGTCGTCTAAAAACAGAGCTTTGAGGAACTCCAATAGAGACCGGCGCCTGAGAAGAAGAGGTCGAGCCTACTTTCACACTCAATGTTCTGTCTGATAGGAACGCCTTACTCCAGCGTGGAATGTTCCCTTGAATCCCAAAAGACTCGAGTTTGTGGAGCAGCAGGACGTGTGGAACTCGATCAAATGCCTTCGAGAAGTCAAAAAAACATGGCATCCGTTATGAGGCCTTCGTCCGCAGCTTGGATTAAGCTGTCCATAAACACGGGCATGTTGATCACGCAAGAACGATTTGGGAGGAATCCGTGTTGCACTGGGGATATCAACTTGGTTGTGGTGAGGTGAGCTAAGATGGCGCGCTTCAGAATGCGTAATCGTCTTGCACGTCACGCTAGTAAGGCTAATATATTCACGAATTCACGGATTGATACACATGATCAAGGCTTTCGCCCAAGTTTCCCGGGTCGGTTTGGTTCCTGCCGTTCCGCAGCTGCCGTTCACCTGAGAGGCACAAGCGAAAAAAGGTGTAGCACTGCTCTTTAAGTTCTCAGCGCGGGGCAGGAAGCTTTCCAGCGCGAGAACTCGCATAAAAAAGCGTCTAATAGCGCTTTGAACTGGGTACTAGATGGAGCGTGGACAACCGTCAGAGGAAGGTTATTCCATGCAACAACTACCAGGAATCAAAAAAAATTTACTTGATAAATGTGTGTGCTCGGTGCTCAAAAACCTTCTTACAATAACCCCGCCGTGTGTTAGCTGGGTCAAAGGTGGGAAACCTGTTAGCAAAACCTCGTTCAAACGGGGCATAAGTAACCATTAGGTCTCCCTACGCTGTGATCTTCGTCAGGGGCTGCAAGCGCCAAGCCAGAAGCCCCACTTGTGATCTCACGGATTCACGGATTCACGGATTCACGGATTCACGGATTGACACACGGAATCGAGGCTTTCGCCCAAGATTCCCGGGTCGGGTTAGTTATTATCGCTCAGTGACCTGATTGGTTGCTATTCCCACCAATCAAGGCGTGGATTCGAGCCGTCCGTATCCTCACATGACACATTGATAAAACCGACCTGATATTTGTTTAATACAGGTGGCTGCCCTCATATATTATTATGGAGTAAGCAGTGTTCCATATGGGTTTCTTGATGAACCCTTCCCAGAGCCAATGATTCAACATTCTGACATGTTTGCATGCTAGTGGCCTACCTGGCCCAATGGTGCAGGGAGTAAGGCATAAATCCATTGCTCCTATGCAGTTGCACTCCGCATGTATTTCTGATCAACGCGGACTCTGATTCTAAAAGTACTTCAACCGTATTGAAAAACACGTCGGTGGTCACGGTCAACCAGTGAGCGTCGAATTGCGCCGGTCTTAGGACCGACCTTTTCTAACCCGTCGTCCCTCGAAGGAAGGCAGCATCACTGCTCCCATAAATATGGACACGCTGGCCCACTGAAGGAAATGCCTTACTGCCTTTACAATTCTATCGCAGAAGACGGCACCACCTCATCACAAGACCACTTCGTCATACGATTTCTTACAGTCGGGGCTCGCTGTTTTTCGTCTGGCCGCTTCCCGTTGACCTTTCAGACGTGGCTGAAACTTTGGGAACTGAGTTTCGGATAAAAGCAAGAGGATCATTGCGGCACACAAGCCTGGCAAACACGACAAGATGATGGCTCCCGCTTGGGGTCCTTCGATGTGTCTAACAATTAGCGTGCCCGTTCTTGAAGTCCCCATCCAGGTAGATGGTGTTGGTCAGCGCAGCCCGGTTTGCGGTTGACAGCTTTCGTGCTTTGCTTCTGAACCATCACCCAAAGTACACTGACATGTTTCAACCCTCCACGTGGTTGTGAGAAAAGTGTCCTCCAGGGACCACGCTCAACTATCACATGGTGCCCGTGATCATAACAGGACAACCTGCAGAGCGTGACCAGTTCATCTGCGGCGGCCTGGTTATTTCCCCCAGAACATTAACCAGCCTGAGCCCAATAGTGCACAGGGTGAAAGGTAGCTTTCAACTCAAGAATGACCACCTTTGCCGGTTGCTGGAATCAGTTTCACTTCTCCACAATCTGTTGGCGGGTGCATTTGTGATCGATGCATCCTTTTGCATCACAATGTTCACTTAACCTTCAGAAGATGAGGCTAGAGAGCGCCTTCGATGCCGCAGCCACCGTGTTAGTGCTACCACGATTTCCATACAGATTTTGCAACCCAGTTTGACGATAGGGATGCCCGTGGATATTTCTATTCTGCAGATACTTTTTTCACTTCATTTAGCACGAATAAATATACTCACGAGAGTAGCCAGGGTTGTAACGGAGCTCTCCATAGACCTCATGGTAATCAAAGCTGTGTAGCGCGAATATCCAGTCGCCAGTAAGGGTGAATATTTTCGCTCTAGCGGGGCCTTCAGATACACATCGGGTCTATGGAATATGCATCGGCAGAAGGATTTAAGTGTATTCAACGGACCTACGGAAAATAAAAATATTGACGAAACCGCGCTTTCACGTGGGGCTATTTCGCACCATTGCGTTTGCAATGCTTATCCATTTTCACCTGCCGAATATCCTACGGCTAAGTCTTTCGGCTTAAATTTGGTGCTCACTTTCGTGATTGCATTTCAGCGGTCGCGAAGCGTTTCGTTTTTCCACCAAAGGACTTCCGGGAGAAATCATTTTTCCAAACACCCTTTAAAATGATGAACGCCTCTCTTACTTTAGGTCAACTTTGCTGAAATTTGGTGCTTTGTTGTGACTGTGTTGCAAATCACCATGCAGGTCGGCCGCCCCGGCTAGAAGCCAGGTAGCACTTACGGCGTCACAATGCAGTTCATCATCATCAATGATAAGTCAGTAAGTCTCGTCGCATTGCAGGCACCGCTGGATTTCATATACGCTTGCGCAACGACCAGCTGGACGTTACGTCGCGGATGATTTAAAATCACCTCCCAGTTTCGTAGTTTCTGTCCACCAAATAAGCATGCGATTGCCCGCTCAGTAATGGGCAAGCTGAAAACTAGAATAAATCGTTTCAACTTTGCGCATCACGAATGGAAGTAAACAGTTTGTAGCCGACCCTTTTGGCAACGTTTTTGACGCTCAAAATTTGCCTCATCATCGTTGCCATCCTGATCCAATATTCGTGTTAGGCTCGTGGATTTTTATTGAACTAGTAGGCTAAGGACCGGTTCGAAAGTCCCCTTCTGATGAAACGAGGCGGCCGTAAAAGACATTGTTGCTTCTGCAACGCGGCTAAGCTGGTTTTGGGTGTCGCCGATCATGGTACTCGGCATGATGTGCACGGTAGTGTACAGGCTTCTTCTAAGGTGACTCGGATATGCAGTGTCCACCATGAGGTAAAACTCCCTCAATTGCTGTTAACTTCGTTCAGAAAGGCTTTTAAATTAACTTGACTATGACTTCCGGCAATGCTCATTCGTCTAATCAGGAGAAGGACAGTTCAGCGCTGCTTATGGTGAGCGACCTCTCAATTGCACATGAATTCCCCATGGATGCTTTTGTGGTCACTGTGCCCCGTGTGTTGAATGGTACGTTGTTTTCAACAGAACATCCCCCTTAGTGTCAAATGGATTTATCACAGCTCACTGCAATTCCATCCACAACAGTAACTGATTGCACGAGGATCTTCAACACGCAGGCTCTTGGGTTACTGCGCTTTGTTAATTTCCCAGTTTTTGCCTGTTCACCTTCCCTGTGGCCACACATAGTATTCTATTTTGGTGAGTTTAGGCTGCATATGTCCCTTACTCGATCAGCGAAATTCTGCATTTTAATGTGGTTCGTGCACTCCTAACACCATACGTGTAAGCATTCTACAGCCGCGCACAAATGAGCTTTTGAACGGGAGGTGATATGAGGTAACAGATTTTGATTCTGGCCATTTGACTGAGAACACACGGATAGACTCTTCAACAAGCCGTCATAGCGCTTGGCACATATAGTACATCTAAAGGCAGATTACAAAATCTAATCTCAATAAATTTATGACATCCTTATTATATAGGATCTTTGAGCGCAAGTTAAGCGAATAAAAACCGCTACGTGGTTATATGGCCAAAGTCTGTAGTAACGCCGTTATGTTAGTTTACATAATAGATTTAAATCATTGTTCATGAGTTTCATTGTGCCAAAAGATCCAGGCTTTGTGTTTCAGTCTGCAAAACCACTACCGGAATGGATTTGTATGGCTTTCACCCTCTTGGTACTTGAAGATGACTGAGCGGAGTGTAAAACAAAAGAACGCGATTAAAAGTGGTAAACAGCAGTAACTAATGGATGGAGTCTAAACACGTGAAATCGGTCCACAGGGACTGGCAAGCTACCGTTCAGCCTATATCCCAGACCGGTGACAAGCGCTTCTGGCACTTTGGCGGTTAACCTGGACACAACTAGAAGAAACTGTTTTGGTACTTAAAGCGATAGAGACGGTGCTTGACATTCCATGTAGGTGGTGTGGTCACAGTGGAACCAACAATGTAGGCAGCTGCTGTGACCATATCCATGAGGAGGGGGTACGTTTGTATCACAGTATCGGCCATGCTGAACAACAAAGCACCGTTATACGTTAATCCGTTGGTCACTCGTACAGTCGCCTAGAGCAAAAAAGTACCCCGAGCATCAGCCTTCGCGGTGTTGCTATTCTTGGCCCAAACTTTGATCCCGGTAATCACTCTAATAGCTACCTAAGGCTGAAGCAGGGGGAGCGAGATTGAACGTAGCAAAGTCAACTGTATCAACTTAGTAATGTCACTGAAAACATTGCACGAACGCGAGGGATAGCAAAGCTACTACAGGGTTTTTTTATTTTTAAACGAGCGTTGGCGCCACACCGAATACTTCTATCGGCAAACAAGCGTATTATGTGTGCTTACATGTAACAGATTTTGGGCGTTTTTTGCGAATAATACTAATATTTTACAATGTTATTCACACAGTGAATAATGCTCAACAGAGCCAGGCATTAAAGAAGAGATGTTAGAATTTATAATTCTTTTCCTGCGCAATATCTTTCGAGGATACGCGGCAACCTCAAGATATGCACACCACCAACCTTTGAAGTACCGAATGGGAGGCTAGCTGAAGCCAAGGATAACAGTTTGCTCCATCTATGAGAGCGTGTTCTTCATATTCTCAATTCTGACATATGGCTGCCAAACCTTACTTTTGGCTTTCGTTAATATGCGGGGGTTAAGTGATGACGTTGTACCTCCCTAACTAATTTTTGCTCCTGTTTTACACTTGCACTGCACCCACGATAAGCTTGTTTTAACTTCTTCAAACGCTTGCTTGCCTTCAATGTCCACTGTGAATTTGGTCACTGAACCGCAGCATTTCGTTCTGGGTGCGATTAGTAGTGGGCTGTTACTTGGGCTTTCTAAAACATGAGCGCTGTTTACACCGTTCTTCTTGGTCAGCTTTCATCCTATCAAGTGAATAACGTGAAGCGTAATATGGGTTTGACATTTTTGACAAAAGTGACAATGACCGCCTAACTGTAAAAGTTGGCGTTATATAGGAGGCAAAGTAAGCCTGACTGGCTGTTACCTCTTCACTTTTGGATTTTGTTTATGCATGTAGGCTTTTGACTTATTTTTGGTAAGTTTTCCGATTAACCGTTGCCTTTTGCTCCCTCAGCATGAGGAACTAGCACAAATTATTGCATAAATATACCAGATTTTCCCCGCGGCTCTCTATTAAACAGCTAAATCTGATATCCGTCAGGAGCGAAAGCTGTGTAAAAGGCTGACAGCCAGCCAAGCGCAGAATTGACACCTCACAATAATAACAATAGGTTTATTTTTCAACTCGTTGGGAGCATGCTAAATGAGGCATTATCGGATCGTTACGATGGAAGAATTCGAAGTGGTGACAAATGGCAAGTTTCGTCTGAAAAATATGGGTTACATTGAAACTAAGTAGGCTCACTGGTGTCAATGTTGTGTGGAAGTCGGGTGTAAAGAATAATTTCGATGGGTAGATAGTACCAATGCATTGGGCCGAATAAACACCATAAATAAAATCGCTGCACTTGTGGAGGGGGCAAGCTGAAATTGCAGCGTAAAACGAAGTCGGTGACCTCCGAGCAAAAGGTTCAGCGGATTAAGATGAACTCGTTTCAGTGGCAGTCGGGGCCGAGTGAAAAATTCGTTCACATTTGCAATTCCAGGTTCGAGGTGGCGAGAGGTGAGTGTCGCTGGTAAGAAGAAAAAAGTTGCGGGAGCGCCATCAGAGTGGGTACGCAGTGCCGTGCCATTACTAAAGTGATACACTTCTGTTTCTGGATAGCCCCGCAACGGACTTCAATGTTGTGGTAATCGGAGAGGGGATGCGCATTTGTCAAGGGTGACAGCGCTTTCGCCAGAATTTCCATGGCGTGAAGCGCGTGTTAACCCGGTGTACACCCTGAAAAGAAGGAAGTTTCCTACAATGCGGTCGGCTAACTTGGTATTTTATATTGTCAACGTGGCTCTCTAAGTATGCGTGTGTTTGAGCTTAAATAAGTGTCATCGTAATTGCTGCTTTTTGACATGATGTTTGCGTGAGGAAAAAGTCTGCACGAGGCTCACGCGCCCGTAAAGGCTAGAATACTTAAGCCTTAGGCCACTTGTTCCATTTGGTTGGTTCCCAAAACTTTGATGGCCCTAATCTCAATGAATTCTAGTATTGAGGTTTTTTCTTTAATGAGCGAATGTACAAACTTGACGTAGATGTTCAAAGTGATTGAAGTATTCTGTGATAGGTCGACCCAATACTACGTGTTTGGAAAATACACAAATCCTTCCTCACAGGCCCCAAGTTTATAAGAATGTTTAATTCATCGGCAAGGTTATAGTCTCCTGGTTGTGGTTGCCAACGATCAACTTTTTCAAGTCACTCTAAGTGAGTTGGTGGACCGCGATCTTATTGATCGGTGGGTGGTTGCTGTAGTGAAACCTAAAGAACCCTGCATTTCTGAGCTTTATATGTGAACACATTCATTGAAGTCCACGTAAAGAGCGCGTGAGCTAAATTGCAAGATACTTTGCCACCAGAGAAACGAATCGGACAACAGTTTTTGATTTCTTTCGCACGAGTCTATGAATGCAAATGCGCTGGGAACGCGACCAATCTGATACATGATCCAAGGACTGTTGGGTAGCCCTGCGAGACCTCAAGTATACATAGGGCGTGGAGGAAAATCTCCCTCAAGGTGGCGACGAATTCTCCGAAAGTAGAATGGTTCTAATGCAACGGTGGGATGGTCTGGAACACCTCTACTAATTTGGAGTGATTTCCAAGGAAAAGGTAAAGTATATGGCACTGATACGGGGTAGACCTAGGAGGCCTGTCCAGTCGTTGACTTCATCTGGCAGGTTTGTTTAGCGAGGAAGTTTTTCTTCTGTCCTATGTAGATTGAGCCTGCGAGCAGGTTGATTGCCTGATATTTTTGCAGACGCTGAAAACGTGTCGTTAACGCAAGGTACAGAATGAGGAAGGAGCTCATTATTAAAATTCAGCAAAAGAACACATGAGGCAACCTTGCAAAGCAACCAGACACTGTGAGTACAGACGCTCAGGACTAGTCATTTATACTCGTGGAATGCAATTAGGAAACTTACGGAACACAATTTGTTGGCCACGTACGAGTACATCATTTTTCTAGACAAACGGTGCCCCTTTAGCCCCTGCAGTTTCTTCGAGTCTAGCGCCTTTGGCAGACTGTGAATTGGTGCTCGCAATTTCCTTACCTTGACACACTCTGTTGGACCTAAAAAGGGGGCTGCAGCCAATAATGTACTGATTGATCCTGTGGTTTGCTTGCAAGGATGAATTAGTGGTTTACTTATGGGTAGGAATAAAAACATGGCCCAAAAATATGAAAGCTGTCTTTGCTAATGGCTATAATTTGCAACAGATTCCACGGTCCTGCGACCCACAGGCCAACTTACGAACGGGTTCAAAATCAGAGCAACGAACATGAGCGTGAAAAGGGCGCAGATTATGGAAAGTTCAATTTGAGGCCGTCGCCGGATCTTTCTATTTTGTTCGCACCATGTCAAGTGTACCTTGTTATCCGGGTAAAACCGATGTAGCTTCCTTCGCCTGCTATTCGCCCGGCAGCCCCAGCTAAGTTCATTTCATTAGAGTTGAACACAGGGCATCCTGCCTCCATATTATCGGTACTTTTTACTAGTGTTTAAGGTAACTTTCTCCAAGCATCAGTGATCATTTGTCACTGAGTTTGGTAACTGGAAAAAGCAAAACTTACTTTGAATTCTTAGAATACATTTGGGTTTCTTTTTGTAATTTTATACCACTATAATCCACCCAGCCAAGTACTGATATCACAATCAAGTCGCTAGTTATTTCCAAAACCTATTGGTACTTTAACGAGCTTCGAACTGCGGTAATATGTGCTACGGATGTCCTGTTTGGCCATTATCCACTCCACTCGATCTGTGCATTACATCTGAAGGGATCCCCGACCGGAAAAAAAACAAATACTACCTGCGATATTAAACTGGTCTTGCTCTCCCTGCGGAATCCCCTGGAAAACCCACAACAAGCCGCTGCTCACAAACCTGCGCATCCCAGCCCAACTACCTCAATCATGACGTCCGTCACGGGGCTGTCCAGAAACTGAAGCATCTCAGTGCAGTGACGGCACGGCACTGTCACACCCAGTTTTATAGCATACCCGCAACTGCTCACTCCTTACTTTGACTGCGCCTGCTCGCCAACTCGTTCCCTTACCTACAACCACATTCAAATTTGCCACCGGCAGGCGTTCATTCCAATTCGCTAAATCTTCCATCGGATCTGAACATCTCGGTGTCTTTTACTTTGTTGCCCACTCACCAAGTCTGTTCGCGTTCCTTCTTGTGCGTTTTCGTGAACTCCTCCCAAGGAACTTTTACACCCGACCCCGCTCCAGCAGCAACACTAGTGTGTCTCTCCAGTTTCACTGCACACGGTGATTCTGAGTTTCCTACTACCATTTATCCGTACCGCATATTCCCCCACTTACGCTTTTCGTGACTCTAGCCATACGCCCAACAGCCCAAGGCTACGA
>SJOL01006381.1:710904-760266 GCA_004794785.1 Opisthorchis felineus | reverse complement strand
GCAACCCACCCAGAAAAAGAGGAGTAATTCGAAATTTTAATATTCACAAGTGGTTGGGTACGCCGACACTGATTCTTCCAGTGGCCATGCGTGCCACACCTGTTGCATCGGGTCGTGCGTGCGTGCCTCCGCGATTCCGTCTTAATTGCTGCAAGCTGTCTGGCAAGTTGGTCCACTTTGTTCTTCAGGTCCTCCACTGTTGACTCATCCCTGTTCCCCTGCGACTGCAACGTGGCCAGTGGCGCCTCGGCCAATTCCCGTGCCAGATGCACCAGGTGCTCCACATTCAACTGACCAGTTGCTCTTGCCAACCGCAACTGGGCACGAAGCGCAGTGTGGACTCCCTCGACGAACTGTTCGGACAGCAACTGCTGGCGCGATACTCCGTCCAGCTCCGGCAGGGCCCGATCCAACAACTGCTGCAGGCTGGCGAAGAACACGGTCGGGTGACATCCAGGTCCCATGCTGTCCGTCTTGAACTGCCTCATAGCCTCCTGGCGGTCGGCCGGCGTGTCGAACTCCGCTGCAAGAGCTTCCTTCGCGGCAGCCCAGTCCATCTTCCAAGGGCCTCTTCTGGCCGCATCGAGGGCCGCCTTCGCCCGGCCTCTGAGGAGAGTTTCCAGTGCCGCCAACTTACCCCTGTCGGTCTCCAGTCCATCGAGTTGATATTGCCGGTGGGCCGTTAGAGAGCCTGTGGGGCGTAGTGATGTGTCGGTGTTTGTGCGGTGAGACAACCATGATGTGATTCTAAGAATCAGCACTGTGGCAATGATCTTGCAAGAAAAGTGGGTCACGCGCCACACTGATTCTAGCCAGTTTATTTTCTGTTATTCAGTGGCCTTTACAATCGGATACGAAAACTTAGATTGAAACTTAATTGATTACTCACTGAGCCTTCGCAATGCTGGGTGGTATACCTGCAGCTCGGGATGCAAGAGTCTGGAGGACTGTTAAATTGTACTGTCCTGCCTGGCGCTTCTGTCCAGTCCTGTGCTGTACCTAATAGCCTACCGACCACAGAATTCCATGCCCGGGTCGGCCGGAGTATGGACCAATGGGAAGCTGCGCCCCAGGCCCGGCGCTTCGCTTCCCCCAGCAATGGCCCGTTCAACGATATGAATGTTCCTTTGGTCTACTCCTTAACTACGATTGTAGCGATTTTGTGAAAGTTGGGCATTTATTCTGACTTAAGAAGTGTTTTATATTGCTGTCTAATTCTTGATCACAACCCCTCTGATGGAAATCAGGGCTAAAATATGAGCGGAAGAGTTCGTTTAGTTGGATCAAACGACCGAACGCCAGCATATCATGTCGAATTGTGATGGAACGGTGATACAAAGATTGGCCAGAGAGATATAACGAACGGACAAACGTACGATATGTAAGTGTACGTCAGAAAATAGCGTCCCACCAGGAGACGCGTAGTAGGAATTCTGCTGCAGTCTTAGTTTGTTCTTATTTCTGACTGCCATGCTACCATGCGTTTAGACAGACCTTAGTCGACCGTCAGTTGGCTGACCAGCTGTGCAGAATGCAAGCGAACTACAGTACAGGAGTTGCGCAACAACATTGCCAAATGGCAATTCAAACATGCTTGAATTTCCTGCTCCGCCCGAGAGTTTTACATGCTTCTTCTTTCCTGTATTTGGGGCGTCTTCAGATGCGTTAGAACGAGTCCTAACACGATTACCAGCACCCGCGGGTTCTAGCTGCAGATGTACGAGAGCAGGAGATTGATTTGTCAGTCCTGTTAAAAGCTAACAGGGTGTATGGCAGACTCAATTCTAGTGAGAGAGGAGAGAAGTACCAGGATAGGCGCTTTCGGCCGTTTGTCGACTCCCTCAGTTAAGAAAGTAGTAGCTTAGGGTGCATCGTCCCGAAGAGACGACCTCACCGTGGTGATGGTTTGTGCACATCCAAGACCTATTGGGATAAACTGCAAAATGCACGTGTGACATTCATAGGGCCTCTACTACCAGATTGGTTAATGGGTAGAGACCTGACCAGTGCAGTCTCCTGGTACCCTGGGTTGAGGAGTGTGCAGCGACTTACTCTTTAAAAATGTAGGCCGCCCTGACGATCTTACGCCAACCACTGCTGCCTTGCCGCTAGGCTTTTGAGGCAAAAGCCCTACATGAGAGCTTTAATCGTCCTGCTGTCCAGGCCTGGGTGCCTCGATAATATCCTAACCTACACACAACCGTGAACTACACACTTAAATAATCTCGGGCCGTTGCGTGGTGCCATCAGCCGGGTCGCCTTGCTGTATACTGCGGGCCGGATAGGCGAAAACAGGCTACTACTGACATCCTTTCTGTTCCACACTTTCTTTCACCCCTTGCTCTCGCCCCGTTGCCAGCGACAACTCCGTAGATCCATTCTTAAGGACTGACATTAATTTGACGCCCATTGCTGTTAGCTGCACTCGACTATCCCTGTTGCATATATATATATATATANCGAGCTCTGACTACGCGACTGACTGACGATGCTCAAGTTCACTTGAATGGTGACAGAGTGAAATGGATTCAGTATTAGAAGTCCTTTCATTAGGCGTTATTTTCATCCTATATATATATATATATATATATATATATATATAACATATAAACATATAGGTGGACAAAATACGACATAGCTGAGAGGAATGTTGTTATGAAATGTTTTTTTACAAAATTTTTTGGTGCTGTTCGCCTTCCAGAATGGGGCCCATGTGATTCTCCGTGTGTTTAATGGGAGACTGAAAGATATGACTAACCGATGTCAGCGGCGTTCATGCTGTCAGTTTCTATCTAGACTCTGACCGAGTGTTGGAGGTGTGATCACCTCGGGTGTTTGTGGCAGGTTAGCCACAGCTCCCCCTCTCCGTCCAACTTTTCCCTCTTTCAACCATAAAGCTTTATTCACATAATCGTTCAACTCTAACATCCTTTCGGTGTCCAGCTGCCATGCCACCCGAAGGAAGCACGAGGGCTGGGATACTGCCAGGTTGCCCAAGCATAGATAGAAGTCAAGATGCAGAGGTCGGGTTCGAACCACGGACTTTCCGGTCAGTAAATTTGCGCTCTAACTACTGAGCCATCTTGTACTCTTATTCAAATATACTTACATAGCTGTACAGTTCTGAATTACCAGTGTTCTCCTCTGGTGCTGCTATCCACGATGATGCTGGGACTGTGGTCATCGACATCATCATTGACAACTCCGGATGGGAACACGGGTGACTAGGGTTCCAGGTCGCGGAATCATGCCATAGATGTCTGCCTGTCGCCTGTTTGCATTAGTCAACCATGGGTGCCCCATTGATGTCACTCAAGTAATTTCCTTACTTCCCCTCTCGGAGGTGAGCTAATTTACGGGATTTTCGAAACTTGTTTTCGGACTCTGGCATGAGGTATTTGCACATGTCTAAAGAGTACATTACCGCTGGCAGATTCGTACCTGACGTCCTTGTGCATGGAGGTCAAATTTATGTTCTTGATAGTATACATGTTTACAGCGGGGTGTCTACCAATATGTCACATTTCTCGCGGCTCGTGGCTGGTGAATTCTTACCCGTTCTTTAAGTTCGCGTCGTTTAACTCCTTGCCTATAAGACGCCTCTTTTCTGCACTACGAAATCTCATTCGACAGGGATTTGCAACGGGTCAAACTACATCAGATCTGTTCTCGTGTATTTATTGCTCAACGCTCACGGAATCCACTAGGGCGTCACCTGTCTCTGGGCTAATGTTTGGTCGAGCACCCCGTGCTAGAACGCGACTGTTGTCCCGTGATCCCAGAATTAAAATATAAGCCATGCAACAAAAACTACCTAAGTCGCGGACATTACGGAGTCCACACTGGTGGGACCCAACACTGTACACCAACCCTCAAAGCCAATTTAACAACGTGCGTTGTCCCCTTCCATGCTTCGTGCACCGAACCTGTCTCCATCGACCTGTTAGGTAGTGCCAAATTTGATGCCTCCATTATTTCAGCTGGACTGTAGATCACTAGAGGGTGCACACCGTCTCAGCTAAGTTCTGATTCATTGAGCTGTGAATCGTCCAACCGTCGCTCCGTTTCCAAGCTTCTTCCTAGTAAAATAAATCAAAACAAACCCCTATTGAATCTAAGGGATCTGTTCCACATTGTTGCCAGCAACGTTCTTACTCTGTCGAATCGGGCAACAAATATCTCTTGCGCAGCCTTTGTCCTCTCTTTTGATTGATATCTGCCTTCGAAACGCGCACACAACACACCAGTTCGATCATTCATCTCAGAATGCTCGGGACGAACCCAAATTTCCCACACATTATTCTTTAGGTGTCGGGTGATCTGGATGCTATGTTTCCTGGTATCTACTGCGTGAGAGTTGTGTTTAGCTGAATGCGCTCTGCTGGATCGAATTCTAGTAAATGGTCGTATTTGCACTGTTGGGTTGACTGCTTCAGTTGAGATCACTGCGACAAACGGTGTTTATTTGTTGTGTCAGCAGGTTCTCTGATAGATGCCAGCTCTGAGAAACGCAGCTTCCATCAGTATTTGTCATGGTTGCTTCGGTCAGCGAGAAGTACAGGTACCGTGGTCTTGACAAGTGGTATGAATGACCAGGTCGGCCGGCTAAGTCCGCATGGAGCCCATTTTGGCAGCCGATTCTGGGTCTGGTGCGCCTCACACAGGTAATGGTAAGCAACGTTTTCAATTATGTGCTGACCATTTGTTTCTACGAAATTTCAGCACAGGCGCTCGCTCCGTGTTAGGTGGTGGCGGTCAACCGCAAACATGTGGCAATCAGCCACCGGTGGAGGTCTTCGATACAGGATTATCCTTTATTTTGGACTACACCACCTTACTCAGATTACGGCATTTCGCTTGCACGCGTGTCTATTCGTTTTCCGTTTGGAACACTCAAGGTCAATTAGATCACCACCAGAAAAGTGTCTCCGTAGCTCAATAATATCGATATGGGTTGTAGGAAAATCTTTCGGAACTCAACGGACACAATGGTAATAATGGTGGTTTGGATTACGCCTGGAAACTGATGAAAGAAGCTATGCTCACGGCTTTTGTAACCGTCTACCGGATGTCACTCGCACACCCCAATGCGCACTGGATCTCGTCACGATCAGCTGACCTGTATGATATCATCAACAAACGACTATGTTGACGAGCGCAGATCTTTCAGACCTCGAATAGGGATTGACAGAGCAATGTAGAACACAAAAGCGCCAAAAATTTAGGCCGATCAATACTAGACCACGTGATGTGGTCTCCGTGATCAGAGCTGTTGATCTTGTCGAGATCCAATGGTCATTGGGGCGTGTGTGGGGACCTCGAGCAGACAGTGTCGTAAGCTGTGAGCATAACTGTTGTGTCTGTGTGCTAGCTGGATGATTTAGGAGCTTCATGAATTTATTCTATCGCGTTTGATAATCTAATACTTGAGTGGGAAAACCTCAAGGAAGAAGATAAAGGACACCGGATAAAAATCGGCTATATTGTAGATGAACCAATGGAAGAAAGAGCGCCGCGGCTCAGTTGGCTACAACAGAGAAAAAATGAGGTCTCAGTGGGATAATACAAAAGACAGAATTGTTCTTTAGGATCTGATCGTCCTAACCATGGCTTATTTCACCTTTCTCCAACAGCCATTCAGATCACCATTGAAACCATCATACCCGTCGGGTTCTGGAAGCTTTTCGGCAAACTCACTTGATACTGTGTAGCTACTGAGGCGTTTTGCAGTTGATGAACTGGGTGGTTTTGTATCGGGCAGCGTTTTTCTCTTCAAGGCAAGAAAACAGATACGCGCACCGGCAAAATGCCGTGATGGGAGCCCAAGATGAACGATGTACTCTTAATCGAAAAACCGACCGAAAGCCGTCACCTTGTCGTGGTGGTTTGTTTTCAGTGGTGCACTGATCTTGCGGGCTAAACTGGCTGGAACTCAGTTCCTAAAGGTTCAACCATGCCAGGAATGCCAATGGGTAGCAGAGTGACGAAGAACAACGAGTCCCTGTTCTGCAAGGGAGGTGGCTTGAAAGTAAATTCATACTGTCCTTTGCGATAGGAGTGTGAAGGCAGTAGGATGTTTCCTTCAGGTGCCCGGTGTGACAATATTTATGGAAACAGTGATGCTCTCTTCCCCCAAGAAAGGACGCGTTAGAAAAGTTCAGCCCTGAAATCCGCCTGATCGCCCAACTGTTGACCGTGGCCGCTGGGGCATTATTCAATACGGTCGAAATACTTTTAAAGCCAAAGAATATGATGAAGCTTAAAAGTCACGTGCCATGCGCAGCCACATTAAGAGTCATACGGTTATGCCTTACTCCCGGCGCCATCGGACCAGTTCAATTCCTTACAACCAAGTGGGAGAGACTTTTGAATCAGTGGCTAAGGGTGGGTCCCCGAACAAAACCCCATCTTCCAGTGCATTGTCGGTCAAACTTTGAAGTCAAAGACCCATGGTTGGGTACCCTTCCCGAACCCGCCTCCTCAGCCAGGGCAACCGGGCATTTTCATTCGCCCTTACTGGTCAGGTCTGATAACCATAATTTTTTTTTGAAATATTATGTATCGTCACTACCGTAGACGTCATACTACCAACACTGATGCTTGATTGTCATAGGGATCTGAAGCTTATACAGTCGATTCGTTTCGAGATGACATTAATTCCAATGGGTAGTGGATTCGCCAACGAGCGCATACTAGGAAGCTTGTGTTACTCCTCGGGAGTTCTTCGACCAACTCTTATCAATTGGACTCTGGTAGAAGACTGCTAATGGGATTCTGTGCCCTTCTCCTACTTGAATCCTGCAACCAGGCAACTAGCTGAACCCGCTGGCAGTTCTCATTTTCGAGGTGACTCTGCACCCAAACATCGATCCAACATTTCCCCCTCGTCTCTGCTATGTCGCACTTGAAAATGGTACGCCCCTCAAAGGCCACCTCCGCTTCATTGACTTCCTGATGTAGACAGATCTCATACACGTCTAGGTTCATTCTGTTTGTTTATCAGATTTCGTTTGCAGGCATATGACACTCTCAGGCTGTAGGAATAGTTGCTGTTCTGTTTAGCTTAACAACCTTTACTGTACTACCCATACGAATATGACCCTGTCTGTTTGAAACTATATAAATCCAGCATCCGTTCGCAGCCCTCCACCCACAAAAATAAAACATAAATACGCCCTACTAACATAAACGAATCCGTCCAACGTAGCAGCGTTGTTCAATTAGGTCCACAGACTTCCTTGTTCGCCCCTTTTCCTGCCTAAAAGTCGGTGTACTGTATCTCGGAAACCTGCATGCGGGGCCCCACTACGGTAATGCACCCAAACCTGGTCAAAGTCAGCCCAGGTTATTGTCGGTGTACTCTAATTGTCTAAGGATCCAGAAGCGACGCTCCGTCATCCGTGGGCAATCTCAAGGCTGGTCGGGGAAGTGGTGGCTAAGTAGAACCCAGGGAACGGAAAAGGTGAGGTGATCGGAAATAACCAAACTCTTTCCCGATTTACCCACAGCACTGGGCCAAGAAAGCTGTCGATCAGTGAAATCATTATGAAGAAAGACGGCTCAAGATCTTTCAGGTCCTATTCCTGCTTCGGCGGGCGGAATACTTTGAAGAACAATTTAGCTGGCCTGAGGTTTCCAAGTACAGCGCACCACCGGCTTCTTAACGTAACTTGACCTGCCCAAGTCTGACACGATAAAATAAATGACAAAATCGGAAAAAGCTTCGAAGACAAACAAAGCCCTCCGTTGATATTTTTCCCGCCTTATCTAGGGATAGAGCACAGGAACTCATTCACAGTCTGCGGAGCATCTGGAAGGCGGATAAATCGCCAGGGGAATGGCTGATGTCTGTTGTAATTTCTGTCTTTAAAAGGGTGTTAGATCCGATTGTGATCCGATTGTGATGATATCTTTACCTTACGATAACTCCTCAAACACCGGCACGCACATGCTAGCCAAATAAATACTATCTTTTTATGTCTGAAAGTAGCGTTCGATTCAGCTGATCGCACTGCTTTGTGGTGATGTCTCCCTCAAAGGTATGCCAAACATTGCCATTGTACTCCAACACCCGTGGCCGCGTGAAAGTGTACGAAGGGTATTGTTCTGAGTTCAGAACCAAAGGTTGTGTTCTTCAAGACAGCAATTTTTCACCTTTTCTTTCCCAATTCGCAGTCGAATTACTTATCGAAGAAATGTTCGGCGACTGTCTCCTGTGACAGGATGAGTCGGCTTCACTTGGCCATGTCTTCTACATTTGACATGGAGGTTTTTCCCTAGGAAAATCTAAGCTTGATGTAGCTCAGTGGTTAAGGCGTAAACTTTCTGATCGGAAGGTTCGTAGTTCGAACCCAACCTGTGCATCGCGACTGCTCCTTCCTAGGCTTGGGCAGCCTGACAGTATCTGCCCTCGCGCCTCCTTCGGGTAGCATGGCAGCTGGGCACCGAAATGGTTTCACAGCTGAATGAAATTCTCACTTAGTGTCTGGTTAACTTATTTACTTCTATGTGGGCGAAAGTGACCGTTCCAGCCAACTGGGATGAGTCGGTAGTAGTACCCATTTTCAGAAGAAGTTGCAGCGTATGTGGCAACCATATTTGGATTAGCTTAACCCCAATTGTAACTACGCTCTTTGCACCGCTTATTGTACGTCGTTTTACGAGGACGTTACCCCAGCCAGCTGGACCGCCGAAGGTATCTCGCTTACCAGGGGCACTATGATATGAGAAAAATAGTTGCTAAGTGATACTTCGAAGCTTGGCGAGTTGTGACGGTGGCGTCTGCAGTGCCACCTGGCTTTGGCTCGAGGGTGCACCTTCCAGCCTTTGTATGGTCAAACGCGAACTGCAAAGCTGACCCTATCAACCCAATACGCCGGAACTGCTTCCACATGTTTGTCGTTCCAGGTTTGAAACCAAAGTTTCGCTAACTTCCCCAGACAGGTAACCAATTGCCCTCATCCCCGTTATGACACAGGACGCCCGCTTTCGCTCTTTCACTTTGATACAAACACTCCGTCACGAGAAGGCAGTGAATATGACTTCCTCAGCACAGGTTTACGTTTGTCTTGATGGTCTCATGCGTTCGCAACGTGCACCTACTGCACGTTGAATTTATTGCATGCACCTTCCGAAATTCTGTCCGTTATGTGCCAGAAATGTGATCAAATGGTTCACATGGTAACACATTTTGAGGAACTACTACGAAATGTGTTAGTATGGTCCTATCAACGAACAGTGGAACATCCTACGGACGATGGATGTTTATCACATTGCGGGTTTCCGTTATACTGTAGCTGGATACAGTCCCTGACAACATTCTTGGAATTCTCTTTAGTAACCCCCGTAAAACGTGACTTTTCGGATTTCTGAAAATGGATCCGATTACCCGATTCCTTTCTTCGGTGAGTTGAAATACCAGAGTGGCTTGGAAACCATTTTGAATCAGAACTTTGCTGCATATCTACCGGTGGTCACATCAATTTGTTTGTAGAATGCGCCACTCATTTGTTTGCGAGGGGGGTCATACTGTTTTCGCCAAATCTGCCAAGTTTTATTGGTTATTGAGAGGGGCTTCAGAACTGGTCACATCCTTTACGTTGTAGTATCCCGGTATTTTAAGAGTTGTTCTTATCTCACCCCCCCCCCCACGAATAAACAGTATTGTAACCTAGCTATAATTTTCGTCCAGTTAAAACCTGTTCTTGGGGATCAGAAGACGATCGTTTTTTGACGGGGTGCTTTTTGCATAGTTCAGAGATCAATATATATTGGAAGTTACATGACTTAAATTCGCAGCAGGATGGAATGAAAAAACGGAATCCTTCGGATGATGCATAAATACCATAGATGAATTAGGTATGTGAGAACAATTTTAACATTGTGGTCGTAGACACTGTTAGGTTCCTTGGTTTAGCCACGAGGGGTCGTAAAATAAACCAGGAAACGTTTCGGCTCTCTCAGAAGGCCTCTACCAAGCCAATGACAGTACTTCCTTAAGCCAAATTGGAACACTGAACAAGGGCCGAACTAAACACCTGGGTATCTGAAGAATGACTTCAAAAGCCAGGTCATGTACGATCACGTGATAAATGACACTACTTTTCCCTTGTTTACGCTTTGTTTAACCCCTATACATGTTGAATAATGTCACTCACTCGATGAAAACTTTTCAAGAGAACTGAAACGTCGTCGGGGGGGGGGAATCCAAGGAACTTGACAACACCGAATCCTTTTGCGTTCATAGCCCTCGCCAGTCTTAGTTTCATGTCATTACAGTACTGTTTGACGGCAAGTTCCAGGGTTTGTTGAGGATGTTCTGGGCCCAGCGATCCAGACAACAGTTTGTAAATACTTTTAAGCGAGTGCTTCAGAAACTTGAGAGAGGCCTAGTGGCACTACACACGCGTGTTCGCACAATTGTTACTCAACATGAGACGCAGCAAACACAAACCAGTACTCATCAACGAACTCGCCTTTTGGGCGTTATACTTCTTAGTCCAACTAGGGGAGACCGTAACATGAAATTTGGAAAGACAGCTAATTCAAAATCGTGGTGCTTTTTCCTAAGACATTGAATATCCTAATATTTGACATTATGTGTTGTCATCCGCTGCCCAGCAAACTACTCTACGAACTGCGGGTGTGAAACAAAAAAATCCACATCCATATCAGGCCATGTTAAACCAATGAAGATATTAATAACCAACTGGTTACAGATTCCACATGATGTCCTGTTGAGTGCTTTCAAGTTTATCAAAATGACTCTCGAAACAAAGGGAGACGACGGGTGAGGGTAAAGATCGCCGAAAAATTCAATCGTTGATCCGGTATTCGTTTGTTAAACGTGCAAATAAGTTTTGTTAGTAGTGGATTCATTTTTTACGGACATGTGTCAGCGTACTATCCAACACATTTGCAGCTCTCACGTCCATTACCTGAGTTGGGTACTCTGCATTAATTGATCCGAATGAATGCCAGGTACATTAAGTATCTAGGGGATGCCTAATGGCAGAACGGAAGCTTTGGTCCTGTGCCAGTGCACAGGACACGCTTGTCGAATCGGGAACAAGATCCTGATGAAGAGTCCATATGGTTGACAGTACTCTGGCGGACTGAAAGGCCTACACCCCGCCATTATCAACTGTAGACCCTATGCACGTTGTACAGTACACAGTTTCATTCACCGGTTATGTTGGATGCATAGGTGGATAGCCACGCATTGGGGGCGATAATTGATGCAGGTAAATCCAATGTTTTCATTTGAGTTTTCATTTATGCAGAAATCGAGGTCGAGAGCTGTGCGTTGAAGATCGAAGCTTAGATGCATTTGCGTCATTGTGTGCCGACCGGACCGTGTCTGTCAGTGTCTCCTACCACTGATGGGTCACGTCTCAAGATCCACATTCAGGGAGTTGTCAGTAACCAGCGGAGCCGGCTGTACTGTTTTCATGCTTTACCGCCAAGTCATTGCTAGCTCCTCCGCTTATGGTTTCCGCTCTCTGGATGGTTGTGTGAAGGGGGCTCTCTGAGGAAGTGGGTCGATGGCATGTATAGAACGTGACCAAACCAGCATAATTTGTGGAGTGAGATCGGTTGATCTGTCCTGCACCATTTGTTTCCTCCGGAAAGTGCTGCATTATTGGTTCGATGTTCCCACTCGGGCAATGCTTTGAAGTCACCGATGGTCAAACACTGGAAGTCTTTTAACGTCCTCAGCGCGGAGCGGCCGGCTTTCTGCCCCTCAACAGTGTAAACTCGACACATGGCAGATAAACTGATATCGCCTTTACACCACAGATACTGTAGGTCGGCAAAAGCCGCTCGGACCTTCTCTACTCGGATGACAGTATGATCTTTAGCCAGACCACCGGTACTGGTACAGCCACCCAGATAAATAAATTTGTCCACTACCTCAATGGACTTATCCACAAGCATGAGGTTTAGTTTTTACTATACCCATTCTTTTAGTAGCACTTTACACTTTACATGTCAACCGTTAGGCAGAGTTATTCGGGTCGCTCAATATTGTCGACATTTCGATGCGTTCAGATCGAAGGAGAGCGATTTCATCTGCATACGTGATATCTGTGAACGGATGCTGTAGTCGCACTAGAGGCTAGGAGTGAGTCTTTAATGATCGTATCGGTGACGAACCTGAATAGGGAATGGGCCAGACAACAGCCTTGCCGCACACCAGTGAATATACCTATTATGTTCAGTAATTAGGACCAGGTTGGGCGCAGAACAAGGGCGGGATCTGAGAAGACCGATAGGCTCTTTGCTCGCCTAATAGCAGAATCGGACTAACGGAATGATGAAGTGGAAAACGGTGGGTATGAAGGAATACGAGCACAACAATTAAATTACTACACCAATTACGTGCATACCTGGTCGTTGGTTTGCTCGCTAAGCTGGGCAATTTAATTGTAAACGTTTCGTAACCAATCGAGTTGACATCATCCGTGAGTTGTGAGGGAGCCTAGTGGAGCGTAGCGATGGGCCGGTTGGCACAACCAGCGACCCATGTGAGGTTAACAAGTGGATGACTGGACACAGTCGGTGCATAAAAGAACAATGTGCTATGGAATGTAAGAGTAATTAAGCCTCTCTGTTTCGTTGCTCTTCCCTCTTCGCCGGAGTGGTTACATGATGTACCATGGTTTGATGTTATGGGGTTGACTCGTTAGGTTGACTCGAATGGGACGTATCATTATCAATACCTAGTGCACGTGATACCATTTGCTCCTCAGCGTAGGAGGGTAAGTCCTGTACTGCCCATGGTGCTGGTGCGCACCCTCGATTATTATGGGGCATCACTTGCCTCTTGATAGGTAATACTTACTTTCCTAAGGTATCTATCTATTACCCGGCGGTCACGATAAACCGCTTGGCGACTAAAGTCTGATTTTCTAGTCTGTCTCCCTGAAAAAGCTGGTATCACCGCGATGCCTGGATACCATGGTTGAACTTCGAAGAGCCAAACTATTGGTCTGGTAAAAGCACAGAACCGAATGGCAGCCATGGAGATGGTACTGAATAGTGTCAATCAATTTAACGACTGTGTGTTGTGATTCAGAATCCTGCCGAAGCCTGGAAGTCATCGGGTCTGACAACAGAACTAGTTTGATTTACAGTGACTGGTTGTGCTTGAGGTTGTCATAGGTGGATTGGCCACCTGCGAGCGCAGGCGTTTTGCCAGTGAGGCGTTGGTGTATACAGTATGCAGAGCTTGCTGTAGCCCTCTGGGACGATTCTAAAGGTAGCCTTTTGCATCCATCATTTAATGAGCCAAAATAAAACGAATCATGGCTAGCAACAGTGTGGTATACGGACGTGCTCGGAGCCTGACTTAGTGCTGTAGGGTACGGTCTACCCGAGGTAGGAACTTACTTGCCTGTATATTGGCATATGGACGACATGCTTATACACGTACTGAATGTTTCCGCATCCTAAGCTTGCGTTGATGCTTGAATTGCATTCACATGACCATTGTGGATTCCACTGGGTTATTACGAACATCGGTGAGCGACTGGTTCAGGTGTGTGCCGGGCAACTCGCGCAGTGACTGGAAGGCTGGCAAAGCCAGACTTTTGGTGAATTTATCAGAACCATCATCTGAACGGTCTTCCTACTGCTGCACCTCCGAATATCAATTTGCACCGAAACGCGATCGCCACATCCTTACACAGCGCTAGGACTTTCGGTACGGCACTGACGGCCCCACACAAGCACTTGATGCCAGAGAACAGTGGCGCTGCTAGAAACTCGGAGAAATGCCCCCGCCTGTCCGGGAAATAATCCAATGCGTCGTATTATCAGACATTGTGGAAATCAGCGTGCACACCGACCGTGTAGAATGGTGGACATGGAAGGCTAAGAAAATGGGAGAGGCACGGAAAGCCGGGAATGCCAGGTCTATGCGACCGGTTCTTGGAAAACGCCTGTGAGCGGAACCATTAAGGATCAAACTAGCGTCACTGTCATCAATAAAGAAGAATGCCTCGACCACTGGGCCGAGCACTCCGAACAGCAACTCTCTTGGCCATCTGCTGTCATTCAGTCGGATTCCCCAACTGCCCTAGAACCTTGGGCGGTGAATCTGAAATCTCGTACAACCTCGTGGGTTTATGGCTACATATGTTCCCTCAAGCACCACCTAACTCCTGGTCCGGATGACCTACCCGCATTGTTTAGGGATGGCGGTGAGTCAGAATGGGGTCCATAGTGAGCGCGACAATCATAGGTGATCAACTTGACTCCAGTCGTAACGGGATTCTTGGAGTCACTTGCCCTTCGTCGCCTTATGGCGACCCTTGAAGCATTGACTTGGGATCAGCAAGCGGGACCCCAGCCTAGTACGGACAGCGTTGGCTAAGTCTTCACACTCCATCAGGTGACAGATGACCGCCATACGTATAAACGGCCCATAATTTTAATATTTCTGGACTTCCAAAGCGAATGTGATTCTTTTGACTGGATTGTTGTCTCTAATACGCTTGCTTAGCAATGAATGCCTTGGTATTTTGTGGACATGATAAGCTATTTTTATTCTCAGTCTTGTATGGGAGTATATGGGGTGGTCTCCAAAAGCCTTTGTATAAAACTGGTGTCTGAGAAGGATGCCCTATCTCTCCATTCCTTTAAATTTCGTTATGGACGGGATAATAAGACGAACACTTGGAGTTCTTCAAAACCCTGATGTTCGTGTCGATCTAAAACGTGCAGACAACGTCGTTTCCGTCTTCGAAACGGAGAACAGGGCTTGCCGAATCATCTTTTGCCGAGAAGAATGCCGCTTTGTCCAATTCAGAGTGACACAAACCGAGAGGTGGTCAACCTTTGACCTGGCATAGCGGTGTGAAAGAGATTACAGAGAACCTGAGTGCTGTCGGTGTCACTCGCCTTCCAGGATGAGGTCCTTGTGATCCCCACTCCCTGGTTGAAGGCGCTGTAAGACACGGCTGCTGGTCGACACCAGTACCGTTCTTGTTATTCAGTTTCTTTCCAGATTGCCCGAATGATTGTTTGGAGGTGTAGACACCTCGGAATGATTGTGGTGGTCTAGCATCGAGTCCTTTTCCCATTCACTTTTATCCTTTTCTCCATAAACAAATCATGGGTGTACCTCAGCGAACACTAATGTGCTGTCGATGATGATATTTCCTTTTTGCCTGAGGAGCTATACAATTCCCGGGTAACTGGCCAAAGATGAAATAACTCAGGAAGGTCGGGACAGCTTTTACAAACCGACACCAAATCGCCATCATGGCGTCATGGACATCGTTCACAGTGCTGACGTTGTATCTTTACGAACCTGAGGTATAGCCTACACGTGGTTATGCTTGGCTTGTAAGCTTACCAGCTTCATCGGGGTTTGTGATATACTCGGAAGACTTTCATCACCCTCCGGGCATTCGTGCTGCCACAACTGACTTACTTTCTTTACACCGTTTATTTTTGATGGATTGAATTGATGATTCGGCAGAAAATTACCACTTGTCACAGCGCGTGCGCCAGCTACGTGGTGCGGTTCTCCTACTCTGTGATTTGCCGCCCATGTGCACTTTCTACCGCGTACCTGTCGTTGGTCACGGGTGTAGCAGTGCAAGACCGACCTCCAGTGCTGAGAATTTTGTGCATGCGGTGCCATCCGTGTCCCCGTTCCCGATCACTTTGGAGCTAGAGTATCAGTTCGGTCCATAGTTCTGTCTCCAACTTTTTATATATATGTAGCTTCGTAGTGCATTCTACAGATACCAAGTAACCTTCATTTTTCACTCATTTTCCCAGATGTCGCCTAATTATTCCGAATCAGAAACAGTGAAACTGGACGTCAAAAGTAAGTACTCTCTAGCGTTATTGTATTTTCGATTTGATCAACCTTGCTTTGAATAATTTATATGAGGCGTTTCCTGTACATCCCACTCGCTGTTTCTGAATAGAATTGCTTGCTAATAGCTTCCCTCAGTTCTAGAATAGATGAAATGACTGCGTGGAGCTAATCGCTCTACAAGGGGCTGATAAAGGCCTGTCGGCCTTGTTAATGTACCACAGATTCAACTCGCACTGTGCTTATGAATTCGTACAAGAGCCCGAAAAGCTCTTTCATGGCTCCTATCTTTAGCTTTTGTAATGCGATGTGCGGAATAGGACGCTACGATTTCCGGTGTTTCACTTCCTCACATATCCTACCTTTTTGTACAGTTATTAAGGCTGTAGTCAATCGTGCATATGGATTGGTTGCCGAAACCGTCCTGTCCACGAACCGTCCAAAGTTTTCTATTGCCTACGTGGTACTGGATTCGAATACTCCGCTACCCACGAGCACGGCTGTGCAGGCTCCTGAACAGCTAGGTGCCGCCACCCGGTCTCATCGAGGATGGAACCCGGAATTCCATCAGCACTCTACCGTCCGCGCTAATGTAAATCATTTGTTAGAATTTCGGCTCATCGCTCGACGTCATTCTACCGATGAAGGTTTGGTGATCGGCTACTGTCGGCTAATCATTCGCCAGGCAGCTGAAGCAAATGGCCTCCGGCGTGAGTTTACCTTTTTTGTCAATAGCTTGTGAATAGAGTTACCTCCGATTGCTGGTAATTTCGTTCGTTGCTTTGTTTTTACCTATGTGTCGACCCTCACCAGCGTGATTGGTGTCTAGTTAGTTTTTGCAACAGCGTGCCAGGAACAGCACAACACGATGCATTTTCACAGGTGTTGGTTGTAATGTTGCTCCGCCTCCTGATTTGTCAATTATAATTAATGGGCACAAGTTGACTTCAACGCTGACTTTCAATTTAGGTCGGCATTTCTAGCTGCCACACGGCTGACTTGGCTTGCTTCCGTTTTCCGATATGCTTTCGATCATTGTCTCGCTCGTTTGCTTTGCTTGGAGATTGCACTCATTGTTTCGGGGCTAATCTGTGAAGGTAAAAAGAGATAAAACGTCGTCTTTGAAACCCGACCAACGGCAACACACAGAAACCAATCAAAGAAGCACTAAATGCCACTTTACGATACACTTTCTCTCACGTATATTTCAATTCTTGTGGAAGGAGACGGGCCGATTCTCACTTCGTACGACAAAATTTTATGCGCAGACCACTTCCAAGGCTATGAACTATATCCATATGCATTGTGATACATCCAGGAATAAGTACATTATGATCCCCTTATGAACGAAAGCTGAAGACTGAAGTTTCCCCACAATGTCCCACTCTCGTTAGTGATAGTAGTCATTTCTTTTACCATAACTGGTGTTTAATCAATTTCAACCCGATGATGTGAAATGACTTCGCCAAGGATCAAAGGTAACCGGATTTATCCGTCCGTTCCCATATTAGTCTCTGTTCTCTGAAATTGTCATTTTTATCATCCCGATGGCATCATTCTCAGGCCAGCTAATGGCTGCCATCAAGCCCATGCCTGCTTGCCCACCGATCTTGTTCCTTCGGCCCTGTATCAGGTTCACTGACTCACGCACGGATCCGCGCAAGCCGTCTGTTTTGTGGTATCTATATGTAGGCGTCCGACGACTTAACCACTGGCGATGTAGCCATTCAATCCGTTGTTTTTAGAGAAAGCTCTCGTGAAAGAGTACCTGGCTATAATACCGTGAAGTTTCTTGATTCAACATGGGTGTTGTTATAGTTGTTGATGATCATACTTGCTTTTTATGGCATTATGCTTTTATTCAGCTGTTTATCGTTTCTTTTTTCTATCTTGCACGGCCACTGACAGTTGACAATAGGATTTTCGATTTGAAGATCAGTCGTCTCCCAACCGACTCGGTTGCGTTCCAAGCTGGCATAGCTGACCTTGGCAAGCTCTATGTACAGCTGGCTGCGAATCCGCGAGAATTAACCGATGCTTTGAATGCCGGCAGTTCAAACCAGCAGGTGAGTGTCACAACTCCTGACGGCGCTCACGAATATCGATGAGATACAGGCCAAAATTCGTACGTTATCCCACATACTAATCAGAATGACGTTTGCTGAACTGCTTCCTACCGGTTGAACGTTGTTTTGTTTCGTGAATTGATGGTAACATTTGCGCTTATTAGGAGAGCCCCTTTTATAACCTGCAATGATGAGCACTGAAAACCTCCATCTCGCTTCCTAATAGGAGAACACAAGTGGTTTCATTCAGTGGTACAAGTGTCTGTCCTTTCAAGAGTGGCGATCCCAAAAGTATTCAGAGACATTCCTCCAGCAGAGCTCCAAAACAGCTAGGGAATTTGTATGATAACACGCCAATCCTCACCTCGTCAAACCTAGTAGTTCGGTTTCAAGGTTGGTCGTGTTGTATGATGGGCCAGGTATTTTTTAATCAACCGGTTTCCAAAATTTTCCGAAACGATGGCCTTCGAATTGCTGGAAACACCGTTCAACCCGCTGAATATCCGTAACTAGTTTCGGATTTTCAGAAGGCTCTAAACATCATCGCCAGAATGACCCACAGTCTGCTCATCCACTGAGGCTCAAAGGATCAAGTAGGAGTAAAAACAAAGTACTGACGATATCCAGACGAGATAGCATATAGTAGCATATAACGTAGAAGCAACCACTCTGCTGATCAGGTCTCGGCACAAGCACCGAATTGAGCTGCGGCATCATAGTTGGGGGGACATCAAGTTAGTTGCCAAAATTGGTTGTTCCAAACCTTAAGGGAGCAAAAGTACTCTACATGTCTTTGTTTCCCATCATTATGTCGCTCACCTAAGTTGGTCGTCGAATTTGTCTATCGTTATATCGTGTCGTCGGTTCCTCGCCAATCAGATACCGTACTCCCTAATTATAAACTTTGTAATTCGGTTGCACCGGAACTGTTCCCTACGTTGATGCACTGCTTATTTGGAAGTTTGGTCGAAAACAAAGCGATGTTTCCCAGTCGTCACAGGGCTTTATAACTAAAAACAAATAGATGAAGCCATTTAATTAATTCATTGTTAGTATTTCATGAAATATACTGCGTTATGCGGGATTGCTGATATTTTTCTTCAAGTTGAGCAAACTACTGATAAACCCCCAGGTCCGGAGAGTGATATTTGCACACGTTGACCCTCCTCTTGTAGACACTCAAAGTCCCAATTATTTACAAAGTATTTTTTGTTGATAATATGGGAAAATATTGGAATTTCAATCGATATTTTGCCAATCTATGCCGAAAAGCCTAGAAGCACTGTACAGCTGTTTCATCTTCGTTGGGAATCATTGACATTCTGCGTCTCCCGATTATCGATGGGATTGCTGTAGGACATTCGCACCTTCCTGACTGGAGCCTACATGATTCTGCTTGCAGATGGTTAGGAATTATGCAGGATATGGTATGCGACCAACCCCATTTGTGCATACCGCCATTTTGACTGTCTAGCTAAAGATCCCGTGTTCGCTGTGCTTATGTCTGGTGAGTTTCGCGAAAGACGCTGGATTTATCCCGCTGATGTCGCTTTTCTCCGACATGACGCTCAGATTTGTTTATTTTAATGCTTTTCAGAGCTGTAGACACCTTCTCCTTAATCGTTTTTCTTAAAGACGTGGAGCTTATTCGCACCAAGTTCCTTCCCTTTATTTTCTTTACACTTTCCTTCCGTCGTATTTGTATGTCAGTGAAGCACCAGTATTGTTACTGGTGTATTTCTGTCAATGATGATGACCACCAGGGAGATACGAACAAGCGATCTGCAAGCTAGTGCTTGAAGGCTGAACCATTTGGTCACGAGCGGTCGATCGGTAGTGCGATTAACGCTTGCTTAGATAGGATATAGGACCATCTGTCGTTCCTTCTTGCAGTTCACATCACATGCTCACGTGCTCGGTGGCTCCTCGGGCGACAACTCAGATGCAATATCACCCAATTTCCGGACTGTTCTTTTGGAGCTACTTATGCATTCTTTGCTTTGAACTGTGCGTCTTACCTGACGATGGCGAGTGGCATGGTTTACGGCCTGTTTGCTCTGCCCCCTTTTGCTGCGACGCACAACTTTCATAATTTCGACTGCAGACACCTCCTTGGAGGTGTCATCAGCAAGACTTCTCATGTTGAACCGATTGGCTGAGCAGCTTTAAGAACAAACTCATTGTCAGATTTCCTGAGTAGACCTCCGGCCCACTCTCCTTTTTCTCGCCTGCGAGTGAGGTCAGGGTTGTGGTTGGAACCGCTTACCATCCCTACATGGTTGTTCTAATTCGTCCGGGATGCTACTCAGTAGATGCAGGGTTTCCTTATTTAATTACTCGGCAGCATAGAGGATTGAACTGATGACAAAAGTTTAATCTTGAAAATTGTTTCTTAGACGGGGGTATCCTTAAGAGGGGTGGGGGGAGTTGTTATATTCGCGGTCGAAAATTGCAATCGCCAATGTGTTTTCAAGGTGTTGCCCAGCTAGACGTTATGCACTGCACATGTTTCTCATAAAGGTAAGTTCTAGTGGAGGACTAAGAGCTCCTCAATTCTGTTAGGTTGGCGATGGTGATATTCTCCTGGCTACTTTTGGTTACTTATATGTTATCTGTTCCGTTTGATAAATCCAGTTTTTGGTTCGTACGTATACTCTTATTATTCCAGACCAACCGCCAAACCCGTTCCGGTAGCTTACACTCCTCAACTGCCACAGTTCCTCCTCCTCGTCCGCCTACAACTTATCCCGCTGCACCAGAGCCTAACGGTGGTCCGTCTACACCGAATGGAGAGGATGCTAGTGACACCCCACTGCCTCCTCACTGGGAACGTCGAGTGGCTCCAAATGGTCGTGCTTATTACCTAGATCACCTCACAAAGACCACAACTTGGATCCGACCGTCCCCCTTACCTCCAGGGTATGTCCACAAGAAATTCTGATTTATGGTTCAGATGCCGCATTAGGAAAGTTTGGTGCCGAAAAAACAACCGAAATATTTTACCTTCTCTAAATTTTAGGGCCATTGATAAACAATTTTGAGTGGAGCATTGACTGTCATATCCCTGTTTGCTGTCGTTCATTGTAACGAATAATTGCACCTGCGGTTGGATACCAAGGACGGTCACTCCTACAAGCACCATACAAGCAGACGTTAGATCATTTGATCAGCAGTTACCTGACCCATGTTCCCCTATCCAACCCACTTTCCACTTGTGTGCTGGCCATCAACTGTTTCCACCATAAACTTTCACATCGTGTAACCTGGCGGCCACCGAGTGCAAACCAGTCCTGGGCCTAAACGGGTCACATGGCTGCCAGTCACATGTAGAAAGCCACAGTTCAGGACTACCGCTCCTTCTGGGGCACACAGCTTGATTCCAATCACGCCGTGTTGCAGGCCCTCGCAAGTCAGCAAGAAACATGCCAATCCGTCATCTTCGGAGAACCACCATAGCTCAACGGTATCGATCTGTGTTAGCTCAACTGCTCCCTGCAGAAAACCAACACTCTACTGGTAACGAACACGTGAATCGAGCATGTCAGCAGGTAGAAGGTGCTATGCCGGCGGAGTTCAAAGCTCTCAGTCCAACTTCGACACGATCAAAAAAACACTGGATATAGTCGAGATCGCTAATTCTGATTGATGCTAGAGAATCCCTACCAACAGGCAACGGGTATAGTGGCGCACGCAAACCCTTCAAACGCCAAATAGTAAAGAGTGTAATGAGAGCTTTGGCTGGCACTGAAAGCTCGGGGGATAGAGAAAACTTTTGGCATGGGAAAAAGCCATGCCCTTTACCACTTAATGCGAAAGGAACCAGCGTTCAGGGGAACGATAAGTGAGTAGTGTGGTAGCATCTCAGTGCTCATGGTTTTTCACTTTGTCTTGTAGCTGTAAGAATGAGCAAAGGGGGAAAGGAACAGTTTTCTGCTGGATGCCATAGGTATATCCGGACCGGACCCAATCTTTGGGATAAACTAGGTTCACTGCTGTTTGTATTCATATGCTGGTTAATGTGTACGAATGTGGCTGTGTTGCAAGATTGAGCTTACTTGCTGCGAACCTAAAGTAGCTACACCCCGTACTGTCTTCCAGCTTGAATTGTACGTACTAGGAAGGCTTTTTCACCATCATCAGTGTGTCTTATTTTCTTTGCATGCCCCCAGTTGGGAACGCCGACTGGATGCACACGGTCGAGTGTACTACGTGGACCATAATACACGCACTACTACATGGCAACACCCCAGCCCAACGCTACTTAGTAACATTCGAGAGTGGAGGCAGTTCTCTGACTCTCGTAGCGGTGTCATGCAACAGGACATGGATCAGCGTTATGCGAATGCCAATTGGAATGCCGGTTCGATCGGGTTCAATGCCTCTGGTGCAACGGCAACCAGTGCTGCAGCCACATCTGGTTTGGATCTGTTGGGACCCTTACCTGAAGGATGGGGTACGTTTCGTTTTAAATGAGGCTTTTTTAACCATGCTTCTCTCTATATTTTCTTGGGTACGCTGGTTTTCCTGCCCCAGACAGAAATGCCTTGCACTTCGATTGTAAGTCAGGTAATCTAACAGCGAATTTGCGGATGTCGTGGATGCACACCTGGACAATTCGATATATGTGGATGCTTCTTGTCGCTTGCGGATTTTCGAGTATCTGACCATCGAAAATGCCTGTGATCCCTACGAGGTGTCAGATTATGAGATTTTATGCATAGGGGTGTAAGCTGTGTGCTTTGCGTTCGCAGCAGTTACTACTGAAAACTCTATCGAGGCCGATCTGATATCCAATACGCCGAACCGTCAACAACGGCAACTCTTTAAAAAGTAGGATTACTCCGACAACGTTGCCACTGTTGAAGGTGGTATGATGGAGCTAGCAAATTCCCCCTACAATGTCCACTTCCCAACAAGAAGCATATGGATAATTTCATGTAAGTAATCAATGTAAAGCATAAGTAATTAAAGGTCGTGAGGAAAACTTGGTGAAGGGCCCACTAACGCATCGTGTTGCTTCCAAAGACTGACTTTCTGTTCGAAGGTGCACGTTTGGTATTGTGTATATCACACACGGGACTTAGTAAAAGCATATCGGTGCTTTACTGGGGAATCCCACCATGAGGATAACGCTTTTGAAGGGTGTAATCTGCCCCCTTTCTCAAGACGCCCCGCTAAGACACGCAATAGCTGTTTCTGGGTGCCGGCTTCTGCTTCAAGAGAGGGCCAACATGACGGTTAGTCCGACAGGAAATAAAAATGCTCGTACGCAGTTTATTCGGACAACTTGGGTCGCTAAGCGATTAAAGAAAACCTTGACTAGCGAAGTCAAATGAACATCGCCCTGAATGGGGAAGATGTTGGACTTTCGGTAACTGAGTCAAGGGAATCGCCAACATGATCAAACTATCTCTGGGATATATATTTTAGGATAAGCAGTTCCAAATCCCTGAGGGGCCCGGATGGACGCAAGTGCCAAACAGCGATTAGCTAACCCAGGAGGCAATGCCTCGGATATCAAAACAACACTTACTTCCTATTCATTTCCCTTAAGTAAACAAAGAAAGATCCATGTATAGACGTAATGCACTTCTCATAAGGTTGCTGAAAAGTCTTCGACTGCCCACGACCGGTTTCGCCCTTCTTGGGGCTCATCAGGTTGGCGCAGTCCCCGAGTTTCCGTCAACCTTATGTTCTACTTGAAACCAAACTGAAAACATCACAAACGAGAGATCCAGCTGGGTTCCAGTTGAGTCCCCTGCAAAACCAAATTTGTTTGCAAAAGATTGTACTTCGCTAAAGAAAGATCCGATTCGTACCACGAAGAAGCGCGTCCTATAGACTCACCCCCTAAGTTCTGCACTCAGTGGTATTCTGAACATTAAACTCAATGTGTCCATATTAGCCCTTTTGTTTTCATTCGTTATCATGTTGAGCTGAGCTTGTACGAAGATGCCAAGTTCTAGGTAGGAGGAATCAAAAGGAGCGAATGGGTGACAGAAACTGCAAAGACACTAGAACTTATCCTGGTGTGGTGGTCTGTTTACCTCTATGACCCTTTGGGCCATACTAAAGAGTTTCACTTCGACACCCGCAGAGTCTCCCATACCATGTTGACTATTGGATGGAAATCGTTTGATAACCTGACACCCGCCAACGAACCAGCTCCGAACCCAAAATTGCCACCAGTTTCCGCGGACGGGGGATCGATCGTTGCATGCCGCTCATTCTGGAATACTTGCATGGACTCCGACCGCGCACTTGTCCTTTGGTGCTTTTTATTGTCCTTTTCAAGTCTACCCAACATATCCCCTTGGTTGCAACCACATGCGGACTCGACTTATCATTAACGTCAGCTACAGCTGGGCAGACCGTGAAGCTTGCTGGATCCATCAGGCTGAAGAAGTGGGACGTGCGAGGAATACTGGAAACATTCGCACACTGTTCCACAGGTCTTCGGAAAGGCTTGTCAGTGAAACCACAAAGGACCACACTGGCTCTGCAGAGGACTGTTCGAACAACAATTTAGGTCTCAACCGGCCACTTCCAGTCCGTACTGTTGGCCACTGGTAGAAACGTGGAGTGTAAATATGGAGCTCCCTGGAGCCTCAGAAGTTGCCGAGTGGATATCCCAATAAAAACGTTACCGCGCTCCTTCTCCAAACGCCTTTCAGCCTTCGCTATCCTAGGAAGCCGGTGAATTACTCAGCCAGTGCTTCTAGCCCGTCTTCGTCTACCCTGAAGAAATAGACCGTCCCAGACAACTGGACTGAGTTGGATACTGCTAGGACGCTCGGACATGGACAGGAGGACGATTAGGATCCTCGACCAAAGCCTTTGGCTCAAAAGCCCGACCACAAGGCAGCGGCGTTTGGTGGGAAATGCAAGTGCATTACCACTTGTATAGAGCAAGTCGCGACTTATGTTCTAACCCCCAACATGGAGCACCGGGAGACTGTGTTGGTCAGACCTCTATCCATTGACCGACCTGGTATGAGAGACTCTGAGTGCTGCACGGACACTACCCAGCATAGCTCAGTGGGTCATGGAGGCACACAAACCGTCAAACTACGGTAAGGTCCAATCTTTTCATGACTGACTTCTGCGGATAGATGATGTGAGACGTCTTCAGACTGTTGACCACTGATGTCTCATAAGTGTTGCTGGTGTTGGATGGCGTCAACGAATTCGTAACGAAGTGATTTGAAGACGGGTATCTGGTTGTGTAGTAAGTAATTCAGTCGCGAAAAACACCCAGCAACATCAACTGCGATGGCTCGGCCGTGTGCTACTCATGCGGAAACATCGGCTATGGAGACGACCACTGTCTGCCGTGTTCTCTTAGGAACGGCGTAAACCGCGAAATGGACAACGTATGACTTGACAGAAGGGTGTGAACGGGATTGCGAAGCGTTTTGGTTTTGTTGGTACTGTCCACCTTCCAGGATGGGACCCCTGCGCCCCCATCCTGTGCTTGGCTGGAGATAATGCGAGAAATGGTGGCTCATCGTTGAGTCTATTAATTTCTTTTCAGATTGTTTCATTGAGCGCTTGGACCCGTATGGACCTCAGATGGTTATCACCAAGTCCCTTCCTCATCCACTCGTTTCTCTTTTTCGTTTTTTGTACTGCAGCGAAGCATCAGTGTCAACACTGATGTTGCTTTCTCTTCGATTACTTACCTGCCAGTTGTTTTAGCATGTTCCCCCAGGTTTCCCAGCTGCCTGTTGATTTTCAATGCTTGGCGATTAAATTACGGAAAATATGAGCTGTCATATGATTCACTGCTAAGCCTAGCCTGCAATATCATGTGGTTTACGATAGGACCAATTATCCCTTTAGTGTTTCGTCACCAACCGCATAGAAATTTTAAGTGTGCGGTCGGGTCGATTTAGCTCGGCGAGTGGATCCGCAACCATTGACCACATGCGGGCTCTCAACGTATCGATATATTGCTTGTAACAGTTTATGTTATGTTAACATTTTAAGTAATTCTCAGCTCTGTAACGTAACACTTCTAAAACTCCGTGGTGTTTTTCATAAGCTATGTAATTCATTCGGAAATGTCATTGGGGTCATTCGAGAAAACTGTTCCCTCCCTGAAGTATAAAATGTACCACATTTTGGCACGCTGGCTGATGCAATGGACACAGTGTAAATGGTTCTTACTATCCGCACCCCCATGTCCCACGTGGACATTACCTTTTGGCCGAATGATTCGTATTTTTCGTAAAGTGGTGGGCAGCATGAGTGTGCATGTACCCGCAGTGGATACATCAGACTGAGACATTGAGAGGGGCTTGTGTGTGACTTTGGTAAGCTGTAAATGATCAGTCACCAAATGTAGATGTTGACCGGCCCTTTGAGTTGTAGTGCCAAAGCTTAGACACAGAGATTTACCACCCTTATCTTGAAAGTCCAGTAACATCATTTTGGCCTCAATCGTTTTCTAATTGTCCGCTTCGCAGAAAAGTTTAGTTTCCAAAATAGATGAATTTCAGTCAGTTTGCTGTCAGTGCAGTCTTAACAGGAGGCACTGTATACTTTCGCTATTTTGAGATCAGTTCGTTCGCTTTTAGAATAATCACCGGTACGGTTGTTTCAGCCTGTCAGACACCGTACCGATGAATAATTCAACTTTTTCAATTGTCCGGATGAAGTGGACAGTCCCATGGTGTGGTAAAACTGATTCACTAACTTTGAAACACGTCACATGATATGCGAGGGAACTGTTTTGCAGCGAGACTGAACGCGATACCCCGGACACATTTGCTACGGTCTAGTAGGCGGCTGATGACAGAAAGTTTTGTGTTTGAGCATCCAACTTCTTCATTGGGGTTTTAGTTTTTCATGTGTTGCAACAATGCGCTAGTGTGCGGGAACCCGAGATCGTTGTGTGAGTCATTTGGACATCTGGTTTTGCCGATCAAATTCGTTGTAAACCTTTTTTTCTCTGAGGTCCCTGTCGCCAGTGTCATCCTCCCTCACTGAGGAAACAATACTTATTTCCTATACGCTCATTAGTTGTTGTGTCGTAGCACCTGCTGAAGGCGCTCTCAAAGTTTTGGACGACGAATGCACTCATTTATACCGAATGACATTGACCAGCCTTGATCCCACATTTTGCCTTTTATTTTTGCCCTACAGAACGTCGTGTCGATCCACAGGGTCGGTCGTACTTTGTAAATCATACTAGCCGGACCACTCAGTGGGAAGACCCAAGACTGCAAGGACCCCCACTACCTCGTGGCTGGGAAGTTCGTGTCACCCCAGAGGGATGCCCATTCTTCCTCAATCATCTCCAGAAGATCACCACTTTTATGGATCCCCGACGTGGTGATGCAAAGTATGTCTTATTTTCCAAGTCTTACATTTTCAGTCCATTTGTTGCTGGATATGACGCATGACGCAGTGACTTGTTGTTATGCCCCCCATTGGGAACCTCAAAACGGTCGCCATTAGGAGGGCGCTAGTTCTACTGTAGCACGGAGCTAGACAATTGGACCAACGTTTATTCGCACGCACACTCATTCGCTACGCGCGTCTCCTCGATGAACCGATGCCTCGGGCGGGGAACTGGAATAGACGTTTCTGTGCAAACCTTCAGTTCTTGCTGGTCGATCCTTCTCGTTGATCACTCCCTGAAAAGCTCACTGTTTCTTCCAGTCATTGTGTGACTTCCTAGGTGGCCATGTGCTATTTGGAGGTTTGTTATCACTTCAAGTCTCCGAAGTTGATCCCTCTCTGCTTTCCGAGCTCCTGATGTTGTGAGTAAACTTCCTACCCTCGGGTTGCATTGGAGTTTACATTTAACGGTTCAAAAGTCTCCCATTGACATTCTCCAAGGTTGTCTTCTAGCTACGTTTTTGTGGTAGATACAATCACAGAATTCGCACTCCAAGGAACTCTCAGGATAGAAATCGGAATGATGTCTGGAGAAATGTTGAAGGGCTTTGCGGGCAACACTGTCATGTTGCCAGTCGAGTGTATATTCGTACAGTTCACTCTAAATAGACTGTTGGCACTGGCTCCTTGTTCAGAGAGGCGTTTCGCACCTTCAGAGCACAAAGTCTTGCTTTAGGCTTTTCAGTCCATCTCTCCGTTTGTAAACTGACGGTGAAGAGCTTTGGATCGTTGAATGACAGCTGCGTAACTGAAGACTGTTGCGTGGTGAACGTGCTTTATGAAAGCGTGAGGAACATTCCCTGACTTGCCTCGTTTTTTGGCGTCTGAACGAATTTCAGCTAAAGGACCGTATCTATTGAACAACCGTGAAGGCAGTCTTCACTTATTATTGTGAGACCTTACCACCTCAAATGCTTTGAGGGGCATTTGATCACCGGTTGCTCAACAGAGTAATAATAATAATCGCTCAGTAGTAACATCCTTCCGGTGCCTAGCTGCCATGCCACCCAAAAAAGCACGAAGGCTGAGATTCTGCCAGGTTGCCTAATCCTAGACAGGAGCAGTCGAGATAGAGAGGTTGAGTTCGAACCACTGTCGTTTTCCTAAGACTTTGGGATCTTTTCACACATGATCTTCATTCTTCCTTGTGCACTTCTTTGAGCTCGTCAGGTAGTCTCAAGAAGAGTGGAACCGGTCGTGAGGTGTCGCAGAGATTTCAGCAACCTTATGAATAGTGTGCTATATCTAGACAATGTATTGCGGTATCTCGAATTTCGCCTGAAGCATGAGGCGGCCAGGCGCGGCATATTCAGTTGAATGAAACCACTGTAAACGAGGAATTCAGCTGGATTTAGTTGATTCTCCTGCCAAAACCACATTCGTACGCAAGTGAGAGCGTTTGTCAAAGATTATTCTCATTCGAATGTTGGTCACTATGGGAAGGGTTCGCTCTGAGGAGAGCACTGCGTACTTTGGTCATCTGATATGCGCTGTAACTGGTATACTGACGTTAGTATATTTTAATTGTCATTATCATCAGTATATTTGTAGTCCGTTACTCAAAGTTAGCAGCATCCTGGGCGTCGCCGGTGTACTCGCATTAGCGCAGGTGCATGTATGTGAATTACCACTCTGGAACATAAGTTGAGCGTTACCTCATTTTGAATATCGCCTGTTGATTGACAGACGGACATGTTCCCAGGTCGATATCAATAATTTTCGGTCACCATCCGTGGCGTGTATTTATTTAACCTAAGTATAGGGCTTTTGTTTGTTATGTTTTGCGAAAAATTCAACGATTTTGTGAATGGGATTTAACTGTTCCCTTCAACAATTCAACCGGATTCTTTGAACTTCTGTTTTGCAGCTCTGTGAAAAAAGAATGGTCTTTCGAACACAAAGTCTCCTGTTTCCGTTACCTATGCCATTCCAACGCCGTACAGGGAACGACAAAAATTAACGTTTCCCGCGCTCGCCTTCTGGAAGATTCATTCGATCAGTTTATGCAACTAAACACCCACGAGCTTCGACGACGGCTTTACATTACATTTGAGGGAGAGGAAGGCCTAGATTATGGTGGTCTATCCAGGTACACGTCTGTTTTATCTGATGGTGCTTACTAAATCGTTCAAAACATCATTTGACTCCATGAACCGTCTGTTTGGGGCAGCTGAATTTTAAAAAATCCCCAGCTTGAAATTGACCTGTTTTCATCGATAGGATGAAAAGTCACCACCACTACAGTGGTGATAAAGTCCACTTATCCCAAGTGATCTTTTATAGTTCCGGCACACAGTTAATTTCCTAGATGATCCATGTGGTGGTGGTATCCATTTCGGTACCCATGAGAACTCAATAATATATTGACTGTGCCGATACGAGGCAGTTATATTCACTGATGCAAGAGGTTCGCATAAGGAACTCACCTAAGGAGGGAGGCATTGGAAACAAGGAATTTCTGCTAGTCCTTGAATTGACAGCTTTGTTCGAGACCTCGACAAGCGCCGATACTGGATGCAGCTAGATGTCACCAAAGCTTCTGCGCACCAGCACAATTGATCTCATTCTCGGCTAAATCTCCAAGCTTCCAACATAGTCGGACTCACTTAATCGCTTACTTGGCCGCACGTTTTCTCTAAAACCGAGTCGTCCTATTGATACCCGGTTGACGATTAGGAAAATTTATACCCAGCAAACTTTCACTCTGAAGTGAATTACAGTGCATCAACGAAGAAGAAATGACTAAAAAAGCAATTAAAGCTAGCTAAGCGCAATCTCTGATGTACACCAGACCCAGTTATTCAACCCTCCTCACAGCCACAGAGACCTGTGTTAAATAATGAGAACAAAGCTCCCAGGCGTTCATGGGTCTGACGTCGGCGAATCATCATCATCAGAAGCAGTGGCATCAGTGTTGGCTCTGATGCTTCAATTCCAGAAAAAAAGAGAGAAACGAGTGGACAAGCTAGAGACCTGATGTCAACCCACTGCACGCACCTTAGACGCCTAAACCTCCAAGCGCTCAATCAGACAATCTGGAAATAAACTGACAGCATGAATGCTCGTGACATCGCTTAGCCGCCATTTACTGCAATATCTTCAGTCATGCACAGGATAGGGGTCGAAGGGACTCCATCCTGGAATGCGCCCCGCATCAACACCTAAACTCTTCGTAATACCTCTCACACCATTTCTTTAAGTCATACGTTGTCCATCTCGCGGTTTACGCCGTTCCTAGGAGGACACGGCGGACAGCCATCGTCTTCATAGCCGATGTTTCCTCATGAGTGGCACACGGCCGAGCCACCGCAGTTGATGGTGCTTGGTGTTTTTTGCGACTGAATTACTTACTATACAACCAGATACCCGTCTTCAAATCACTTCGTTACGAATTCGTTGACGTCATCCAACGCCAACAACACTTATGAGACATCAGTGGTCAACAGCCTGAAGACGTCTCACATCATCTGTCCGCAGAAGCCAACCACACAACAACACAGTCCTCACTGTAATCTGGTACACGTGACCGTTGAGACTCAGTGGTATGCCTTTTTGACGCCGCAAGTGACGAAAATTAGCTAGCGTGATTTGGGCCTTTGAAGCCTGTGCACTGACTTCATAAGACACGTCCATCTAGGCAAAAACAACTACCGAGCTGTACACTACTTCTGGGGCTGCAGGGAACCTTTTCAAAGACTGCACGTTCTGAAGCATGATTTGCCACTTTGTAGATGCAAGGCAGATCTCGACGGTGGTCAGTTAATGCAACGGTGCTTGTGCTTATTGTTCATCTTCGCAGATTGGAATGATTTCTTCTGTGTGCGTGATTCAGATCGACAAAGTTCTCACACCCTCGGGAGCATGTGAATATGACGATGCAATTATGTGGAAAAACTTCTGAGGTATCACGTGTTCCTTAGTGGTAGGCATAGAATCGAATGGATCTTTGAAGTTGAGGAAAACCAAGATCGTGGGTGATCTGTTTTGCTGTAACACCTGACAGTGTGAAGACGTAGTCTATTCAAACTCTACCCGGTCGAAATCCTGCTTGATGTTCACATGCTGCGGCTTCTCGTGCCTCCAGCGAGGCCTGAAGCCTTATTACAACGGAAGTGAAACTGATACCTTTGTTTGATAATTTCACCACTTGTTATCTGTGAGAATGGGAGGAATTGTCGACTCAGTCCAGTTGCCTGGGACAGTCTGTTTCTCCCAGATAGTCGCGGATGGCCCAGAGAGGCACTGACTGAGTAATTCACTGTTGTGCTAGAACAGCGGACGCGGATGGTCGTTTGCATGAGTAGTGCAATGACACTTGAGTAGTGCAGTCGACTTGACTCCTGAAGCTACAGGGGGCTCCATATTTACAGTCCACGTTTTTACCAATGGCCAAACTCCGGATTGGAAGTGGCCGGCGGCCATCTGAACTGTTTTCGAATAGTTCTATGCTGGATATCGGAAAGCCAGTGTGATTCTTGATGGTTTCACTAAGAAGCATTTCCGAGAACCTGTGAAGCGAGTCACATGGAACAATCGGTGGACGTTTCCAGTATTTCTCGCATCTCCCATTTCTTCGGTTTTTCGCGCCCATGAGGCTTCCCGGTCTGCTCAGTTTTACCTCGCGTCGGATGATGTGTCGAGCTTGCTTGTGGTTACCACTGGGATGTGCCCGTCGCCCAACCTCCAGCAAATTGATGGTGCCGCCAAGGATCTAATGCTTCGAAGAAGCCGCTGGATTCTAACGGAGTTAGAAGTCCTCCATCACGCAGAGCTATGGATGTCACTCTTAGGTGATACCTACTGTCCGATATCGGTTCAGCTAGCAGACTTTGGGGCTGTAGTTTTTAGGTCATTGTTTGATTTCGCGATCCATGGGTCTCTTGATAGCCAAGCCGTGTGTGCGTTCTTTGCGTAGGTCTTAAATGCCCCATGAGAAATAACACCAGACCAGTGCGGCGTCGCATTCGACGCGGTTGTTTCACGAAGTGGCATCACGAAGTAGTCGACGCTCGTCACCTGTAACTAATAACGTTGTGGTCTGTTTGGGCTGGGAGCTTGTTGGTTGTTGGTTTTCAAGTTTTCAGGCGATTTCCGCTGTGTTCAGGGAGTCGGTGCTGCGAAAGAACACGAACACCTGCAGCTGGTCGTCTCCGTTTTCCGTGCGTTTCTTGTCCAATCAAAGATGACCACTTATTTGAGGCTTTCCTGAGCACCCCCGTAAACAGCGATCCCAACGATGTATGAACTTTCCGCCAGTTGTAAGCAGCACCCAAAACGCCGTAGAATGTGCCCTCGGCAGATTCAAAACCAATTTCCGCTGGGGCGTAAAACGGTGTGATAAACATGAACCTCTAATTTTCACGGAGGTTGCCGAACGATCCGCGCAGAGACGCCTCCGCCAGACGGTTCAACACAACGCACACACCGGCGCATCCGGCTACAACGGCTTCCGTGTCACCAGAGTTGCGCAGCCGGAAGGGGGAAGTTGATGTAACTGATGTAACCCCACTACTTCGAAGTTTTCTCATAACATGCTGATGTCCTACTCACCATGAGTGGACCAGACATATGTAGACCAGACATTCAACCCACATGTACGCTTTGCGTAATAAAAATAATAGAAGTCATCAGTGAGCTGTGGCGCCCTTTCAGTGCCTAGCTGCTATGCCGCCCAAATGAATCACGAGGCCTAGGATGCTGCCAGGTAGCCCAAGCCTAATTTTGGGAACAGTCTAGATGCCGGGTTCGGGTTCGAATCAAGGACCTTCCTATCAGTAACTTCGCATCCTAACCTTCGAGGATTCTCGAGTTTTGTTTATTGAAGCAAATGTCAATAGCATATGCTCGCTTCTTATTAGTTTCTGTTCCATTCGGAATCTACTCCTTGTAAGTTATATCGAAAAATCTTGTCAGACGTAATGGCACTGGAGTTTTGCGTTTTGGTAAGTTTTTAAGGTATTGGCACTATGGCTGGGATTCGAAAGCATGGATAAATATAAAACAAATTTCCAACGACTTTTGGTGCAAGATAATGCTGACCTCTACTGTCGCCTTCAAATTAATGACCGAATGAACAAGGTGCTGGGCTTTAATTAGATGCCCTGGTGTCTAGCCGAGTGTATGCATCCACATTTTAGACCTGTAATATGTCGATGATATCACCATCACGGGTGATGGCTTTGCTGATATTCAACAACGGCCGAGTTGAAGCGACCATTGCGTGTCTGTTCCTCAACTGTAAGACCTATACCGAACGTACGTCTGTTGTAGCCACCCTTGAGAATAAAAGGAGAAAGCAACCGCGCAATGAAGGCGTTGTGCAGCCACTACGTTGGCAGTGAATTTCTACAATTATCTAATGAAGTGGACGTTGGGACCGTCATTCGTTGAAAATTTCGGCTTTGGTACCTGAGCACCATCGGTTACGCTGATATTTAACCATCAATATATGCTACAGTGAAACCGCTTACTCCCTCCAAATTTATGCAATTTATGGTCAACACAGTCCAGTGGTATGTATTCACGATAATGGCATCATTGTACTAGCGTTATTTCCCCACAGATCCTCCTGTACATCCCCGATTATTCATTGTTGGTCAGTTCCTGTACGCGCTCTCTCCCTCTCTCGGAAAATTTCGCCTATGAGTATCTGTCCCCATCAACCATATTGCCTTCCCTATTCTTTGGGTTTCCAGGGAATTCTTCTTCAAACTCTCCGTGGAACTTCTGAACCCCATGTACTGCCTATTCGAATACGCCAGCGGAACCAACTATTCCTTACAGATCAATCCAGCCTCCTCCGTCAATCCAGAACATTTGCAATATTTCCGGTAAGTTCCCACAACAATGTCAATTCGTTTTTTGAATCACTTTTCACGTAGCATATGCAAGGCGACTTGCATACACTTTGATGGTGACGCGGATATCGGTCGCCATGCAATGGGGACTGACCCTAATCAAATGTAGAAAAAGGCGTTTTTAAGGCTTATCCTCACCTTGTTTCACCTTTTGTCTACGCCGCTGCCGCCATGAAGCACCTACAATAGGTCACCGGTGAGATTTGGTTGTCAGATGGGAACCAATGCGGAAGGAAACACCACACAGAACATACTTGAAGCTTGTAAGCGTATTGATGGAACCCTATGAAACCGAACACAATCGTTGTCTCGTGCAAAAACCCTCGGTCCTCCTTAGCTCGAATGTTTACCGAACGTCTTTTCACTCAGTGATTGCATGGACGTCTTCTTATCCGTTCTTCCCGCACTGTTTCGATGTTTAACATGGTTTACCAAAATGTGTTGAGTGAGAACATCTAAAATGATATTGCTTGTCTCCGCTGCGTCGTTATTCCGGTCTGGTCAGCACATATTCACAGGTAGTGATTCCCCCGGATTTGTCACCTCCAAGTTAATCAATGTTTTTAACAAGATCGATTGCCGAGTGAGCATCACCATTAGCTGTAAACCATGTATGCGTCACAATGGCCTCAGCTGCCACAGTTTCTTTCACTGGCGAATGGTATGTTAACTGAAAGAATTGCATGTTGGAGGCGACAGCTTAAGATTCTGAGGTGTCGATTCACTTGTGGCCGTTTGTAGGTTGGAGCGTGTTCCATTAATGCAAAAGTTGATGGTAAGGTTAAGGCAGCAGCTTGGACACGACAGACGACTGGACCCATCCGTTATCTCGTTGGTCTGGTTTCGGGGCTTTTTCTGCGCGACTGAGTTTGCCGGTAATGACTCATATTTTGTTGCCGGGCTGTGAACTGACCATATCTTGATCTTGCGTGAGACTAGCTTTGCGTCCCTGGCATTCGGAGCACGTGGCCAAGCCAGCTCAACTTACAAAGCGTCATTATTTCAGCTGTCGCTCACGTGCTTCTCCCATTCGGCGAGCATCGGCACCACCAATCAGGGATTCTCATTGGTCCCGACAGTGCTTCCAAGGCTCCAACGTTCAAACACCAAAACCATCATGATTCATTCTGTTCGTAGAGTGCAGGCCATGGACCCTTATAAAATTACGGGACGCACTGCACCAATTGACATTGCCCTTGTCTGGAGGCGAGCCACTTTAAATAACCGAACATCACGTCGATTGGACGGATGCTTCGCGAACCAGTTACGGAGCCAACAAGGTATGCCCTGACTGGTCGTAGTGCCAGCCAATCAGGATAGAGCATTTATTGCTCGGCGCTTCTCGCCTCACAAAAATTCTAGCGAATTCTTGTGGAACATTCCGTGATAACCCAATAATTACAGTCGTAACAACTTTCCTAGGTCTCCATAGAAGGTTGTTTCAATTTATCGTGCCTTTCACTATGCCAAAGTGGGTGGAACAGAAAACCAGGTAATGACATATGAGTTGCAATACCGTTCGCAAAACACACACGTGCGAATTCATAGTGACCCCCCTAGCCTATTTCGAGGGTTTCTTTATCCAGACCAGCGAGTTCATTGCACCACCCAAGTGAATTTTCGGTCAACTGTATCGTTTGGTTAGTTTGCAAGCTTTAAGCTTTGGTTCGGTTTCGCAGTGCACTCTACATATTACAGGTGTGAAGCGCACATCAAATGGTGCAGAAGAAGTGTTTACTACTACGAGCATGTGCATAGCATCCGATCCAAGCAGAGCGGTATCGTCTGTGCACTCGATCTATAAGGGGATATCCTGAGAGCGTTTCTACCTCACAAACTTCATAATGGGCAGGAATCTTTATATGACTGGTAAATATAGGAAGAAACTGGGCAAACTCTGGTGGAAGCTCACCGCAGACCTTACGGTTACAAGAGTTAGTGTACAACGCTTTAGGTAGAACGAAGATTTCAGTTGGGACACTGGTCCTCGACAGACTGAAGTAGAGCTCGACTTTCTTGTTGACCGTATCCCTAACGGTGGCCTCATTCTGGTCGATTAAATCAGTTGGTCGAGGGTGTAACTGCTTTCGTGGCGACAGTCTTCATTTCTTGGGCTCCGGCCATAGTCCAGCACCTTATCCTCTTGAGTGGCCTGTATTCAGCATAATTGTCATTGCCTTCCAGTATGGTGTTTCCTCATCAATTCATATAGGACGAGATGGCTTAGTGGTTAGAGCGCGGATTTACTGACCGGAAGGTCCGTGGTTCGAACCCGACTTCTGTCGCTCGACTTCCCCTGTCTAGGCTTGGGCAACCTGGCAGTATCCCAGCCCTCGTGCTTCCTTCGGGTGGCAGGCCAGCTAGGCACCAAAAGGGTGTTACAGCTGAACGATTTTTTAATTATCAATTCAGATCGCTGATCTCAACGATATTCAGTATTCTACCGGTTGAACCATAGAAGAGAGGCAGACCGTTTTAAACGCTGTCGAAATACTTAATTTGCTTTCGGGCATCATCTAGACGTGCATAGCTAGGGTTATGTTGGTTGCTTTTGGAGAGTTCTTAGGTGTTTCAGATCAATGCTGCTTCACTGTAGCTTTCCGAAGGTAAGGGATTGACAAGCCTCTCGGGATTCTGAAAAGCGTATCATCAGACGTGCCTGCTCTATAGCATGGTGGAAGTAGTGCTTCCTGCCGAGAATGAATGAAAGAACCCACCGGTTCGTTAGCCAAATACTCTAATTAGGTTTACGGTAAATTAGCAACCGCAAGGTTACACAGCATAATGGTTTTTGATGCAAAGTGATGCTAGATGGGAACAGGCGATGGTCAGCGCGTAGCTCACCATTGTTTGTGCAGCAAACCAACCGCCGACATGTTCTTCCACAAGATTCTGTTCACCGGTTTCACCTGTACGGACAAGTAGATCTCCATAGAAAACATCTTTTTCGACGTCCGAGCTCGTGTCGATCGAAACACACTGACACCGCAAATAAACAATAGTTGACGTGTCGATTGGCGACAGCCCTGATTCAACTAGTCAGCTGGATGGCATCAAGCCTAATTGTGGGTGCACTTCTAAACGACGCATCTCCTTAGATTCCATCCCTAAGATTATCGCCACAATGCTTAATCAGTGAAGCAGTGTACGAATGACTGTCACAGCCGTGCACTAAGATATAGTAGATGCTATTCTGCTTTTGGTCATTTGGTCAGTACTCAACACACACTTGTATACTAATACAGCCACTTTACTCTTCTTCTTAACCTCTGTGGGTGAACAGAGCGGTCCAACGTTTTTATCTAAATGGAATAGTATTGAATTTCTGGCGGATCTATGTGGGGTTTTCCTAAGCCAGCACCGATAGAACAAAGCCCTTTATCATGTGAACAGCTCAATCCCATCGGGAGTATAGGGCCGTGTGGTGGCTTCGTGTGATTTGTAAAGACCAGCTCAGTTCTAAGTGTCTGTCGAAGGTGACTGGACACATCCTGTAAAACTATGTCCGCTGCTTATTCCTTTTCATTCCGCAATCGTTGCCGAGACAACAGGAATGCATACCCTGGAGTTATTGTTCTTCATTTAGTTGGACAGGAAACGTGATCTGGTGTTCTAGGCAAACCGTATCGGAGGTAGCTGGACAAATTGGGTGGAGAAAAGAAATCCATAATGCACATCATTTTTGTAAGTCTTTTGGCTTGCGTTCTCACGTGCGGAGTATTCACTAATCAAGAAAGCTTCCTCTCACAAGAGGCTCTATCCCAGTTTCACCGGAACAGGCATCATCTGAATATTTCTTGATGCTTCTGTTTAACTTCTACGCTGTTCTGCTCATGTCACAGTCTTAACTCCTGGATGTTGGCACCTGATCGCATTGCACCAAAATTAATTTCTGTCTCTGGCACAGACATCCACTGGGCACCGCATTGGTAGGAGGTACACACACCCCTCCTTTGGACCTCATCTATCTTGTGTTTCGTAATCTTCAGGTTTGTGGGTCGCTTCATCGCCCTGGCTTTGTACCACGGGAGGTTCATTGATAATGGCTTCACGTTACCGTTCTACAAACGTATGCTTCATAAGAAAATCACGCTGGAGGACATTCAGACCGTGGATGAGATGTACTACAGTTCGCTTAGATATATCTTGTACGTGAGTTACATCTACACATATGCTTTCTCCTTACACTATTTCAGTTGCAGACACTTTTTGATCTGCGATGTGTACTACTGTCCTTTCTCGACAGCTACGCAGTTAGCCAGAATATCCAAACCAAAGGAGCTAATTTGTTGTATACGGACTTCTACTTAACTGCTTGAAGCCGAAGATTGGAAATACGGGGCATCCTTTTGACTAGATGGCCTTCTTATACTCATTGGGCCAGAGAGAATAGCGAGAGTACGCAGATTCCGGAGGCCGCTTTATCAGAATGAAGGAAATGGTGACAAACTATGCATTTGGCAGAAACAACACTGAATAGGCATTGAAAATTCAACGACTGACAGAACCTCAGTTTTTACTTACCTAACTAGCCTATTGTTTGCTTTAGTGTCTTCTGGATGCTTAAGATTGATTTGAATTACGCAGCAAGACGATGGACGATATACCAGGATTTAAGTTACATAATACTTCAAGCAGGTGTCTAATCGCTCTCTCAGCCACCCTGAAAAATACCCGTATAGGGGCGGACTTAGTCTTGTTTTTTTTCGATGTCCTTATCAGAGTTGCCCCAACCGGACGGATCCAAAGGAAATTTTGCTGGCGGAATGAAGAATACTGGTTTTGGCCGCTGAGTATGTGTGATGAAGTACCAGAAGTATCATTTGGTTGGCAGTCATAGTTGGATCACTTTCCTTAAATAGCAGAATTAGCAGTATCAACTTGCTCACCACGGTCATGAGCATCTTTTCCAATCTTACGCGATTACACACTCTGGCGATACTCACTATATAGTCATTTCCTCTGAAACTCCTTCTTGTTTCAGTCACGCGGCAATGTGAAGTGACTTTTTTTACTGCTTGACGTGAACTTGGTTCAGTTCAGACTGTCTGGAGGTTTTTTGTTGTGTATTCGCCTCGTATGTTTGTGATGAACTGGCGTTCGACTCCTCTTCTTTCCCAATTTTTTTCCTACCACTACTACAGGAATTCCCGTAAACACACTGACATGGTCTTATCATGGTGAAAGATAGATGTTCAACATTTAGGTTACCGGCAATCGTGTTGCTGACAAGGACGTAGCCGGTGATCTATACTGCATTGGATAAGAAAGCCAGTGCTATTCAGTGAATCTAACTCTAGTCTAGTGTGCTAGTGCGTGCAAACGCGCCTACATATGCTCCATGTTGTATGCTGAGTTTTCACTGTGTGGTGTGGTGAACGCCCTATGGCTCATCAAGATTCAACTGCTAATCAATTTTCGCCACAGTCACGTGTTTTGTTTTCGCGAGTTACGCGAGATGTTGTGCGCATACACGTGACGTAACTTTTTAGACGTTGTTTACCCTCCGTAATCTCGCTGACTGAAACAGCAAGCAACCCGGTTGCCACCCTTTTGAGCCCTATCTATTTGAAGAGTGTGCTCAGTGAAGATGACCGGTCCGCAACACAAACCTTTCAGAGGCTGTGTTGGGAACAGTCCTGTTTTGTCCGTAGTCGAGTTTACATTTGAGTAGGCTTGCGGAAAATACCCTCTCACCAATTACATGATTTCCCGATGACTTTATTCCAAACCAACTGTGCTCGGAAACGCTTATTTTAAAAAGGTATTGAAAACGACTATTTGCGGCACAAAATTAGTGAATGCAAATCATCACCTACTGACAACCCATAAATGGGTTTAACAGGGTTTCTAAGGGCTCTGGTAAAAAGCCCTTGAGGTATGCTCTACAATTTGTCCACACCGGCTCTTTGAAAAATTCGACAAACCGCTCTTGACGGGTTCGGTTTTTGTTTGTTATTCTTTGTTTACTCTGCAAACGTTGGTGGCAGTGAATCACATGTTACTCTTCGGCTGCACCAAATAATTCATCAACATGCTGTTTCAGCCTATACTCACACGGTCAGTGCTGCCGAGATCCTACCCATAAAACGTCTGTCGTGGGTTCGAGAAAAAATGTCAAGCAAGCTGATTAGCGCAAAGGATTATTTGGAAGTATCAGAGAGCACATCCTATTGGGATGGATGTAAAATAGGGATAGTGTGGGACATACAAGCGATCCATAACCTGGCACCTAGTGTCTCACCAAATGGCAGATGGTTTTACTTACCTCCATCCTGAACTTGAAATGGAAGAGAGTCGAAACAATAAATCAATTTGTCAGCTAAAAACCCAGTTCCATGGGTACATTGAATCCCTGCTGCTACAGTTTCGATCACCGAAAAATGGAAGAGTGTGGGACATACAGCCAAGCATTGGAGGCGATGGCATGCTCAATTAGTTCGGGAACTGGGTAGCTACGCATTGAAAGTGATAGCTACGATGCAGTAGCGCCACTGACTGTGTGATTGGTCAATTTCTGGCAGTGTCATTAACCATTGGTGAGTTGAGTCCCTGGGTTCCCATTCAGGGAGGCGGCACCTGACGATCCGATTAAGTTTGCTGGTTAGTGTTTTCATACTTCGTTGCCGGGTCATACACTATCCACCTCTCGGTCGCTTCCACTCAGCATAGGGCTGGGCGAAAAGAGCTCTGCGAGTAAGTCATCTATCACGGGAGAGTTCTTTCTTCCTAGGACCATCTGGTGTACCTCAGTATTGCTAATCCGATGTTCCCACCAGACCCGACCAATGCTTCGGAGACAACGATGGTCAAATACTGACAACTTTCTTATGTCCTCGGCGGCGTTTCTGATTCATAGAGCCGTATGGATCGCACTGCCGCAGCGGAAACTCTGATTTGACAGACAAACTGACGTCGCATCGGCGATAAAGGTGTCAGAGGTTGGCAAAATCTGCCATGACCTTCCACATTTGAGAAGTAATCTCATCTCTAGCCAGTCCACCGGAACTTATACAACTTCCCAAGTAAGCAAATTTACCCACCACGTTGATCGGCTCGTATGCCAGTATGGGGTTTGGGTTTGATCCCACCCAGTATTGTAGCGGCACTTTACACTTTGCAGGTGTGAAGCGCATGCCAAACCATGAGGCAGAATTATGTAGGTTAGGTTTCCAATGATCTGAATCAGGGGCAGTATCGTCCGCATACTCAGTATCTGTGAAGGCACGCCCTGGGAACACTTCGACCCCCGAGGTTTCAGAGGCAGGCAGAGGGATTTCAAGCAGCACATCATAACAATGTTGAAGAAGAAAGGCGAGAGATGGCAAGCTTGTCTTACATAACTGGATATGGTGAACTCAGGCGAAATATTTTTGTTTACTCACACCCATCCACAAGAGTTCGCATGCGGTGCCCTTATAGGGGATATAAATTTGGATAGGACACCTTTGATCGCCAGATACTGTCAAAGTTTCTGACGATTGACGGAGTCAAAAGCAGCTTTCAAATCAAGGAAAATGATCGACGTGGGACGTTCGGAATAGTGGCGCTGCTCATGAACATGTCTCAAGGTAAAGATATGGTCGATGCATGCTTGTCCAGCGTAAAACCCAGCTTGATTCTCATGAATAAGCCTCTCCCGATAATCGATCAACCTGCGCAAAATAATGCCAGAGGGCACTCGGGATGCCACGGATACCAGGCTGATTCCACGATGATTTCCGCATGACGTTCTTGCGCCGTTTTTTGAAAACTGGGATGATGGTCGAGAAGCTCCACTCCACGACTATTCTGTTTTTGTTCCGAATCTTCTGCAGTATGGTCGTCAGACTGTTCACCAGGACCTCACTCTCTTTGAAGACTGCGGGGTACATACCATCCGGGCCAGATGCCCTGTCTCGTCGGAGGTTTGATATCTCACGCTGAATTTCAATTGTTGACGGCGGGTTGGTGCCAATGTTCCATTCAGACCCGTTGGGTTTTTCCATCAGCTGTGCTGAAGGAGACCAGCCGAACTGTCTTGTGAAGTATTCAACCCATCGCTCAAGACAGCGATTTTGTGAGTCAATTGCTGATCTGTCTTTTTCGCATATCGTTTCGCTGACACTTGTCATCTTTAAACCGGTGATTGAATCAGTTGAAACGGCGCGGCCGTTGTCTACAGCGAAAGTCTTCTTCATCTCCTGAGCCTTCAAAATCCACCAGCGCTCTCCGTCATTCTCCAAGCTCCTTATTATTCGGTGTTTGAGGGATCTGCGTGCCATCATAGTCGCTAGTTGCTGGTATGGCCTTTCTGTCAGCAATAAGACCTGCTGACGATATCCAGTGTGCATTTAGTTGAGTCAGATGGCTTTGACAGGTAGGTGTAAAAGCGGAGGGCATGGCTTCTTTAACGCGTCGCCATTCAACCTCCAAGCATCATCGTCATCCTTCGTCATCTTCATGACTGTGCGTTTTCAGTAGCTTTCTATCCAGATCAACTCAATCCTTTTGAGCTACTGAAAATTGTCGAAGGTGAGGAATGGAGTGGCTGTCCTTTGACGCGCGTAATGCTGACGGAAGGCGAAGTGATAACCGGGCCCGCGCACCCCAGAAGGAATAACATTCTTTAAATGAGGCTTCCCATCGGTGACTGATAGCGATATGGTCCAATTGAGTCCATGACTGCCTTGCGGTTGGTGGCCCCCAAGTAACTCGATGTGAGAGTTTGTGCTGGAAGTTCGTACTGGCCAGGAACAGACGATGGTCAGCACACAACTGAAGCAGTTGCTCTCCATTATCCGTACCCTGAGTATCGATCCCAAACCTACCACCTAACTATACTTCTTCCGGGTTTGGTCAATAGTCGAGACGATCGAAAAGTGTAATATGGCTTTTTAAGAATCTCGCACACGCACGCTTCTAGTTGTCGTCCAACTAGGTATAACATGGTAATATCGTCAATATCAATTGGCACAGTACAAATGAATTTATTGTGGAAAAATACGTGGGCTCATTGCGTCCTTCACGGATACGTGAAACATGTTGACGCCGCGGATGATTAAATTCTTCCATATAATCCGCCAAACCTTTGAACCTTGATGGCTTTCCACACTCAATCCTTCTGTCGTATTTGTACAATAGTATGCTAATATCCACGTGATTCATTGTTCTAAATTTAGCTCACATCTACTCCTCTTCACCCCAGTCACATGACGAGCTGAGTTTTTCGAGCTGTCATTATGTTATATGGGTCGGATTTCTAACACTCCCTATTAGGTCGGCTTGAAAGATCATTCATTCTTTTGGTGCGTATATTTTTTCTCCACTTGACCTCAAAATCCAAATTTGTTTCTTCTAGACGTTTCCAATGCCTTGTTACCCTTTTTCCGCAAATAGAGAGACTGATGTCGACGAAGCAGACATGGACCTCTACTTTTCGGATGATTATGAAGTTCTCGGTGAAGTCAAGACACACGAACTGAAGCCAAACGGAAGCACTATCAAGGTGACGGAAGAAAACAAATCGGAATACATCGAGTGAGTTTTCCTGTGGGTTTATCCTTTGACACGCTCGATCTTCAGGTTGTGAATGTCACACCGATGGTTGTTCTGTCCAATTCTACCGGTAGATTTGCTACGTATTTATTCCTGCCAGACGACGACTGAGTTTTAAGCGTCTTAGCACTACCAGGCCTTTTGGATTCGCTCCTCGGTTGACCACATTCTACTAAGCCCCATCGTTTTCTTGAGATGTACAACACTTGTGAGAGGTTGCCAGGAATCCTAGTTGTCGAGTGAACACCACTGTTTGTTGAGCACTTGTTAACGGCATGTTAGGCGTACTAAGCGCAGTAAAGTTGTCTCCCCCTGAAAGGACCGCTCCGCGGAAGAGGTCACCTTTCATTGATTCACTTGTTTTCCACTAGAACGATCACTTCAAGAGACGGATTCGAGATGCGTTCTTCTGGCATGGGATTTTTTTATATTCGTACCGACTACACTCGTCTCTTCTGACATCCCGCCCCATAGTAAGGAGAGCAAGTGTGCCTTGCAGCGTCTTTAACGGTTTTTCCAAGGGACAACTTTTGGTCGGTCTTCTAAAGGTGTCTCTCCATAGGGAGACGACTTTATTTCGACTTCACTGCAAGTTTCGCTATCGCATAGAATGACCGCTAGAAGGAAGTGGTTCATGTTTTTCCATATAACACTCGCATCGAAAAACAAATTCATGGGCGGCTTATTTGCTCTCCATGTTTTTGTTTATTTTATTGCTGCCGTCCATCTTCTGTTGGGAATGTCGTCCATCTTTGCTGAGTGCACATCATCTGTCTAATAATGCCGAAATGTGGTTACCTTTCATACGACTGCGTTTTCTTGTATTTTGGATCTCTAATATCGAAAGAGTATTGTTTTGTGTGGTGTGAACTGCTGAACGTCACTCAATAACCATTTTGTGGTCTGATGGTCTGGGGGTTGTTAAAACAAGATTAATATCATCAGGCGATGGGTTGCATTGATGGCTTAACTACTCACCATCACGCGACAGTATTGTATGCTTGGACAATTTAAAGACTAAGGCTAGCCTATGGGCTTTGACCCATAAATTAACTTGTTAACGGAAGAACCATTTGAGGTCCTGCGTTGTTTCACTACACATTAACAACAGTAACTTTTCCCATCACCTGTCTTGTGGTGATGGCTTACACATATCTATCCTTTTTCCCATTTTCTATCACTTCCTCTTCAAATAGCCTTATTGTGAACTGGCGATTTTCCCGAGGTGTTGAGGAACAAACCGAAGCATTTCTTCAGGGAGTTTCTGATGTATTTCCGTTACAGTGGTTGCAGTACTTTGACGAGCGGGAGCTTGAGGTGAGTGTTTGAGGTTTTTCCATATGTTTGCGAAAAGATGATTGCCAATTTTATCACTCTTGATTGGTTGTCTTTTCGGAAAACCCAAGGTCAGTGTCACCAGTCTTACGGCAGTCTTGTGCAATAAAACAAACGGTAAAAGAATACTCGAATCTGTGGGCGTGTTTTGTGTCGTGGATGACCAAGCGTACAACTGCTCCATCCGTTTTCTACCGTAAACTGGAGTCCTGGAAATAACTCCGTGATTCCAATCCAATCCTCCCTGTATTCAGTCCCTCGGTACCCAGGCTTCCTTCAGGTTAACTAATAGCTTTGCAGAGAGAGGTCACCAAAACTGAATGATCCTATTGCTACCTTGTAGTGTCATCACCAGGTTACTCACTTTACATCGCTGTGAAACACACAAGCAGTTGCTTTTCCATTTGCGATCCTGCACAATATGTCATTTACTTCGAATGAGCTGTTACTTCCGGAATGAAGCACTCTGTACGCGCCATTTTTTATTGATGGTCCACAGACAGACCGGTAGGGAATAGTTGACTTTACCACGAATGATACTGGCTGCAGGCTGTCAGTGGGATGAGGTATCAAATAAATGTTTGCATGTCACAGCCAATGAAGCTCCCCATAAAAGTACAACCTTTGGCTGATCCTTTGAAACATCCCATTCGTAGGGGAATAGTCTTGTGAGTCCCTTTAGTTGCTCTCTCAAATAGGGAATGCTGTCTGTTTTAGAGGAGCGACAAGAGGCTGGAGCCATGTTGTCAACCGAGCACTAATCACGGAAAAGCAATGAAGTAACCGAATAGTTAAAATTAACTGTGGTACAATTGCTTTCACTAATCTCTATAAATTGTTTACCCATTGGTTGTAATTGCCTTTTATCTCTTACACTTCCGTTGCATACAGCTCCTTCTGTGCGGAATGCAACAGTTGGATGTTAACGATTGGGAAGCCAATACAATTTACAAAAAGTACACCGAGCGTTGCAGGGAAATTCAATGGTTTTGGCAAGTACGTTCACATGTCAGTGAATTGTGCATGTGTTTCATATTTCCAACCCTCAAGAGACTCTATTGTGTACCTTATTATCGCCTCATATTTTGGCTTATCTATTTTTCCGTATGCCATCGTGAGTGTTTTCAGCTGAACTTCCCACTGGTGACTGTAAATCGCACCCGACTCTTTTTTGTCCTCTCATGTCGTCTCTCAACTCACAGTGGCTCTTGATCTAGTGTTTCGTTCAAACCAGAAATCACGGTAGCTGTAGACAGTGCTGTTCGGCAAAGTCAGATAGACACAACCATATATACGGAACAAAGTCGTAACGATCTACCCCTAAAGCTAAAAAACCTTGGTTCTGATTAGCTGATATTCTCTCGCCAAGAGCTAATATTCTCGAGAGGCGTGGGAGAGCTCCCCAAATACACGGTTACCCACTCTCAACAGTTAAACGTGAGTGTAAGACTGTTGAAACTCGCATACCAGTGGCATTGTTTGGTATGCCTCCCACTGGTCTGATCTAATCAGAGAACCTTGTGGTAGCATTTGGGTCTATTCATCATCATCGTGCCTGCAAAAGAACAGATGTATCGAGCCTCAAATGGATCGGCCATTGTGTGCGTTAATTGGATGATCATTACAGATCGTACGTGATACCAGTGTAACCGAATTCATTAGTGGACTTGGAATTACGCTCCGTTACTACAGCCCATCAGGTTACCGTCCCGGAGCATTGCTTAGCTTGGAGCTGCGAAGATCAGCTTTTGCCTTGGAATAACTAGGATAACCAGCTATCATGTTGTTTATGGCCGCGGTTATTTCCATCTGGATGGACTTGTTTCATTGAAGTTCCTTTTGGCCGGTTATGATCCCTCCTTTGAGATTACCCCTCCAGAAGAATATATACTGGCCAACTAACATTGTATCAAAACATGTAACTTCAGAGCCAGTTTTATTTGATTAGCAATGTTCCGCAGTGCGTCCATTGTCCACACTCGCGAAGAACTATCTCGGCGAAATTCGCGTGGGATGTTTATTACTCGAGGAGAGAAGAAGAGAGACAGGAACGCAAAAGAGAAATTTAGCCCGGAAACGGGAGCTTCTCCGTTCAGTCCACATGAACAGCTACTCCCTTCATAGACCGGATAACTTCAGGAGCATACGGAGCCATTCGCATATCTGAAACGTCGATTCACCACATGCACTCACATTTAAACCTCCTTCCCTCGATACGACGGACGCAAATCCTTTTGTCGTATTTGCAGAGGCCTCAAAATACGTCTAACAATGCGGTCACTGCAATTATTGCATCTTTTTGGAGCGGTGGCTCTTTCGGGCTCTTTCGGCTTCGAACAAACCTACTTTCGCTCCAACCGGTTCTAATTCAATACAAGGTGCTTTTAGAATTACAACAACAATACAAATTACATCTCATGAAGCGAGTTTCCTGTGGTTTCCGTTCTTCAGTTGCATGGTGTTTGCCTTGTTTATTTCACGTAAAGTACTGAGAGTTTGAGTCTGAGAAAATCTGCCAAGGGGCTGTCGTATTCCACAGCTTGGCTGACAAAGATCTCAATGGGAAAATTTCCCTTCTTATTTGATCCTCATTATCCTTCCCATCCGGCTTTTTCTTCGTCGTACTCCACGTTTCCCTGATTGATATATATTGATATATATTGATATATTGATGTATTGATATATATTCATCTGACGTTATCATCTATCAAGAACTCTGTGTAGCCTGTCAGCCGCCTGGGTGATTATGGAGGTGGGTTGCACGTGTGTAAGGAGGCTTGAATGGCCTTCTGGTCATGTAACTATTTCGCCTGTTCACTGAGGACTTGTTGCAAACTCCTCATACCGGAACATATTGAATTGAGCCCATCATGCTCTCCTGACGATCTTTTCTGGCACTGTTACGAGCTGAGCTAAGCATCTAGAGTCTCTAATTAACTCAGCTACTGGATCAAACCAGCGGGCTTTAAATTCTCAAATTCGATATCCATCGATGTGCACTCTCTCTTCCCTAGATTTCCCGCCCTTAAAGCGTCTTCTTTGGTGACTAGTTTACGGAAAACTGTGACTATCAGACTCCGATCCCTCTGAAAACTTCCAGAAGCATGCAACATCTGCATATCGATTTATCCGCTTCTCACATGCCAATAGTTTGTCCTGTCAGTCATCTCTCGCACATACAATGGCAGGTTGGGCCGCAAATTGCCAATCAGCCAATCTGTTCGGCTCAATCTCCAGACATCACTCTCAATAGGATGACCTAATTCGTTGGAAGCATGTGCGAAATTCTCATCGCTGTATCACAATGCTACGCTCTTCGCTGTTGTTGTCAGAGTTCGTTTGACCTTGAAAGTCAATTACGTCGAATTTGACAGAAAGTCTGTCCGTGGAGAAAAGTCAACATAAGCACCCCACTGATTGTACTGAGAGTATGAAAATTGTAATCATTGAAAAACGCACTCAGAACTAATGACCGAATATGTTTTCCTCCCCCATCCAATTCGTAAAGCCTATCTTGAAGTCGAGTATATGAATCAGGAATACGCAAACAAACTAGAGTATGCACACGTCATAAACCTACTTAGATAGAATTCCACGGAAATACAAAACACTTTGAGCAGACCAACTATGCTTCCACACGTTTCGAAATTCGTTTGGTCCCTTCAACACGCAATACGCTGCTCCGTGATTAAGTGGTTACCTCACCAAATCTGGTCGTGATATACTCGGCGCTGGGATTGGTCGATAAATCCACTCATCTGTTGCTGTATCTCTTCCGCTAGCAACACTGCTAACAAAGGTGTCGGGCGAACAAGCCACATTGTTCTGCCTGTTCAGTCGTGGCCATTCAAATTCGTCAAGTGTACGCCGGTGGAGTAGTTGCAACGCTGTCGTTTCGCACGTCAGATATCCGGGGTTCAAATCCCTGCAGAGCTTTGCATCGTGATGTGAACAGAGACGATGTGACAAAACGCGCTCTGTTTTCAGTCATTTCAGGCATCTGTGGTGGCGCCCCGACACCAACTTGTCGGTTACTGGTAGGGTTTTTAAAGCTGCGGCGATTCTGTTACTGCTTTGTGGTCTGAAGCATGGCTACCGTGCATTGAAGACAAAAGAAGAGTACTGGCTGAAATCCGCGCAGTTGTGTCGTGGAAACCCCGAAATAGCAATTCTAAGGTGTGATGGATAGTTTTCGGCACTTGAGTGTTGTACTGCCTGGACTGTGTCACATTCTTTTCCGTTCTTCATTCTTCCGTCACGAAGAGACTGGACCTTACCGTGGTGTGACGGTTTGCGCACCTCAGTGACCCATTGAGCTATACTGGGGGGG
>SJOL01006381.1:674727-707222 GCA_004794785.1 Opisthorchis felineus | reverse complement strand
AAGATATGGCTGCCAACCGATGTCAGTGGCGATCTTGTTGTCAGTTTCTATCCAGATTGCCTGAATGAGTGTCTGGAGGTGTAGGCACCTCGGAATGATTGTAGTAAGCTGGCACTAAGTCCCTTCCCCGTCCACCTTTATTCTTTCCTTCACAATAAGGCTTTCAAATAAACCATGGTTGTACGGCAGTGAAGCATCAGTGTTGAACACTGATGTCATGCTGTCGATGATGATGATGATGTCCGTGGAACTTTTCTCCGACTGGAAGGAAAAACAGGATAAACAGAGCATGTCCTGGAGGAAAAACATAAGCAGTCAAGTAACCAGTGGGCCTTGCTGATTCGTCCAGTCTGCGAAATTGGGGCACCAGAGACCCACGTCATCAATGGCTAAACGCCCTTTCTGACATGAAGTCGTCTGACCACTGTTGTATCGGTTGTTTGTTATTGTCATTCAGTTCTATGCCCCCTTGTCTTACCTTATGGATCCTAATCAGTCCACAGCCTCATCTCGTACTGTCGACGTTTAATTGCTGTGGTTACCCCAGTCAGTGCACGCTCGTACACGGTTGATTGTTGAAAAACTGAACTGAGTCGAACATCCGCCCCGGCACCAACCCCTCCTGTTTACACCTCTCAAGTGTACACTTCATCACAACACACAATACTGAGACAAGTGTTTTCTGCCTTGTTTTCCAGGGCTAAGTCCACTTCCTTTCCTTTATTTGTTGCGTGCGGTTATCAAACTTAAGTAAGATGAGTTCACAATAATGTGTGCATGGTTGTGGCGTTTCAGTTAAGTGTGGCGCTCACTAGTCCACGTGATTGAACCAACAGGTAGATAAGTCTGTCTGAAGATCGATCAATCTATTTTTGCGAAACAATCCTGTGATATAGACTAACTCTTGAATGTTGAATCCGAACTGCTTGTCGGACAGATTTATGTAGTTAACTGTTCGATATCTAAATGCCCCCACAGCCCGCGGTTCATGTGTCTTCGAGTTTGGATGTCTTTTCATCATCGTGCTGAGCTTTCGTGTTAAAAATTCCTAATAGTGGAGCCGCTGTGTCAGATCAGGAGCAATACATCACAGCCGAGTATTGGTAAAACGAACACCGTTAGAATGAATAACATCACAGCACAGCATCTCTACAGCGGAGAGTCCCATACGAAAGTATGTTTGTTGCGAAGAAATTCTTGGTAAGGTCCACCTTTCTCCAAGCTAGTTCATGACCATGATCATCGTAAACAGCAGCATCAGTGTTGACACCAATGCGGCACAAACAAATATCTAATGTGGAGTAAAGAAACGTGTGAACAGGTTAGGAATCTCGTAATAGCCTAGCACGTTCAGTCTGGGGTGCCGATACCCCCAAGCGCCCACGCAAACAACCTGGATGGAACCGAACGACACGGTCGACACAGATATCTGTTAGCTGCCACCTCTCGCGTCTCAGCATCTCCACCGAAACGTCAAGAGAGGCACGACCGAGGCATGCCACCGACTCCACTACCCTCGCGTTTAAACTGTCCTACCACAATCATTCCAGTTAGTCCACATCAAGGAAGAGTCGAGTTTCGCCCATCAATAGTCCATATTCACACGGAAATCGTGTCCCGGACATCTGACCTGCGAGACGAATATGTTACCGCTACATAACCAGCGGACGCTAGACGCACGTGAATGATCGCGCGTGAGCAGACGAGCGCTGTGACCGGTTTGCCTAGCCACCTGAACAACGACCCTGTGTCTGTTTTTCTTGTTGTGTCGTTCGGCTGATGTGCTCCTAGAACCTATTGGACAACTTTCCTGTGGGACTATTCAAACGATGTAGTGTTAATACAAATCCCACAAACGCAGCAACCTGCTACAACTAATCGAAAGTCTAGTTGTGGGTGGTTGCGGGATTTGTAGAATGCATGCTCACATCACTCTCGTTTGAACAGCTGTTCTGCGGATCTCAAGCCTCCCTGGTGCAACCTGACTGGGAAGTTTTGACAGGCAGGTCAATCGAGTGTGAACACGTTCGTCTGTTCAGTCACAATAATTGAAGTGTGTCCAGTATGCGTCGATAGAATATTAGTACCAAGTACGTCAGGCATCCAAGATTCAAATCCCAGCACTGTCAAAGATATGCACTCCTGATGAGCATTAACAAGAGCGAAAGTCGAATCCACCACTTCCTCTTTGGAGTGGATTTATCAGAATAACTCTGCATACGCAGGAATAGGTTTACTCAAACGATAGCAATGCTAATACAAGTTCGATGCATCCCTCAGCCAGCTACAACTAATCTACTGCATCTAATCGCCTACATCCTGTGATCCAACCGGGTTCAAGGCCGATCAAGTGAGGAATGCAAGTAGTTCATTCGTCTGGATGGTCTCTGTATATCTGGCCGTTTCGAAGTTAAGCCTGGCGTCACATCAACCGTCATAAGCTAAACCACTTGTCGATAAGTAGTATGTTGGCTGTGGTGGTTCGCGCGAACGTTGGCTGAGAAGAATTGGGTAATTGATTTTTGGTTCTGGGACAGTACTCTGTCATTGTGAATTTTAAGGAATTGTAAGGAGATATTTTATTCCACTTGTCCTTCCTCTGTCCAAAACCGAAAAGCCTTGTCCAGCTGTTTTTTTCCTTGGTGGAAGCCATCGCCGATACGCGCCTCACCGGACTTCATATTTTGTCCGGCTTATGTTGAGTCTCTGTCACATACACCAATATCAACCCACTTCTCAACTGGTGACACCTTTCATGGTACGTTTTTTGGATAACCACCAAGTTACAGTTAGCAATGAGGTGACCGTGAGTCGTATCCAGCTTGGTATCCATTTTCTCTGCCCAGTCTGAAAATTGACGGTTATTTTGCCAATGTTCTCTTCTGTGCTACGTGGTGCTGATCCCTATCAGGAATGGAAGTCGGACTGATGGATTGGAACCATTTATGGTGATACGCAGACATATCTACTAAGTAAGATAGATATCTCTCTTATTTGGGCTTAATGGCCGGTAAAATGAGCACACACTTGTGGTCATTACTCTCGATTGATTTGTCAAAGAAGGCCTCGGTCAGCAACGCTCAAGCGTCTCGCTATTACCTTATGAACGTGAGCCGTGATCATATTTCGTCGAGGCACTGCATTTAGTCATAATTGTCCCCGGGGGCATTGAACAAGCACCCTGGGAGAGATCAATCTAGTGTGGCCTAGATACACCGTCAAGCAGTCGACTACTCGCGCGTTCAATGAGTTCATTCGGCCGTCTATCAGTTTCGTCGGCTCAGTCACATGCTTTACATACCATGTGATCGATTGCCCGGTGCACCTCACCAAAGCACGTTCCGAACGAAATGTGGTGTTCTGTGACCTGAAACACAAAACTCCAAGCACCGGAGCAAGTTGTACCGGCTCGTTCAGTTTCCGAGGCGTCACTCCACTGGTGGCTGAAGGCACTCACATACATGATGATATCATGTAGCCCGTGGCGCTGTTTATCCTTAATCCGTATACATTTTCTGTCGTTGCACTCTGCTTTGTCTGGTGTTCGAATCCATGGTTTTCTCACTGTCAGGAGGACTTTTGATCTCCCAGGAGTACCAAGGGGGTAGTATTTCTCAGTAAGGCAAAAAGCGTGTGTGCAACACCTTCAGAAGTTTTGTTGTTAAGTTTTCATGCAGAGTACAATGCAAGATGATCATTTCCATCCTCGATTTCAGAAAACGGGCTCATTGGCTACTAGTCGTCACTGTCGCTCTTCACTATGTATCAAACCTCAACTGACACTTGTTCTCTATCGCGCCTTATCCCCATTCCCATAAGGAAATAAACTGACACGTAGCTTGCGCTAGTCAAATGAGGGTTAGATAATCCTGCCCTAGAGTATGTGCAACCAACCGCTTGAACGACCCAAATCCGCAGTGCACCCGTGGCTGGTGAGAAAGTCTAACGCAGTTGAATGAGTTTCAGATTTGGGCATCGCCCAACCACCACAGTCCATTATTGCACTTGTTCTCGGTTTTAATCGGTAGAAGCGTTAGCTAACCACACTTGTCCGTTGTTACAAAGACTTTTTGGGAGCACGACAGATAACCATTTGGACGAACACTCCAACAACCACAGAACTTTGGTTCCGGCCAGTATCTCTCAAATGTTTTGACGAGATCCTCGTTACAACGAAGTTATCACTGCTCCTTTACCTGTGGAACGAAAAGTACCCGACTTTTTAGCTTACTGATCAATTAGGGAGAAACTTGTTGGCTCAGCGCGGGATATGTGGTCGGTGAACACAATATAAGTAGGTGCAAAGCACTGCAGTACGATTATTCTATAAGCATTGAATAGAGGAATAATACACATTGTTTGATGGAACTGAGGGGATTTTTGACGTTTCAAGTGTAATCACATCCGGTAACTGGAGCAGCTGAAATGTCGAGAAGCCCCGTGCGGCTGTAGTTCTCGGCAGAAACGGGAAAAATTCCACAGCTCGCATGGGTCTTTTGTCCGGGAAGTCGTCACCCGAGGAGTCAATCAGCACCGGATCACATGGCATGACCCATGTCTGTCCGAATGCCAGTTAACAACTGTTGATCAGCCATTTATAGTCCATTCACATAGTGTCCAGCCACTAGCCGGAAGGTCGCAGTTCCGAATCTCGCTAGAGGTGTGCGAAGTGTGCAATGCTGTTGATCCTCCACACGGATGAAACAGCTGTACACTGCTTCACGTCCTTCTAGCGTGGGTCATCTTCAGCTGCATGATAAAATCACAAGTGAAGTGTATTTCTGGAAAGCGCTGTGGTGACGGTTATTCGTATCCAATGCTGGTGCGACGGTACCTTTCATCTTAACGTAAACGGAACCGTTGGCATGGTTTCTAACCCCCGGTCAGATGTAGGTGAGCAATTAATCTTCGGCTATTCTAGGACATCGGGCTTATTTCTGTGGAGCGATAACGAAGGCTAACGAGACTCAGTTTTTGAAGATTCGTATTTTGGTTCACTCTATTGGTCTTAGCCAGTCCAAATGCCACAGATTTGATTCATTTCATCCGTGCAGACGATGGTTTACTACTGGTTGACGAACTAACAGTCACAGAGATAATGAAAGCTTTGCAAGAGTTGATGCTCAACTTGTAAGGGAAGAGAGACAAATCGCACCCTACGATGATTATGGTGAGTAATCCACGATCGTATCAGATAGGGTTCGGTTTGCGGAACTTACGTCTGGTAGATCGAGAGATCGTTCAGCTGTAGCACCCTTTCGGTGCCTAGCTTCCATGCCACCAGAAGGAAGCACGAGGGCTGGGATACTGCCAGGTTGCCCAAGCCTAGACAGGGGAAGTCGAGAGGCAGAGGTCGGGTTCGAACCACGGGCCTTCCGGTCAGTAGATTCCCGCTCTAACCACTTGAGCCATCTCGCCCCGGGTGGATCAACCTCCCTTTGAGGGAGAAGCTGAGGGTTCCGTGACTTGAAGACAAGCTACTGGAATATTGATCGTCACTTCCTTTGGTCCGGTTTTTTTTAATCATGTTGCACTTATCCACAATAATTTGTTTTATAATCGGTTTTGATTGCAGATGTGTAATCAAGATATCCGTTGGTACTGCAAGACGCGTTCCTGTTTGTTGGTTATCTGTTAAATGCAATATGTAGCAATAACGCTCTGCGAAACTAACCCTTTTGCACTTTGGGTACATGTAACAATAGTCTTATCTATGTTTCCTGTACACTTTTAATACGGTTAATTATATATGAGCCACAAACTGCCTCAAACACCAACACAGGTCGATAACAAATGTCGCAACAGTTTCCTGTTGTCGTTGCGTCACTTCTGTCAGGCCTACCCAAATCACAATGAGCGGTCAAACAGCCCAACGAGAAATGAGTAGGGTGAAAAAGACTATCACATACCATAGCCTAGCTTGCTGTGCAAGTCACCTATTGGTTCGCTTATCCTATCGTTTCTACGTCAGGTCTTCCTTCCTTGCTATTTACTGCATGTCTTCACTGTCACAGCTTGGCATAGTCCAATGGTTAAGGTGCGAACTTACTGACTGGAAGGTCCGTGGTTCCAAACCCAGTCTCAGCATCTCGACTGCTGTCTAGGCTTTGGCAACCTGGCAGTATCTCAGCCCCAGTATTTTCTTGGGGTGGCATGGCAGATATTCATCGAAAGGAATATTTTATCCTGTGTCGTTGTAGGTTTCCATTGTTTATGGGATCCCCAAGGAGGAGGATTTACTCTCATTTGACACTTGTTGCCGGTTGTGTAGCGAAGAAATCGGGCGTTGCTGCCCTCATCACCGGGACACGTTATACCGACGTCGGTTTGATCAACATCCTCATCGTCACCCAAAAATGAGGTGCACTGGTAGTCCCAGCCATCATGTCACCTCAGTCGCTTTTCTTTAGGACACTTTACTCATGCGTCGTTTATTCGCCTAGTGAACGTGGGTTATACTTTATGTAGGTCATATAGACTGAAAAAATTTCTGAAACCTCGGTGTTCAGATCTCCCTGAGCGAGAACCTTGTCCACCGAGAATATGCAGACAACATTTCTCTCATTTTTTGAAGGAGAGCAGGAAGCACAAGTAATACTAGAAAAGCTGGTCAAGGTCACCCACCCTATGCTTCGTGCCTATAGTATATATATATATATATATATATATATATATATATATATATATATTCCTGATGACCCTAGGAGCAAAATCCAACCAGTCAATAGGAATGAAACGCGATCCATAGAAACTTACAGCAAAGATGAACATAGCACATAAATCTACAAATTCAAACTTTAAGAAAATAATCTATCAGTAAATAAATAAATATGGAGTTTAGAGGGGGTTGTGACATCAGCAATGATTTCTCCTTCGGAAGTCAGTGGCGCGAAAGTCTGTAAATTCAGATAATACCGAAAATTGCTCATCAACAAATCAAAAGTTATATTTCTTGCGGATGAAGCCAACTCCGGACTGAGTTTCCTTGTATGAAATGTGATGCAATCAAATGTTGTATAATTTCACATGTACACCCGGGCGTCCATTTTCCACGATGACTCCTCAAGTGAGAGGTGCTTTTTCTTCGTTTCGTTTCAAATAGCGTTCTTCCTGTCCAGTCAGTTATCTCTCAAGGAGAGTTGCACATGTGAGCGTCAAATGTGTCTCAATCGTATCCAACTCTCCTTCCCACACAGCTTTCCCATTCCCACAAGTTTGTTATAACTGGGTTTCCCCGTTTTACATACATCCCATGTTCATTTATTTCGGTCACCGCCAGTTCGGATGACTTGAATGCGTCGCAGTGCTTCAATTTGCCCCTTTCAGTTTGTCCGGGAGTTGCCTCAGGAGAAGCGTGTGCGTCTTCTACAGTTTGTGACTGGCACTTGTCGCATCCCGGTTGGCGGCTTCAAAGACTTGATGGGTGAGTTCCTTAGTGTATCCGTCACACCACAGATTGCGCTCAATGCTGTGTGCGTTATTTCCTAACCCAACCCATTATGGGAGTAAAGGAACCCATAGAAGTTCGTCTCAGGATATCTGGCTGACGAATTCTCAAGTACTAGTAGAATTTCTTCCCCAAAAGACCCTTCACTCTGCGCGGCTATTCAGTGCACCGCAGGGAAACAATGATTGACGCAGTTTGTCACTCAGTACTGGCTTGGTGTTTTCAAAGCTTTTGTGTAGAACTCAACACCAACTGTGATTGGTTTCACTTGTGAACGACTTCTCGTTGTTTTTTGTAGTGCGAGTCGAACTGGTCTTACACAATAGTTACTCACAATTTGACATCTTGGTAGAAATATTGAGGTGGTCTGCTACCTGTCAGGTTACTCGCCGGAGTTTGATCAACTCCTTGAACTTTTAACTTAACAAACTCTTGTCGGGTCATCTCAAAAATCTTATCGAGAGATTATGAAAAAGTGCCAGGACACATTAAAAATATTCCACTAATCCAGCTGGAGAATCATAATTGTGCTGGTGTATCCGTACACATCCCTACTCATCACGATATGCTCGAGGAGTTTTGTACTCGCATACCTCAATTGACCATTCTTGATCGGTGGACGCCAAAACAACAATGAATGTAAGTAACATAAGGCTGATAATTAATAACATCAATATTGGGCGCCATTAATTATGCTCCGAATTCGTTAGTAAATTGATCTGAGTCTCACAGATACAAGCACACTTCGCAGGCCTTCATTCTTCACTCTATTTAAAATCCTCCCAAAAACGTTTCAGGGCCCTATGGTTCAGGTTTAAAAGTGAACGGGACGAGTCTTATGGGAGAACTAAAGCACTTCACTATGCGGTGAAATGCCTTTCATTGCTTGTCGTTACGTTCACAAAATTGCCGAAATGTGCTATCATATTGCCACGGTAGCCATAGCCTCAAATGCTTTGCCGCTTTCGTGTGTTCCGTTTCATTTGTTTAGCTGACCAAACAGGAATTTTGATCGCATACCTTTAGTTATGGCGTTTGTATTCAGGTCACACTTGTGAAATTGAAGCACCTCCAGTAGCGCCACTTTCAAGCCTTCTATTTCAGTAACTTCTACAGGTAAACTGTCGCCCGTTTGATCACTACTGTCCCCACTATGGGTTTCAGTCATACTTCATCTAAATCAGCCTAGTGTTTTGGTTTCTGTGCTATATCGGGCACCTTTACACCCGAGCTGCACCACTGGCAATTTCAAATTTGGTCGTTAATCTTAATCAAATCTGAGGCAGCAAGTGCACTATGACACGAGAGCACGTGATCTCATCACGAACGCATTGGCTTGTCGTCATGGTCATTGACAGAATTTCAATAACACATCTATATTTTTAACAACTTTGATTGCTACGACGTGATTGGGGGTATTCTAAAAGCACGGAACTGTTTGTTCCGTTGATTGCACCAAACAGTCGGTGAGTTGGCAGTTGAACGAAGAGTTCCACTAACAATAACAACGCAGGAGGACCGGCCGGAAGTGCCTTCGCTCTACGGAATTTGTGGTGGTGGAAATAACGCCTACGTTTCGAAGCGACCTGTTCTCCATAGCACCATCTTGGCATGAGGTCGTTTGGAAACGAATTAGAACTAGCCCTGTTTTGAAGTTCGTGTACACTTAGTTTGGGGTGTCCGGATTTAGTGCACGGAACTAGTAAATAAACCAGTCTATAAGGAAGTGCTTTCGAGCGATTCACGAGCCCATAATATTCCAAGTTTCGTGTACCGTCGTTCACGTTAATTTTCCATCCTACGGGATGTTTCCTCGTTAAATCTCTAGAGGAAGAATGCCTCCACGGCAACTCTGTAGAAAGAGAGAGAATCATCGAAAATACACGTAAACTGAACTGTTACTGTGAGGACTGTCTAGAGTGCAGAAGCGTTTACGGGCCTTGAAAACCGATAAAACGATACTGCCGCTCAAATCATAATGGCGATTGACAGTTATGGTTCCAAATAAATCCCATTGATGTAAAGTTCAAATTCGAAAAGTCTTCCTCGGTGGCGAAAATTGTTGTATATTATTTTCCTATGCCTGGACGACAGCAGTGTGAGCGATTCGAGCCGGAACGAGATCCCCTAGTGTTACGTGCCTTTTGCCATTTGTACTTTACACATGGTTCTGTCGAATCGACCCATACAGCAGTTCTCCATTATAAGTTCAAGCCTTGCCGCGTTGGAAGGATTGCCTGTATTTGGCAAATAGATGTTTTATTTTATTTCTATTATATACAGTAATGAAAAACCTACACCTATCTATTTTCGTCTGGGTATCCTACCAGTTCTTCCTATTTTTGTAGGACCTAGATGAATGTGCTTACTTGAATTCATGATTCTGTTTAGGTAAAAATACCTGTACAGTAAAGCCCGACTGAAGAAGACCTTTTCATAATTTAGATTGTGCGCTGGTTCGAGTCCGGTGGCCGCCAAAATAACTGAAATGGAGAGGAAGTCAATGCCAAGTAGCATGCTAGCGACCCAACCTCAGGAGTCCGCCGTACACTCCTGAGTTCACAAACCATGAATCGACCGTATTGAGAAACCTTGATACGTAGTTTATGGCTGGGAGACTGACGTGAACATGAAACCTCAGGGGTGTTAATTGTTTGTGGGTCAAGTGGTCGTTGATCTATTCACCTAGCTGGGTAAGCAAAGTGCGGAGATGTATTATGTGCACCGCTTCTCGAAAATCGTCCTTAATTTGGAGGGAGTTTTTCTAGAAAAAATGCTCATTTCTGCGTTTTTATAGACGGACTACGCCTCAATAAGAAATACTGGGCAGAAATCGATGAAACTGAGTGCACTTATTTTGCGAAGAACAGAGAAATTCAAACTGGTCATCATGACAACTCATGTAGATAAAGAATTTGAATGTATGACAGTGTTGCACGAATTTGTTTCATTCCTACACAATACAAGGTTCGTCTGTCAATGTAACGGTTCGGACTACTGATGAACCATATGAGTAGTGTCTGGACAAATGCCGTCCCCACATCTGATGGAAGGCTAGTGCGGAAATTATGTAACTGAGTTGTAGTGCTTGTTCATTATTGTTTATTGTTCAAAGAACGTCCAGGAAAGTTCAATAGGAGGCTTGCGAATGTTCACTTTTCGAAAACTCTGTGCTTTTCTTTCCAATGCCATGTTTACCGCTTAGTTCGTGTTGGTCAATAAACAACTTCGCAGTGAAGGGCAATCTTCCCCTCACCAGTCATCCGTAATAATTTGCACACTTACAATAGGCTGCTCTCTGATATAGGGGAGGGACGCTAGCCAGAGATGCCGCCACCAGGCAACATTCGATCAGAGAGCTACGCAAGGGTAACCGTTCACGAAAGCCATGGTCTTGCGGCAGCCACTAAGGCCGAGTGAAACAGTATTGAGTGGCTAGCGGTTTAGCACACAAATAAAAAGGTATTGTTCAATGGAAGGCTGTGCAAGCTGATTGCAGTCGGCATGTTCTGGGTTATCAACTGGCCATACCTGGCGACCAATCACTGTACAGACTTTAATTTTTTCTCTACATGTTTGACGGACGGTGCACGACGCTTCAGGTACGCTACCTCATTGTTCCAAAGTTCATTCCAGCTATACAGCAATATCATGGACTGTGAACACTCGAATGTGTGGACGAGGAACAGCAGCTTTTGCACACTTATTTTTTATCGTGAAAACAGGTCGGATTCAGGCCCCGATTCAATCACATTTTTGCTTATCATCAGGAGACTGAAGTAAGCACATGCATGTTTCTACTCGATATACAGGGTTTATCGCGTACTTCGTCAACTATGTTAAACGAAATTTTTTGCGACTGGTCGTTCCGACTTCCGGTTGCCTCCCTGAAACACAATCGTGAATTGTTACAAAGCCACACGGCCACAGGTTATCTGTTTCTTCTCGCTGGTAGGCAACTCTACATACAAGTCATACCTTCTGAAATATCAACTCCACACTTGTTGCGATTGTAAAAGCACGAACACCTATTTCGTTTTTAAACCGTTTGCAATTCCCCCTCTCAGATGATTTATTAATACTCTCCGGTAAATAGGCTATGATTGAAAAAAGATGTAAACAGAATGGTAAATTTCCCGGTTATCGTGGTGGCGATATGCATCAACAATAAAACCTATAAACCAATAACCTATTTCCTGAAGTAGTAAGATAGTTTTTCAGGACCGTACACATGCCATTCTATGCTTCACGGTCTGTAAAGCTACACTGATTACTACTGTTCCCTATCACCTGCTCAGATGCTACTGTTCTTCCGAAAACGCCTCTCTTTGAAGGCCTTTTTGCGTGCACATCTTGTCTGTATAAATGAAGTTTTGGTGCAATGCTCAGAGCGAAGCGCTTGTCAGATGGGCTGGTCACTGTCACATCAAGCGCTTCCTATGTAAGATGGTCACCGTCGACTGCCGGCAGCCAGGATGCTTCGACTGGCTGTCCATGATTACCATTCCTATGATGGTGGGTGTGATCTTTCCGTACAATCAACCGATTAATGAGAATGAGAGGACACCGGGAACCTTATGACGAATTGTTTGTTCTGCTACTCATTTTCATCGTGGTAGCTCAAATTTTTAAGCCCTCTCTGCGGGTTCATCCTGCCATAAGTGTTGGGCATCATTACAACTCGCTGTTGGTCCAAAGTTAGATCACCGTCCCGTGTGCCAACTGGCCACTGACAGTTCCCGAACGTTGACTAACATCCGTAGGTTGCTCCAAAGCGACTGTTGGTGAGTTTGTCGTTCCTTGATTAGCGGAACACTCATCATTCGTATCACCTGGTACACAACTATCATCCCTGACTTTTAGTGACCGCTTGCGTGCAATAACGACCACATCCCAGTATGCCGCATTGACACGTGGGCTGAATCAGTTAGAGCGGCTGAGAGCGTCAATATCCCGGTTGAAGAAGACGTGACATAGCGTTCCTAGCCAAAACCTTTAAACTGAACGTAATACATCCGTTTGAAGATCCAAGACAAGGATGGTGGTTAAAGGAGTGTGGCTTTCTGAGATCACCAAATGCTACCCTTCCGATGGTCGAGACTTCTACATGTCTTTGTAAGACATGAAATCATATTGCCTTAAAATACTCACTCGGCGCGCGAAGGTTAGAGACGCATGTCAGTCAGAGTCCGAGAACCATGCTTGCATCAGTTGTCTGCGAAACTCACAGTGAAGTAGTCAACTGAAGGACTGGGGTCACTGTTATTCAAGCACCGAGGCACAAACTAAGATGAATCAATCGAACCCCGACTGATTCAACTATGAACTAAATGGTAGGTGACATGAGTTCGATAGGCAGCCCCCGTGAGTGCGATGTCCCAGAAGTGTGATCTCGATAATTCCAAACCTGATTTGCAGCCTAAAATGCCTGCTTAGCAAGATAAATAGGCTGTCGTACAACTCGTGAAAAGTTACCAAATCGGGAAGTAGCCAAGAGGAGCCTAAGGCATGTGATCAAGTTCCGGGCCCATGAATTACTTTTTCACATCGCGAACCTTTAGCTCTCGCAACCGACAGGCTACTCAACATATTTCAGTGAAGTCACCAAAACAGTTCCTCCAGCGTCTTACGTTACAAACAACTCGGTTTAAAGAGTTCAGATTGCCAATTACTACACTCCCTGCTGTCGAGTTGCTTCTGTGCTAATGTGGCCGGGTACATGTTTCAGACAACTTTTCTGTGTAGTGATCCATGACTGAATGTAACAATTAGAGTTTGGACTTCTTTTTCGGAATGACCAGTTGGGCTCTAAAGAAGTCGATTACTGCGAATATGAACACCTCGGGTCAAGCGGCCCATCGCTCTTCCCATTTTTTTAGTCGTCATAAGTACAATTGCTTGGCTTAAAAAGATGTTATACCACACAAAGTGTTGTTTACAGTGCTTTTAATTCATACAAGCGTTATTTCTCACGCTGTTTCAATAGAGGATCTGATGTTCTCCGTTCGGTTTCATCCTACAGGCAGCAACGGGCCGCAAAGATTCTGTATAGAAAAGGTCGGTGACGAGCGCTCACTTCCACGGAGCCACACCTGTTTCAATCGGCTCGACCTGCCGCCTTACAAATCCTACGAACAACTCAAAGCGAAGCTTACGCTTGCCATTGATGAATCTGAGGGGTTTGGTCAAGAGTAAGGAAACCTCAGGAACAGCATCAGCCGGTCGTCAAAAACCATTCATATCTACCCCGTTCCATTACCCAAATGTGTGTGCCTATGTGTGTTTGGTGGTCCTCCTGTTTCCCTCTCCTCCATACGGTCCCACACACACACACACACACATTGAGCTCCAACCATTGAGATGTTTTTTGATTGCTATTATCTTTACCTTTCATTATCAGTTACCGATCATTCACTTTTCTCTGCCCGTTCTCTGGAAACCACCCAACAAATTCTAAGAATGGAACCAATTATTTTCGAATAACCTCAATCACGTATCGTCCTCCACGCTGCACACGACTGAGCAGACAACGTGACCCCCAACACCATCCGTCATAGTGAGCATACGTGGAGGAGGATACGCTTAATTTTGTCTTTCTCTGCTCTTTTTTGCCTGATATCGAGTTTTGTTACGAACTTTAGTCATATGTACGTGAAGTAGGCAACCTAATCATTTACTTTGCCAACATTCGGTGAACTATACGCTGCCCTCTAGTTCTTCTGCATCCACTGACCTACGTCTGACGTGATTATTTTCTGAAGGTTCAAAAGAGAACGGCTCAGGTCCTTTCGAAGATATTGTTTCTAACCAGACAGTTAGGTTAGGCTTTCTTCATCGCTAACCCAGTTGTAAACTGTTGCAAACCAAAGTGACAAAACTGATGATGTAATTTCCCGTTACACCTGATACGATTTTCGAGTAAGAACGTGTGTTAACCGTTGCGGATGGCCTCAAGTTCATGGCACTGTTGAGTAGCCTTCCTGCTACTTTGATGACATTCTATCATCCAACTCTCTAATGTCTTGTTCAAATTCTCGGAGTCATTTCTGGTGCCATTGTACGGTAGGTGACGTACCATTGTCTGGAATTAGCATCGGCAGTCATCGAGGACATTGGCCTACGTAATTGATGCGCAGCTTACTTATTACGTGTGATCCATTTCCCAGCTGGTGCTTGTCGCGTCGCGTATGCTGATTGAGGGGTTCCAGTGTACTAGTGTACTGGAATGTGAAAAACCGGAAACTTAGAATCTCCATTTTCGAAATCTGTCAAAGACGGCGTAAGGAGAAGGCTGCAACAAGGATCACTTTAATGGTTGTTCGAAGTATTCTGTGGATTCGAACTATGAGAATTTCCTATGTCGAAACCGGGGTAGTCCAAAACTGTCTGCAACTGAAAGAACTCTCTCTCTCTCGAGTTTCCTGTTGCAGCCATCTCCGAATCTGATGAGGCAGTCACTTGCTCTGTCTAACACACTTTTACCAATTAATCAGTTCACCTTTTAGATTTGTCAGGTTTCCTAATTCTGTACTCTATCGAAGTTCGCTACCTTTGACCAGTGTGACGGAAACCAGCGACTACGCGCTCAACATATGACCAGGGCACGGTCCACTCCCGTTCACTGTCTGTGTTGATACCTTAAAGTGATCAAACGTAAGTGATGGTTCGAGATAGCTCAGTGGTTATGGCGCACACTTACTGACCTGAATGTCCCGTGACTCCGAACACAACCTTTTTACCTCGACTGCTCCTGTCTAGGCTTGAACAACCTGACAGTATCTCAGTCTGCATGCTTCCCTTGGGTAGCATGGTACCAAAAGGGTGCCATGCAGCTGAACGACTTATGACTTGGCTGACTGACTGCTTTGGTTACGATACCACTCTGAGCAGGTATCAAGTCACCGAAAAGCCAACACATCACGGTTCGGAAATTAGTAAACATACTTATTCGTTCCAGTCATAGGAGAACTGGTCCTCTGTGTAGGGTATCGACAAATTTTCGTACGATATTGAACCAGTTGTTCTCTGCTTTATCCCGTTTCACATTTTTCAGGACTGCAATGGTTATCTAACTTATCAGATGTGTTTCACGAAAGGGAATATCATAGTGACCGTCGAGCAAGAAAAGTTCCGAGGTCTCTTAGGATATACAATGCTTTGAGATTCCTTTCAAAGCAAGCGTATAACTCACTGTTCAAACCTCCCATATCAGCAATTCGTTCGGTGGAGATTTAGTCCCTCTTCTGTTTAATCCTTCAATCTCACTGTCGATGTGTCTACTACGGGTTTTTAATTGGAAGACTTGATCCTGCAAACCCAAACAGGTTTTCGTCCTGGCTGTTGAGACATGGATCACATTCTTACCTTACGACGACTTCTCGAACACCGCCACAAATACAGAGGACCAATAGTTGTCTTAGATCTAAAAACAGCGTTCGACTCAGTTGATCACACTACTTTGTGACAATATCTCTCCTCCAAAAGGTTTATGACCATTCTCGTCGCACTTTTCCAGTTTTTCTTCTCCCAAACCCACAGGTGCATGGGTTTACATGGTATTCCCGTGATCTCACCACCAGAAGTGGTGTTCACCAGGACTGTACTTTTTCACCCTTTTGAACTTCACAATCGAATTAAGTATCGAAGGAACGTTATCTTCTGCGCTCGGTGTGGAAATTCTTCCGTGGAGGATTTTAGCGATTATTCGGACGGTATTACACTACTTGGTTCAGATTCCATCCACATACACCACACACTCATCTATTTATTTAATACTGCTGTGCAGTTTAGCGTGCGCTTTGCACCTTCAAGACTGGGTGAGCACACTACCAAAGCATCAGAACCACTACATATGGTGGAGAGATTTACTTGTCTGGGTGGTTGCATCCCATCGGGTGGTAATATTGCTGGTTAAATGACTGACTGAATGCCAAAGTCGCTGGAGCCCGTTCTAATTTTCTTTAACTTAGGCACCTCTGGGGTCGACGTACTATGAGCCCGTCAGTTAGAGACAGTTCCCACAACGCGATAGTGGTAGTTCAGTGTTGATTTATGGTCCTGAAGCTTGGCCGCTGTAGACTGAAGTCAAACTAAGGTTGCTTGTCTTTGACCGCCGATGCCTTTGCACATGTATCAGGAAATATCGGATTAGCAATGCTGAAGTGCGACAAATGTTTTTGGCAACATCAGGTGCTTGTTCAGTTGATGAGTTGGTTCGGCTACACTAATTACACTGTCTCGACCATATGCTCTATATGCCAGGTGATGGATTGCTTTATCGTGCAGGCTCCAACTGGCAGATACCAAGGTGTAAAACGCATGACCTGGAAAAGTAAGCTCGAGCGGAATCAAACCGATTAACGGGGTGCTGTTGCGATCTGCGTCAGTGGAAGACGGCATACCTTGAAAACGGATCGATTTGGCTGACATAAAACATTGTTCTCAATATAGTTTGTTGCTTCGACACACCCAACTCCCGTTAAGGATTATTCCAGAAGAGGCTGGCTGTGGTTGTTCTAAAATGTTTACTGTTCTTACAAAGACAACGTCAGACAAGTCTTACAAAAAAACTTCACCGGACAATTGCTCCAGAAACGCTGGTCTATAGTTTATTTTAACGGTGGAAAAACAAAGGTTTGTCACCAGGATTATTTGGTGCACACTTCTCAAAAGTAGCAAGCCATCTATGATGGTTCAAGACATAGGCCGTTCCGGTTGCAGTTGGTTTCATCGAATATGTGACTCGAGGATGATCTCAGTATTAGAAGCTTTTAAAAAGGCTTTAGTGAAATTCCCATTCAATAGACATCTTAAGTCAATGGGATAATTATAGACCGTTTCTGCTACTTGATACCTGAACACTTCCAGGTCCCGCACTATCAGGACCACACTAGACGGCGTGACACGGCCCCATGAACGGATGCGGAAAAGACAGAATATTTCAAAGCGGTTGAACGAATTCACGAGTATCGCTGTGGCTCGGTCATTTTCCATTGTCATTATCTACCCCATGCATGCAATGCACACGTCGTTCGAGACATATGCAAGTCCAGTTACTGGTGTATAGTTTATGGGTTCACCTTAGGATCGCATAACTTCAAAAATTCAGAACAACCCAAACTACTTGCATGTCCTCAATGCCCACCATTATTTTCAGCAGCGACGCAGAGCGTTCTGGGCCATATAAGTTGTATCACTTCAAAATAAGCGAACCATTTGATAAAAACGTTATCTCTTTCGAGTGAAGGGAGTAGATCTGCTTGGAGGTGCAAAGCAGGAAACACCAGACAAACACAAAAACAATCAGGACTCCAAATATTTTAGTGCAAGCGCCGTCGTTCGTTTCCCAGTCGTCGGTAGCTGTTGGCCTATCCGCAGAGTCCAGTAGTAGACATGCCAACGTCTTGTCACCAGTCAAGAGGATATCGTCATCATTCGCTCAATGATGATTCCTCTTCAGTTGCTGGTGAAGCGTTTACAGGTCAGTTACCAAGGTCGGTGAACATAACAGCCACTAAACGCACCCAAGCTTCCAGTATTCAGACATTTGTTTCTCAGTGCTTTAACCGACGCCACCATTCGACATGTATTAGGCGAAATCTGCAATATCGATTAAATTTGCGTATTTCTTAAAATGTCAATCTGTCCGCACCTTGTGTATGACGAACAAGGTCTACCTAATACAATCTACCCGTCACAATCACGTTAACTAGCTCACCCGAAATCTTTTCTCGAGTTTTCTGATTAAATACTTCTCCGATAAGACCATTTTCCGACGGTCTCTCCAGTGTCCCCTCCACACAGAAACACTGCGTGTACTCGTGTGCTGTGCACTTGAAAAAAGGGTAGGGTTAAAATAGTCTGTTTGGTTTGCTCAAGCAGCACAATGCGTGCTTTGAATCGCCCAGAGGTGACGATCGGACTGACGAATAAATTGTAGAAATCAGGCTCTGTGCTAAACTAAAACCAGAATATCTGTCCAAGTAACAAACACACGTGTCACATGATCACAGGTTATGGTCCTAAGAAAAATAGGTGACTTTAATCACCATCACTGATTTCTCTTCGCAAAGAATTTTACGCGCTGAGGAACATCTTCGACCAAAATGTTGAAATGCTAAATGCCCTTTAACGCACGAGAGGATGCTTAATCGAGTACTGCTTCCACTGGATTGTTTTGTGCACCTAAATCGTCCAAAGACGATCAACAGTAAATCTGTCTCTCAATATTCTTGGTTCTTCGGTGTACAGTGCCTTTATCCTTTGATCTGCGGTTAATCTTGGGTAGCATAAAAGAAAGAATACTGAAGAAGACCTTTTCAGAGGTGGGTTATACCATGCCCTGAAATATATTGGTGTCTTTGAGGCGAAGCCCCCGTGTCTGCCGTAATAGCAATCGATGCAGACGCGCCATATCAGAAATTTTAACAATCCAGGACCGTTTTTTCACAAAAGGCAGTAAGGTTAACACTGCACAGAGCGAGTACAGAAAACTTACTTGTAAATCCAGTAGCCACATGCTGTTTTTCTTGCAAGTATGCGGAAGACTTTAAGCTGTAAACGGTTCTCTGAGCATTCGTCCCAAACTGAACTCCGAGGTCCTCTTCGGTTAAGACTAGATTCAATGTTGACTGAAATGCAGATTAGAATTCACCTTAACCCATGTAGTGAGTAGCCAGTGGATGGGTGGTCAGCTTAAGCTGCTTTTTGGCTTCGCGAAAGGTATAGATCCAAATGTGTAATTTTCCGTTCCTTTTACCTGGGGAGGCTTAAGATAGCTCAACGGTTAAAGCGCAAACCTAGTGACCGGAGGGTCCGTGGTTCGAAACCAACCTCATATCATGACTGCTCCTGTCTAGGCTTTGGTGAAATGAGAGTATCTCAGCCCTCTTGCTACATTCGGGTTACACGGCAACTATGTACCGCAAGAGCGTTGCACTGAATGATTATTATTATCTTGTTTTATATTGGGGGACTGAGTCGTTCTGGAAGAATGGTGTAGAATCCTGGAACTTAAACCTGAACAATGAACTGAAATCCGTACTAGGAAGGTATATTTGTCAGAATACTATGATTATTGACACAAAATACTGGCAATTTTCACCCGGGTCGGAGTAACTGGGAACACCGGGAAAAGTAGCAATTATCAGAAAGGTGCCCAAGCGTTAATGCGATGACAGGAGCTGTGAAGGCATTTCTGGAGTGTTTTATGTTGTGTGCCTCTACAAATTCAGCAATTTGGCTTTTTGAAAATGATTACGGGAATTATAGATCAAGAGTATGTATGAAATGGATTGAATTTTTATCACAGCGGAAGAATTCAATATCAATCAAGCGCTCAATTAGTTTTCGTGAGCTAATTCTTCGTAGAACCAACTTAACGAAGTCTCTGAAATTCGGGGGCGAGATGGCTCAAGTGGTTAGAGCGCGAATTTACTGACCGGAAGGTCCGTGGCTCGAACCCGACCTCTGCATCTCGACTTTCCCTGTCTAGGCTTGGGCAACCTGGCAGTATCTCAGTCCTCGTGATTCCTTCGGGTGGCATGGCTGCTAGGCACCGGAAGGGTGTTACAGCTGAACGATTTTTCTCTCTGAAGTTCACAAATAGAATAATGTTGCAATGTACAAACCTGATGAGTGCTTCATACCTCTACATGGTCTTAGTGCTTTATGATGGCAGAATGAAACTGATGGTTCCATCGGTATCCCTTGTGGAAACAAGGACTCACTATGGACACGCTAAACTACTACTATGGGCATTCTGACACCCACCTCCGGTGGTATTCTAGCTCTTAGGCTGTGGATAGTAGCTACACGAACGAAGAGGATAATTTACCTTTTCGTGAATCAATTTTCCTTACTCAGAAGAATAGAGCGCCGCCCCCTCAATAAGGTGTGAAGTGATTTTGTTGAAAAAGATAGCACCCTAACACCACTGCCTTACGTTGATAGATTACTTGCGGAAAGTCCTAGTTGAATTCATGTTCACATCATTATCCTTTAAGTGGTTCCCTTCTTATCCTGCTACGAATATCCCACCTATTTAAAGAAAGGAACGCTGGATTCATGTTTCACTCTCATCGCTCAGTTTCTGACCTGTTCTCCAAGCTTAGCAATCGGTCTCATCCTCTTTGGGATTCGTGAGGATGCTATAGTCGCCAAATTTCCATCCGTCTTTTTCCCCTCTATAGGCACTGGCTTTTACATACATTAGTCACTTACATGACAAGTTGTTGTGAACATGAATTTCGGTTGGGGTGCTTGTGAGATTTTCCAAACAAGTGTGTGACACAAATATTTGGATTGTTCCGTCTGTATCCTCCCAAACGTTGTCCAAAATGTCGCTTGTACTGTCTAAAAACGTTGGGCAATCTTGTGGTGACAATGGAGGTTTCGTCCTGCAAGTGAAGTCAATCTGTACTGAAAAGCAAAGAAGCGGTGTGCAGCTGTTTCATTCTTATTGATAATCATCAGTAGTGCACACCTCAGGAACTCAAGAAAATTTCGAAACAGCGACTCCCGGCCACCAGTTTGATTATTTAACCGTTCGGCCACAAGCGGCTGATCAACAGTATGAGTAACTCACACTTAGACAGCGTTTCTCATCCTTCAATCGCGGGATCCACATCAAGTGGTCACCTACTGCCTGGTTCCTCGGGTAACAGCTTCTCCGGTGGAGGTTCCACTCTTCTTTTGAAATTATCCCTCCTCTGAGCTACTTATGAATTGATGGTAGTGTGAGATTTGGGAATTTTTAATAGAGATCTTGTCCGGTAATTGAAGTTAATCTAGACTGAAAATCCTAGCACTTTAGCTGTTTCATCCTTATTGGGAATCATCAACAGTGCGCCCCTGATAGGTCACCACGGTGGATGAGACTGTATTAGCTGGAACCATTGTACTTTGCTTTATAGCTGAATGGCTGGGGTGAATGAGTTGTTCTCGTTGTATTATTGATCCATGCGTTGTATCGATTATTCCATAAGTTTTTTATTGATGATTATTCATAGTCGCCAGTGGGAGTGCGTTTATTATTGCGATAAGGTCCAAAGTCGCACCAGTGTTTTTCTACGCCCCTAACTAGTCAAGTCAAACGCTTCAAGCCAGGTCGGTCTTCATTGCTCAGAAGTGAATTCATGTGGTCCGTTTAATCCACTATTGCAATGAGTTAGTGACAAGGAAACCGAGTTATTAATGACAAATAACCGTGTAGAAGATCTCTCACATTTACATGCAAAGTTGTGCATTATGTAATCTCGACGAAACGATTGAAACGGTGAAATAAGTGGAGTTCTCCCACTAACCACATGCACCAGTTTCGATGCAAACATTCACTCATCTTTCAGTTCTCCACCTGTTAAGGACGCACGACGGTGTAAAACCAGCGGGATATTTTACCATCTAACGCCTGTTTTCTGACTAGCAATGAGAATCCTGAACGACTGTTGTACGTGGCTGGTCTAAACTAAACAGTTAATTTTATTGGTAACTGACTGTCTGATCGGAAGTCAACAGAATGTGGATTTGATTCTAGAAGCTCGAAAATATTTTAGTTGCAATGTTTTTTATTCTTGGAGTTACTGATTTGGTATGGACCTGTTACGAGGAGTACGGTGCTCGACGGAGCGAGATTCTCTTAGTCTGTCACGAAGAGGCAAGATAACAGATTCAACTGGGCCACAGACGGGACAGATTTCTTAGTGGTTCGGTTTTAAGGACCATTGTGATCATAAAACACTTGTCCATATTTGGACTTAAGGAGTATTTTTGTCCATTTAACTCACTCTCCTTATCCCATCGACTTATCGTGCGCTGCAGAGTAAGAGCCACTGGCTAAGAGAGTCAGTTTAAAAATAGGCAAGGAAAACTGGTCATCACTGAAGCTCCATAAAAGCTTGCAAGGCTCTGGTTCGAAATGCGCAATGTCGAGCACAATTTGTTACGGACACTTATTTCCATGACGCCATGAAGCTAATTACTACATGTTGCATCTATAGGCCACTTCTAGTCTCCTTCAGTGTTTCAGACTGATCTATGAGAATCTGTGGAAAATGCTCATTTATTCAAAGATATTGTGGCCAAAAATGTCACAAACGGGAGTGAATTGGAACAGACCTACCGACAGGAAAACCCTTGATAGCTTGAGTGCAACATTCCTTCTAGCTGGGATCACAGTGTGCCTTCAAGCTCACTTTCGCTTTAATAGTACGGTTTCAGTTTGTGTCCGCTTTGGTAAACTTCGTTCATTGAAGACAATCGTCATTTGTTCCAGCAAATACCTGACCGGTTGCAAAAAACTGTCACATAGGGGTACTCAGAATCTGTCCACGGATGCGTGTTCTTGAAGTCATCCGACTGCAATTGCTACTCGAAGAATTACCTGACTAGTTTCACTTACTCCAAACTGATGAGCACCGACAAGGGTTGAAGATATCATATGGTCGAGCTACCCGGAAACCAGTCCACCATCCTTAGTGAAAAAATCCGGTCCAAAGACAAAACACACGCCTTGCTAATAATAAAATATCCAGTAGTTATGTTTTCATCAAACAGTTCACCACTGTACACTTCTTTTAAGTACTCCCGTACTTCAAAATTACCACTCCCCCATCCGTAATAATATTACGCTCACCTGCGGCGTCTTGCCTTTTGGAAGTTACCTTCATCGTCATCACGAGCTGCATTAGGCATCCAACAGAAACTTTCATTGACCGATATATCAACGCCTGTATCAAAATTTTTGATGACTTTTCAAGATACTTCTCAGCTCTCAAACCTGTATTCGCAACCGTTCCTTCAAGAGCACTGGTCTACTTTTGTACGCAAGAAGCTGTACTCAAAACCGTCTGTTATAAATGAAATGCTGGAGATGCTATCGATGCAAGCCAGTCCATATTAGCTGCACTGTTCATTAAGATGGATGCGATCCATTCCTAAATTGGGGAAAGTCTTAGACATATTGTTTGTAGTCTTTCGTGGATTCATTAAAATGCAACTCTGAACTAATAAAGAGAATCTCCCGTCTTATCTTACATAATCCGTGAAGACCACTGACTTGATAGAACCAACGGCCTGTCTATCCACTGCGTTAAACTCCTGACTACATCAACAGCGTTTTAGACCAAAGAGCAAACCTATGCTATTCGCTAGGAATGCCATGGACCGTTCACAGTTGGTACACATAGTGAAGTGGGTTTGCCTGTTTGTACAGGGATTCGAACACGTATCCAGCTGTTGACTGATACACTGAAGGCTTGCGATCTGATCACACTATATGGCTTATGTATTTAGATTGAGAGGCTTGAAACCGGGCAAGGTATGTCCATTATATGCTTCGATCGGTTATGTGGTCTCGCGTCAAGCCATCTGCTTCAACTTCTCAGTCTGAGGCCAGGGTGAAACAACACACCTTTACGATGTAAAGCTGAGTTTGAAAACCATGTTCATTGATCCTCCGAGCAATGGTACCAGCTGAGTTCGGATTCCAGGCAAGTGCACCAGCCTTGGTGCTGAATTGAGTCAAGAGAGCTGTAATATGGCCTTAAATTGTAAGGATGACTGAGGCGGTGCAGTAACCTGGGTTGGTGTTATATGTGACTGCTGTCCCCACTCTAGTGCCTGGTGCCGGAAAAGAAAAGTCACCGACAAGGAACACAACGGCTTTATTGCAACAAGCAAGTGCGAAAGTACAACGGCCTCGCGCTATATATTGAGGGGGCATTGTCTGACCTTGATCCAAGGCTGTCTCGCACTGTCTGACTTTGATCCAGGGCTGTCTGATCGGCGTTTAGTGGAGTTGAGGGTCTCGATAGGTTTCGGGTATTCTGGGATAATCTTCAGGAATCTGACATTCCTGACAGTTGGAATGACAGATCGAAGCATACGATGAACGTACTATGACACGTTTAGAAGGGCGCATTATGGAAGCTCAAACTTTCTGGCGTATGAAGTGAAGCATTCAAAAAGTGAACGATCGGACCCATCTGCGAATTTTAATGGTGAAGGGCTTATGCGCATTTTCTCACATAATTTGTCTTCTGCTCCCCTCACATACGTTGTAGGCTGTCTGCGATCAAAGTGAATAAAATGCAAATAGTGCACGGTCCGTATCTCCCTGTAGTACCGATCAAATGGAACAACAGGACGGAAGAGATTATGCGGCTCTCCGAGTGTTAAGCCTCAAAAGCAAATAGAGATCGTGCGAGAAGACACCGGTTGGAAAAACAACGGCTAGTTTACAACGTTTGAATCACATCTGGTTGGTAAGGGTACCAGAATTTCTGCACTGCTGACCTACCAATGAAGCTCAAGGAAATAACAAAGACAGCTACAATAGAATTGTTTTATTTTTGAAAGGATACAAACTGTCCATCGATCACTCAAGTTGTTGATTGTTCACATAATCCTCCACGTCCCATTCTTCTTCGAACGCCGTGCAAATTCGTGCACAAGTTTGTGCCGCCGATAGAGGAAAGTTGCTCACACTCACAATACGAGTGAGAAATTCTCCACAAGACTTGAGAACGGACCCATGTGCCATGGCTCCAATTACAAACACCACCGACTGTGGACCAGCAGTCTGTGTTGAATGGGCTAATTCCCGTGGTTTGATGCACTCTTCTGCCGAGAATGATGTTCCGATTATTGGTATTCCAGGTGGGAAGTGTCGAGTAATGGGGTTCTTTACAATCTAGAAAAGGTAGTGACAGTAGTTGCAAGGTTGCCTGATGAGGTAGAAACTGACCTTGAGGAGTTTTTCGTGGCTTCCGGTGGCAGCATGGATTGATAATTTATGGAGGAGTTGAACGATGAGACCGCAAAATCGGTCAAACGTTCGTGGGATTCTAGTTTTCGGGTTCACTTCAATGATGACGTTCTTTCGAGTACGTACAAAAACCTGAAGAATATAAACGTAGGAGAAAATGACATCCAACCACAGCCGCCGAGGTTCTGTAGTGTTGACCAGAAAACTGCAGGCCAACGTGAGAAAAAGGCTATACCTAAATCGACTTATACGCCCACTTGTAAATTAACTTGGCGCTAGCGGGAAAGTCAACCTGTTGTCGGTTGGATCTTTCTTTTATAGTGATCACCAACCAAGTGTGCTGCACAAAAGTGGTTCCACTTTTTAGTTGTAACAACATTCATGATATCGAGGTATTCCCCTTGATGCGACCTAAAGGGCTGATGTGAACTCTTCGATAGCCCATCATCGGTTTTGCCCTTGTTGAAACCTTTCCAGACAAACGCAGTCCGGTTAACCTGACGTTTCCAGTCGCAATGACATTATTGTTGGTAGTGTGAGAAGATTTGGGAATTTCCAACTGAGACCTCATCTTATAAGTGCAGCCGAGAGAATTTCGAACCAGCTAGTAGTTTGGATGCTTTACCGCTCGGCCACAAGCAGCTGATCAGCACTGTGAGCAACCGATTAACAGTGACGTTAGCATCTACTGGGTGTGCTGCCTAAAAGCCTTGTGTAAAAATCGCACTAAGGCCGTTCAGAGGTAAGCCAAATTCAAGCACACGAAAGCTGTTGTCTTGCCGCTAGTTCGCCATTGGCCTTAACTAAGGTTAGAATAGGATACTTGTCAAACGAGTAAAACGGACCTTAACTAGACCGTAATTGTCCACATGCGAACTGGCCGTTGAATCTACCCGCACTACAAAAACTCGGTTACGTTAAGCATACTGTAGTTCGTAAATTCAACCACCTGTATAAATCACAGATTAGCTTGACATCTTGTCGAACTCGACCCTGTTAAGACTGATGTACTGCTGTCCCTAGTGATGACAACTATGAAGGTTATCTGACCATGTCCATAATTTCACCGAGTATACTCCAGGGTTTTTGAGACTTATTTTCCAGAGGACGACAAATACATAAAACGAGGTAAAACGCACGCTTCTGAATTACTCCGCGATAAGGAAGCATAAGGATGTCTAGACTGCATTGTAGGGATGTATGAGAATACAAACAACGCCAAGATATCCATCAATATTTCAATAGGTGCTAGGTAAGATCCCGGACTTGTAAAACCTCTCCCCGGACCGAAATCGCAATTCTGGTGCGACTACGCTACAGCAAAGTGGGTTACGTGCCACTTCGAATGAGATCTGTCAAGTGGAAGAATACGACTTGTTTCAAGCCGACTGTCCCGCTAAGTCCCGTAATAGAATGGAGGGGTCACCATAGCGATAGATGGACTTTATGGACCTGTGAAGTGCTTCTACAAGCATTTCCTTCCCCTTAACACCTCAAATCTAATGATCCCCCATTTCCACTTACCTCGGTTAGAAGTCAGCAAGAATTCCGCATTACCACTGTTTAGTGTGAATAAGGTTTCACTCTGCAGAACCCCTAGGGTAAAACAATCAATAATCTCATCTAGTTTCTCCATATCCCACCTATTTTTATGAAAGTTCGACGTTTGTCTTTTGGTGCTGGTAAGCCTCAGAATTTATCTGCCTCCTTTCACCCTATCTGCCAGTTTTTTTACCACCTGTATTCCCCTCCATTGGACCTCCCACTCCATGGACGTTCTGAGAAAGATTGTCGTATTCTGGATAGACCTCTGAAACATATCCCCAGATGCTACAACCTTTGTTTAGCACTATACCAAGCTGTATCAACATCCAGCATAAGTTCTCGGTCTAAATTCTGCCAGCCACAAATACTATTTGTGGTGGTCTCATAATTCCTAATCTTCAACAACGTCTAACCAGAATGACTTCCTGGAACTGTCTTCCACGTTAATTGGACACAGAAGCGCTTCGTGATTACCCCATCTTTTTGAATCCGTTGTAGATTGCTGGACTGCATGCTGAAGATTCCCTCTTACAACAGAGTGACTAGACTTAGCGAAATACACTCATTTGCAAACAAATTTGGTTTTGCGAGAGACTCACCTGGAACCCAGCTGAATCTCTCGTTTGTGATATTTCCAGATAATTGAATGTGCTGCACCAGGCTGCCTCACGTTTCAGCTGCTACGATATTCGAGATATCGTGATACATGTATATTCGTAATGCACTACTCATAAGGTTGCTGGAAATTCTTCGACAGCCCACGACCGGTTTCGCCCTTCTTGGGACTCATCAGGTAGGCACAGTCCCAAATGTGTTTGCAAATGGGTGTATTTCGCTAATTTCGCGCAATTTGGTTTCAAGTAGAACATAAGGTTGACGGAAACTCGGGGACTGCACCTACCTGATGAGCCCCAAGAAGGGCGAAACCGGTAGAGTGACTAGACGTTACAAAAACAACCCTCAGCTACGGGATTAAAAAAACAGCTGAGCCGGTTGGTTGTACGGCAGCGAAACATGAGTGTTGAACACTGAGATAGTGCTGTCCATGATGATGATGATGATGATGATGATGATGATGATGATGATGATGATTGGGACATGCAGACATAACTGTAACATTGAAACGGCGACTAAACGTACGTAGATAGTCCATAGCAAATCTTAGCCGCCGCGCTAAGCTTTAGATGCAGTATACGCCTCAAAAGGCCATCAATAAACTACATACTCACCTGGAGTTTCCCAACGCGATTCAGGGGACTATCTAGTAACATCAAAAGACATTGATGTACGATGTCTGGACGTACGTCTGAAAGATCTTGGCCAGATTTAAGTATCCGTTCTTTGTGTTTGTCAGGGTTTAGTAGTTGATATTCCTTTCCGCCGGCTGCTTTGACGGATTCTAAGGAAGCTTGGTCCAGGAGGATATAAACTTTCGCATCAGCTGAGTTCGACTGACGAGCCCCGGAACCGGGAGACATTGCGCACACAGATCTGAAAGAAAAAACTGAGGTCACTTTTGATCAAAACAAATGGATGGCGATGGCACTGGAAGTTGTGTCGGGACAGGGGGCGAAATGGCTCAGTGGCTTGAGCGCGAGTTTACTGACCGGAAGGTCTTTGGTTCGAACCCGACCTCTGCATCTCGACTTTCCCTGTCTAGGCTTCGGCAACCTGGCAGTATCCCAGCCCTCGTGCTTCCTTCGGGCGGCATATCAGTTAGGCATCGAAAGGGTGCTACAGCTGAACGGTCTTTCCTTTTTTATCGGGACAGAAGACCTCGAAAAAATTGACAAAACAAGTTCTGCATTCTAACTTCGAATCCAGTAAACGAAAACGCGATCTACATTAATTCAGCGTCGACTGAGTGGACCTTCTAATAGTCTGTAAGGTTGAAGTGCATTTGTGTTTACAGGCATACCAATTGTGCGGTAACCATGAGGATTTAAGATGCTGTGGATAAAAATGTATGCGAATTAAAACCGAAATCCGCCCTGAGGTCGGTTGCACCAGACGTGGTAAATTACTAGGTATGCGACTGAGTGTTTCATCCTTCCTGAGAGCGGTTGGGCGACCAGCTGACATGATGCATCACAGCTCATACTCCTCGAGGAAACCAAGGTGACATCCAGTATAAACATTCTGTCTTCCAAAATTAACTCAAACAATAATCGTTCAGTTGTAACACACTTTCGGCGCCCAGCTTCCATGTTACCCGAATGAAGCACGAGGGCTGAGACAAGAGCAGCTTGCCCAACCCTAGACGGGAACAATCGAAATGCCGGGGTTCGGTTAGAACCATGGACCTTCAGGTCAGTAAGTTCAATCCATAACCACTGAGCTATCTCAAGCACATCGAAGTTTTTTTTAATCTTCGGAGATGCACTTCGCAGGGGCTCATTGAACTGCCGTCAGAACTATTGTTACACGTGCAGAATGGAGACTGGCAGGGTTTGTCTGAATGCAATGCTAGTGGTATGATAATGTCGCACGGTCACATGTTCCGGGCGAAACTTCCCCCTGAGGAACTTGTAATAGGAAATATCCCTTTCCCTGGTGGACCTGCATGAAAAATGTCCCCACCACCTTAAACCAACGAGCCTCAATTGCTTCTCGTGATTCCGATTCGTTAACGGATACTCGCTTGCGCACCCAGCCACTGCGCAGACGCTACAGCCAGCTAACTTGTAAACTTCTACGGAGGCGCCGGCGAGCAAATGTGGTTCGGACATTAATGTCTGAATGTGCTTGACCTCTTCATTTCGGATGGACCAAGTTTCGTAACCAAAAAGTGAGAGCTAACTTACAGTTACCCTGTCATCATCAGCATTATCATCATCATCAACAGTAATGCATTAGTGTTCAACACTGATACTTCGTTCAGCTGTAACACCCTTCCGGTGCCTAGCTGCCACGCCACCTAAAGGAAGCACGAGGGCTGGGATACTGCCAGGTTGCCCAAGCCTAGACAGGGGAAGTCGAGAGGCAGAGGTCGGGTTCGAGCCACGGACCTTCCGGTCAGTAAATTCGCACTCTAAACACTTGAGCCATCTCGCCCCCCCCCCCTGATACTTACCTGCCGTACAACCATGATTTATTTGAAAGCCTCAGTGTGAAGAGAAGAATAAAAGTGGACGGGAGATGAACTTAGTTCTACCTTACTACAATCATTCCGAGGTAGCTATACCTTCAGACACTCATTCAGGGAATCTGGAGAGAAACTGACAACAAGAACGCCAATGACATCCAATAGCAGTCATATCTTGCAGCGTCCCCAACCAGACACAGTGGGGATCACGTGGAAAGCTAGTCGCACCGACAGCACCCAAAAGTTTCGTGATCTCTTTCATACCCCTCTGCCAGCTCAAGGGTTGGCCATCTCAGTGTCTCCGATACTCTAAAATTGGGCACGGAAAACAGCACTCTGTTTGTCAAACAATGGTTCGGCATACACAATAAGTGGCCTAACCAACGCAGTTTCTGTTGCTGGACACATGCCTTAATGGAAGTTCCCGTTGCACAACCGAAAACTCGCTCTCCAATTCAATTCAATTTCAATTCAATTTATCAGCTATAAACCGTGTACCATAGGCACATTGGTTCAAACTGCTACAGTTTCTATCACCGGAAAACGGGAGTGTGGGACATGCAACCAAGTCTTGGAGGCGAGGGCAATTTCAGTTTGCTCGGAAGTTGGGTAGCTACGCATTGAAGGCGATAGCTTTGATGAACGAGCGCCACTGACTGCACGATTGGGTCATTTCTGCCAATGTCATTAACACTAGTGATTTGAGTCCCGGCGTCCCATCCAGGGAGGCGGCAGTTGCCCACCCGACTAAGTTTACTGGTTAGTGTTTTCATACTTCGTTGCCAGGTCATACACTGTCCACCTCTCGGCCACCACTCAGCACAGGGCTGGGCGAAGAGAGCTCTGCGAGGCAGACGGCCTTCTGGCATGCGGAGTACACGTCCTATCAAGCGTGAGTAATTCATCTATCGCGGGAGAGTTCACTCTTCCTAAGACCATCTGGCGTACCTCAGCATTGCTAATCTGATTTTCCCACCAGACCTGACCAATGCTTTGGAGACACCGATGGTCAAACACTGACATCTTCTGTATGTCCTCTGCGCGTAGGGGCCACTTCTCTGATCCATAAAGCAGTATGGATCACACAACCGCAGTATAAACTTCCCCTTGAATGACAAACTGACGTCACGTCGGCGCCATAGGTGTCGGAGGTTGGCAAAAGCTGCCCTGTCCTTTCCGATTCGAGAAATAACCTCATCTCCAGCCAGTCCACTGGAACTTATACAGCTGCCCGGATAAACATATTTATCTACCACGTCGATTGGCTTGCCTGAAAGCATGAGATGTGGGTTTGATCCCACCCAGTCTTGTAGCAGCACCTTACACTTTGCAGATGTGAAGCGCATGCCAAACCGTGCGGCAGAGTTATTTAGGTTATTTAAAATCGTTTGCATTTGGGAAGGATCTGAAACAAGCAGAGCAATATCGTCCGCATACTCAATGTCTGTGAGGGAACTTCCCGGGAGCATTTCGACTCCCGAGGTTTCAGAGGCAGGCAGAGAAATTTCAAGCAGCATATCAATATCAAAGTTGAAAAGGAAAGAGGAAAGAGGACAGCCTTGCCTTACCCCACTGGACGTGGTGCACTCAGGCGAGAACTTCCCGTATACTCGTACGCGCCCACAGGAGTTCGCATAGAATGCCCTCATGAGGGATAGACATTTCGAAGGGACACCTTTGATCGCCAGACACTTCCAAAGTAGCTGACGATTGACAGAATCAAAAGCAGCTTTCAAATCAAGAAAAACGACCAACGTGGGCCGTCTGAAGGAGTGGCGCTGTTCAAGAACTTGTCTCAAGGTGAAGATATGGTCGATGCATCTTCGACCGGGGCGAAACCCAACTTGATTCTCACGAATCTATCTCTATCGATAATCCATCAACCTGCGCAAAATAATGCCACAGAGCACCTTAGATGCGACGGATATCAGGCTGATACCACCATGGTTTTCACATGACAATCTTGCTCCCTTTCTGAAAACTGGGTTGACGGTCGAGGAGCTCCATTCGGCTGGTATTCTGTTTTCATTCCAAACCTTCTGCAGTATCGTTGTCAGACTGTTCACCAGGACTTCGCTACCTTATTTGAAGAGCGCGGGGTGTAGACCAGGCCAGTTGCCTTGTCGCGCTTCAGGATTGATATCTCACGCTGGATTTCTGTTGTTGATGGTGGGCTAATGTCAATGTTCCATTCGGGCCCGCTTGGTTCTTCCAGTGGTTGTGTTGAAGGAGACCAGCTGAACTGTTCTTGGAAGTGCTCAGTCCACCGCTTAAGACGGCGATTGAGGGAGTGAATTGCTGTCCCGTCTTTTTCGCATATTGCCTCACTGACACCTGCCTTCTTTTGATCCGTTGATCGAATCAGTTGAAACAGGGCGCGGCTGTTGCCTGCAGCGAAAGCATTCTCCATCTCCTGGGCCTTCGAAATCCACCAGCGTTCCCTGTCATTCTTCAAGCTCCCGATTATCCGGTGTTTGAGGGATCTGCGTGCCATCTGCCGTTGCTGGTATGGCCTTTCTGGCAGCAATAAGATCTGCTGATCTCGAAGATATCCAATATTCATTGAGTCGAGTCAGATGGGCTGGACAAACAGTTCTGAAAGCTGAGAGCATTGCTTCTTTAACTCGCCTCCATTCATCCTCCAAGCAATCTTC